>CAXITT010000004.1:1372823-1525494 GCA_964033795.1 Lymnaea stagnalis | reverse complement strand
TGAACTTTTAAGGAAATATTCCGTGTGGGGTGGGGGGTGAACTTTTAAGGAAATATTCCGTGTGGGGTGGGGGGTGCGGGCCAAAATCTCGTTATTTTGTTTCTGAACTTTATAAATATAATTTGAAACATTGGCCACGGCATGGATGGATGGATGGATGGTTGGATGGATGGATGGATGGTTGAATGGATGGACCCAACCACTCTTAGCACGCAAACATTTGATTGTCCATATTCAAATGCTGGTGGGTCTTGAATTCATAATATCCACTACATCGGCTGCGATGCGTTCCGCATTCTTTGCTAGGTGGACTGATTTATCATGATAAAACTTGGCACACATATCATCCTTCATTATCCAGAATGAAATATGGGGGTTTTGAAATGGATATAATACTCATTTTGGGCCGGGGACCCTAAATTCGTCTTTTTTTTTTTAAATAAAATGTGATGTATAAATAGATACTCTTGCATGGGTGGATGGATCTATACCAAACTTAGTACACATAAGATTATCCATATTCAAATACTGATGGGAACTGGACTCATAATATCCACTCTTTCCTTATAGAAGCTATATAAATAAAAGTCGGCTTAGTCCATTGTATAGGCTTAAACCGTAATTGATCGATTTAGGCCAAACTTGATAGCAATACCCATCATAGTCCATCTTGAAATATTGGTGGATTTAATATTAATGATATCCAATCCAGTCGGGAGCAGTGTAGAATTTTCACGAAAGTTCGATACTTTAAAAGTCTATTGCATTTTTAAACCGATTTTAATGGAACAACTGTTAAATGTTAGCGCTATTATGTATCTGAATCATTTATACAGGGTCCCCTGTATTAGGCACCTTATGATACAGAGCCCCCTGTATTAGGCACCTTATGATACAGGGCCCCCTGTATTAGACACCTTATGATACAGGGCCCCCTGTATTAGTCACCTTATGATACAGGGCCCCCTGTATTAGGCACCTTATGATAAAGGGCCCCCTGTATTAGGCACCTTATGATACAGGGCCCCCTGTATTAGGCACCTTATGATACAGGGCCCCCTGTATTATGCACCTTATGATACAGGGCCCCCCTGTATTAGGCACCTTATGTTAGGCACCTTATGATAAAGGGCCCCCTGTCTAAGGCACATAATGATACAGGGCCCCCTGTATTAGGCACCTTATGATACAGGGCCCCCTGTATTATGCACCTTATGATACAGGGCCCCCCTGTATTAGGCACCTTATGATACAGGGCCCCCTGTATTAGG
The DNA here is from genome assembly GCA_964033795.1 of Lymnaea stagnalis. Classification (NCBI taxonomy): domain Eukaryota; kingdom Metazoa; phylum Mollusca; class Gastropoda; family Lymnaeidae; genus Lymnaea; species Lymnaea stagnalis. Next base: position 1,524,223 of record CAXITT010000004.1, on the reverse strand, counting down.
CACCTTATGATACAGGGCCCCCTGTATTAGGCACCTTATGAAATTGGCCCCACCGGGGACCTTCTTTTAACTTAAATAAAAAATGATTATTGTTAACTGACGTGTTATCGTGTGTTTTGTGTTTTTTTTTATAAAATCCATTGTTAGTATGAGGGATATTCATATGTATGTGGTGCTTTTGTCTTTACAGACACTCTGCGTCATTGGAAGCCGCCAGAGGTCAGGACACACCGATCAAACAGCAGCTCGGCGACACACCCCAACAAAATGGAAACGCCAGCAGGAGACGCCGCCGCCAGCAGGCAGCCGACCGTGACACCGCCGGCCCCGACAAGGCGTCAGCTCAGCCGCTGCTGGCGCTGGAGGGTAAAGGAGACACCGACGACGATGAAGACGCCATCTTGAGATCGCCCAAACGAGAAATTGCGCCGCCGCCGTCCACAACGCGGGCGTCGTTCCCAAGCTCAAAAAATAAGAGCCCTAAGAACGATAGGGATATTCCTCTGCAAAAAATCAGGTATTCGTATCCCGATAAGAGAACTCCGGACAACGAGGGTGACAAGGCGGCAGACTGGTCGAGGAAAGATCAATTCGATTACCCACAGCCAGGAGCGGGAGATCCTGACCAGTCCAAAAAGACCGTGGCCGATTTAGAGTTCCACCCACCGCCGCCCAGTTTTGATGAAGCCATGTCGGGGTACTCCTTGACCCCAGAGGGTGATGTGTCGACACCTTCCCCACCACTTCCACCACCCCCGTCCTCGCCGCTGGCTGTCGCAGAGGACTCCTACTCGGAACTGCAAGACTCGAACGCCAGCAATACACCGCCGTCCTCAGACGACAAGCGCTACGAGCCTTTTATCTTAGACAGCCCGGAGTCTCCCTCGTCGTCCACTTTCTCGGAACTATCCGGTGGAGATCGCATACCCTCGCCTGGGGACCTCTCAAAACTGTCGGACGAGGAACGGTCCACGCCCGTGTCTCCCAGCAGGGGCTCAAACTTTACCTCCAGCCCGGACACGAAACGTTCTCTGGGAAACAGTGGAGTCCCCGCGGTTGGGTTCCGCGGTGGCCCGTCTTCTCAAACTGCTCCTCAACCGAAATTCCCGCAGTCTTCCAAGGCGAATGAACCGTTGCCTCGGCCAGGTGGTGCCGTTAAACCGGGAATTCCCAAGCTGCCGTCTAAGGAGGATGACAACGATGTGAACACGAGGAGAGTTGCTAGCAGTGAAGGGAATGTCTATGTGAATGTGGATGATATCATTGGCAAAGAAACATCATTTTAAAACAATGAAACCCGTAAAAGATGTGGACACTATGACGCATGTTATTTAAAATTAAAAAACAAAACAATCTGTATGTTACTAATAAAATTGCTAAGGTATTTGTTGTGTGCGGTTGTAAAACTAAACCATTTTTGAGGTGGGAGACACCGGCTGTAAGGGGTGTGTTTAATATGATGTTAAGTTGAATTCAATACTCAAAATATGTTTGGCTTGCAGTAAATGCAGCCGTATTTTTCCATACAAAATGCAGGTCTGTTGTTTTAATGAAGATTTGATCATATCTTTTTAGAAAAAAAATGTCAGTTAATGTCAGGTATACATTTTACATTGTCAGCATATGACATACAGTAGGCAAAGTTGAACTAAAGAGATTCAGCTTTTAACTTCTACGTGAGCTCTTCTCTAAACTAAGCGGCTCACCCAGTCACGGCCAAGTAAAAGACTAAGAAAAGGACGCAAACTTCTGTTTTATCATGTCACTGCCTTCAATCTTGTCAAAGTTGAATGTGGTCTAGTCTGTGGTTTTTAGGAGCCAACGGCCCGGTATTGTTATTAGCGAAGTGTATTTTTAAAGCAATAAACAAGTCTTGCCTCTCACAGAATTCTTACGTCAATACGTTAAGCCGGTGTGTGGAGCGGTAGTCATAGTGCTGGGGAAAGAATTCTAAATGAAAAAAATGGAGTAGAACGGAAATGTACTGAAGGCTTAACAAAACAAGGAACTTTTAGACCAGTATGAATTGTTTGACGGCTTTTGAAGTTTTTTAAAGCCGCTGTCCAAGTTTCCTCCCTTTGTTTTAATGCAAATTTTAGTTTTCAAAATTTCTCATTTGTCCAATTTCCCTTCCAGGCTAAAAAAAAAAAAAAATGTTCATGGCGTTGTAGATACTTTTTTAAATGGTCTTTGACTCCAATTTGTAGTCAGTTTGTTGTGAAACGAGGGGGGGGGGGAGGGGGGTGCATGGCAATATTTGATTTCTTTGAGTCATCTCATTAAAAAGCACTTCTTCTTCTAAAATGTGTCACCGAGATTATTTTTTTTTTTAAAACTATTCAATAACGTTGTTTAAACCATCATCCGTTGACAGTTAACAAATTTTTTTGGATTTCCATTTACCTGCAGGCAGCTCACGGCGCCCATATTGGTGCGCATTAACGGTAGCTCTCTTAAACAATAGCTAGGATAATGGTCGGCAAAGCGCATTTCGCGAGCCGCAAGCGGCTTTTTTAGCGACCTGAGTGCGGCTCGCTCTGCCAGTCTGCCAAAAATCGGGTTTGACTCCGAAAAACATGGTTCTTGAAAGGTTCTTGAAAAGAAATTTGGCTCTAAAAAATTTTTAAATCATCCTGCCGCTGATTTTTGGCTTTTTTTGACTAATGAGTTTTTCGACCACTGACCTAGGATTTCTCGATTCATGCACCAAGCTATTTTAAAATAATTGGATACTGTAGTAAAGGTATTAAGGAAACAACTGGTCTACCAAAATACTATTTTTTTGTAATCGCTTCGTTGAGTGCCATAATTAGACTTGGGAATATTTCATACAAAACAAACATAATTCTTGGTGAAGAATCAACTTCAGTCCAGAATGCCCTGATTTCGAACTAATCCTGGGGGGGGGCGGGGGATGCAAAAGAAGGTGTGACTTTTTATTTGCTAACCGTATCATTAGTTTCTTAGTTCCTTCGCATTTATTTTCGTAAATATCACCAGCTTTGGCATTATTGATCAACGGCTGTGATATGGCCTCTTCCAAGTATGTTTGTACATAACCTGCTTACCAATACCTACATCAATTTAACATGTTTTTGCTTACCAATAGCTACATCAGTTTAAAATGATTTTGCTTACCAAAAACTATACTAATTTATCTTGTTTATTATTCTGGTGCTGGGATCGCAAGGGGAATATTTCACCAAAGAAAACACACAATCAAAGACTAGAATTTAAAGGAATTAGTATTACTTTAAATTTTTAGATTCTTACTTTTTGAAATTCTTAATGCCTCGAAATATATATAACTTGTGTACATTTTATTTGTTTGATGTAACAGGCGTGGCATTTAAATGTTCTTATTTTTTATTTTTTTTATTTCTTAAACCTTTTTTTTTTTAAATTACTATCCGGCCCCTTTTTAGAAGTCCCAAGAGTTCCCAAGAGAAAATTGACACTTCTCTGGGAAGAATTGCCCAACAAGATGGTGTTGTTTGTAAATATTGCTCGACTAACCACTATAGCATTAATAACTGCACAGCTCTTGCAGTACAGGCCACGCCCCTGTGCTCCGGCGGCACAGTGCAGTGTTTCTCACCTGTTGACAACTTGTGTGCCTTGTATTTATTCAGTCACATCTCATGGTCATTTCTTTAAAACGGAAGCATCGGTAGCCCGTACCCATAGCAACCCTTAATTACGCTTAATTAACGTTTTTCTTTCCCGGGATTGTCCTCTGTGCACTGAGGATTACAATCATTTTGTATGGATTGACGTGCTCTCTAGTCTGAAAATAACATTATTTATTTTATTTTTGTTCCACGTGTGCATATGTTGACTCTAATTTTTGCATTATCAATATCTTTTTTTTTTCATACCATACGGAGTTAGACATACGCATTGGGCTTGCAAGCAAGGCTCTCTTTCCTGAAATTGTTTTGAATTCATATTAGGGCCCATGGCTTTTGAAATCACTTGAACTGTGTCTTCCTCTTATCGGAAAACGTATGCGTGACTAACTTCTTTTATCCCAATTAAGCCAGATACTGGTTACATTTCCCCCTTCCCACCCACAAAACTTATCGAGGCCTCCAGTTATCAGAACCCCACCCCTGGGATGACTCTACGGGTCAAGAGATCACGCGTCGGCTATGTGAGCTCCGGCTTATTTTCTAAAGTCATCCGGTGTGATGATCTGTTACCCTGACTTCAGTGCATCTGGTCACCATCTAGGGCCGGATTAAGGCAGCCAATCAAGGGGCCCATATCTGAACACAACATTGCCCGTAGGGGGAAAAAATGTGAATTATACCGTAGCCTCTAAATTTAGGGTTTGGGGCCCCTAAAGGCCCAGATCACTGCTCACGTTGCATACCCAGGTGTGTTGATAATCCGGTCCTGCATCAATCTCATAGTTTTGATGACATGTATTTGCTAATGTCCTAGTGCTTTCCAAAATAAGGCTGATATTGCTCAAAGATTGGTTCAGCACAGTGCATTTGTTTGTTTTATTCATTGAGTGGTGCATAATACTGTGTCCGTGCTATTACTGGTTGGGGAGAAAACTCAAAGGCATGAACACGCGTGTGCTCAACTGATCTACCTTAACTAAATTTCGTTGACATTTTGCATGATGAGCTAACGAGTGTCTTTAAAATATGAAACCAATTGTCACTCTATGGTTCGGATAAAATAAATATCGACATCGATAAAGATGTTGCCATTGCTAGGGATAAGGACATATCCATTTATAAAGATAACGACATGGATATTGCCATTTATAGGGATATAAGCATAAGGTCATAGATGAGGATATACATTAAAAAATATTTTCATAGCTAGGGTTAAAGACATTTTGTCATAGCTGGGTTTAAAGTTTCATAAACAAATTTAAAAAGTATAGCTTAATTGTGGTGGATCCGATGTAGCACAGTGTACACACCCCCCCCCCCTTTTTTCACCTTTTTTTAAAATTTACCAGCAAAAATATTGTGGTAAATAAACTAAATATGTAGAACAGCTAAATAGTTTATTGAACGGTTGTCATGTGCTAATCCATAAGTTACTAATACCAATATTTACACCATAAATTGGCTCCGATAACATTGTCTCCCTCATGTATCCGATGATATGACTGACAACTCATAAAACACCTACAGAATAGTTTTAAAAAGAGTATTCTTTTCTAAATTTATTTTGTGCTCATAAACCATTTGATGCAACAATTTTTATCTCAAAAATTTGTAAAAACATAGATTATATTTTGATATGAACAAAACTTGGTTGCATAAAAAGACATAGGATGAATTATTGTTGCCATGAGTGTAGGTTGTAAGCATAACATATAATCATATGTATCCTATTACTGTACCCCTATCCCTTTAACCCATCCCACGCACCCTACCCCATTTACCCTAACCTATTTACCCCATCCCATTTACCCCGTCCTTTTACCCTATCTACTTATCCTATCCCATTTGCCATATCCCAATTACCCTATCCCATTTACCCTAAACCAGTGGTCAGCAAATCGCGACTCGCGAGCCGCATGCTGCTCTTTAGCGACCTGAGTGCGGCTTGGCCAGTCGGCCACAAATAAATCGGTTTTGACTCCGAAAAACATGTTTCTTGACAGGTTCTTGAAAATAAATTTTTTAATCGTCCTGCTGCTGGTTTTTGGCTCTTTTGACTAATGATTTTGCCGACCATGCCCTATACCAAATTTACCCCATTCCATTTAACTCATCCCTTTTACCCCATACCCTGTATCCTATCCCATTTAACTCATCCCTTTTATCACATACATGTACCCTAACCCATTTACCCTATCCCATGTACCCCTTATCTTTCACTATAATATGTGTATGTGAAATGTTGGTATAGTTTCTGTGCTTTACCAATAAAGAATGTATTATTAGTCTGTGTACAGACAGCATGTGTGTCTTGTTAGTGAGTTATGATGATACTGTTCTGCTTATAACATTAAAGAAGACTTTATCAACCCTCTTAGTAAACTGTTGTTTTCTTTTGTTGGTTGCTTTAAACATTCAAAACACAGCGACTCACAATCCATTGGAAGAGACAGTCACCGTAAGTAAATACTATACCGAATCCATGACGGAAGAACACTCTAAGGCTCTTCGCTCTATTCGCATCAGCGTCTAAAACACGACTGTCTATCAAACTGTCCAAGGACTGTCTAAGGGCTGGCTATGGACTGTCCGATGGCTGTTTAAGGGCAATCTAAGGTTTGAGGATGGACTTCCAAGGGCCGTCTAAGGGCTGTCTTGTGACTGTCCAAGAGCTGTCTAAGGTGGACATTTTATATGCCAAAAAGTGTACGGGCCGTATGTGTATGTATCTATATATATATATATATATATATATATATATATATATATATATATATGTAAGTAAGCATTATATATATAGAAACAAACAACTCTTTTAGTTTATACACAGAAAATTTTATATAACAAAAAGTGTAGGGGGTGTATGTGTATGTATATATATATATATATATATATATATATATATATATATATATATATATGTAAGTAAGCATTATCCATTTAGAACCAAACAACTCTTTTAGTTGATACCCAGAAAATCAATTGTCTGTTTGTGTACTTAATGCGTACGTTAACGGTGCTGTAATAATACGTTTACAGTTCAGCAAGTAATGCACATCATAAACGTTAATTCGTCTGATCATCTGATCGTCTGACGGGAACTCCTGGGAAAATTCCTCCTTTATTGATACTACGTGCGCTAACAATTACGTGGGCCACCTCGAACGCTTTGCCATCCTGTACAGTTCAAAATACCTTTCAAATGTTTGTTCTTTTCCCACCTAAATCTACTATTTTAGCTAAATCGTCTGCTAAGTTTTAGCTAAATCTACTTTCTAGTTTTAGTTAAATCTACAGTCTATATTGAACTAAATCTACTGTCTAGTTTTTTTATTTAAATGAACTGATTAATTTTTGCTAAATGGACTGTCTAGCTTTTAATATAAAATTCCGAAAAATTGATTCTGATTTTTATTCTACTCCTTTTTTCTTTGTGGTGGAGGGTGGGTGATGAGGAGTCTACATCCACTTTATTTAAACTGTTCAAACAATTATTTTTAAAATAGTTGCAAAGTAGACCCACAGACCATAAAGTGGGCCCACAGATTTAAATGTACGCGCAGAGGGCACACGGAACTAACGATGGACACACATGCTTAAGTTGGGCTTACAAGTAGGCCACTTGACCTGAATCTGAGCCCCCCAGACCTATAGGAAACCCTGTATGCATTGCACATAATTTGTATGGCTAAAAACTGATTCTATTTGTTAATTAATGATACAAATAGATTTACATTTGGTTTGTTGTTAACATTTTATTTATTTTTAATCTCTTTTTTTTTTCTTTTAATCATGACGCAAATAATTCGAAAATCTGCTTGTGAACTTCACACAACAAGCTCTCGGTTTTGAAATCTGGTTTTCGGTTAAAAACCTTCATTTTAACAGAAGCCCTCTTTAGATTATTGGTATTTTAAATCAGACGGGTTACCGTCTCGAATGAGTATTCAACAACATACTGAACAAATAGATCCTATACTAGAACAGAATGTGTGTTGAATAATTTTTAACTTTAGTCGCAAATTTACAAACAATTCACCAACTACAAAAGACAAGTGTAAACATGAAAAATAAATCGGATCTACATTTCACAAGACACTGGTTCTGTGTTTACACCCATACACCTGATTGTGTACGCATTTAAACATGTCGTATGGTAACAGTTAGGGACACAGTTCATGAATAGGACACCCAGGACACAATTCAAATACATATATAATCATGCTCAATATACAATATAAGACACACATTTTTATATATATTAGTACTACATAAAGATGCAGTATTACATATAAAACGTCATTCAAACTATCAAATCTGACCAACAAGATACGAAAATAATTCATATAAATACTAATAAATCGTAATGACATTAAGAGACAATATAATGTTTTAGCTTCTCATTAGCATGGTACTGTTCCTCTATGGACCATTGGTTAATTATGTGTTCTTCTTGCTTTCATTCAAACAGTGTAACAAAGTGATTGATGAACCCGATCCCCTTAACGTTGAAATTAAGCTCGTACATATGTGCAATTATAAAAAGTATTTCCACAAGAGCAACTTCAAGATTAGATAACCAAGCCTTAGCCCGCCATACGATGGCCACGGCAGTGCGTGAACTTCCCATCTAATAAAGTTACTGGACCAGACACGGCTTTCGAGTAGCCAACTTTTGTAAGCATCCCAAATTAGGATGGCCACGGCAGTGCGTGAACTTCCCATCTAATAAAGTTACTGGACCAGACACGGCTTTCGAGTAGCCAACTTTTGTAAGCATCCCAAATTAGGATGGCCACGGCAGTGCGTGAACTTCCCATCTAATAAAGTTACTGGACCAGACACGGCTTTCGAGTAGCCAACTTTTGTAAGCATCCCAAATTAGGATGGCCACGGCAGTGCGTGAACTTCCCATCTAATAAAGTTACTGGACCAGACACGGCTTTCGAGTAGCCAACTTTTGTAAGCATCCCAAATTAGGATGGCCACGGCAGTGCGTGAACTTCCCATCTAATAAAGTTACTGGACCAGACACGGCTTTCGAGTAGCCAACTTTTGTAAGCATCCCAAATTAGAGCTCACGATCTGGAAAATTTAAATTAATTTGATAAAATGGTAATTTGAAATAATGACCTTGATGAAAGGGTAATTTGAAATAATGACCTTGATAAAATGGTAATTTGAAATAATGACCTTGATGAAATGGCAATTTGAAATAATGACCTTGATAAAATGGCAATTTGAAATAATGACCTTGATAAAATGGCAATTTGAAAAAATAATGACCATGATAAAATGGCAATTTGAAATAATGACCTTGATAAAATGGCAATTTGAAATAATGACCTTGATAAAATGGCAATTTGAAATAATGACCATGATAAAAAGCAATTTGAAATAATGACCTTGATAAAATGGTAATTTGAAATAATGACCATGATTAAAAAGCAATTTCAAATAATGACCTTGATAAAATGGTAATTTGAAATAATGACCATGATAAAAAGCAATTTTAAATAATGACCTTGATAAAATGGTAATTTGAAATAATGACCATGATAAAAAGCAATTTTAAATAATGACCATGCTGAAATGGCAATTTGAAATAATGGACCATGATAAAAAAAGGCATTTGAAATAATGACCATGATGAAAAGCAATTTGAAATAATGACCTTGATAAAATGGCAATTTGAAATAATGACCATGATAAAAAGCAATTTTAAATAATGACCATGATGAAATGGCAATTTGAAATAATGACCATGATAAAAAAGGCAATTTGAAATAATGACGATAACTTCTATTATTAATCAAAACAAAACAATGCAAAACAAAACAAAAACATGTCACGAAAACCTGGTACATACAAAAATAGTGTACAGGACGTCAAAAAAAGAAAGTAGAGATTCTTACAAGTTTTTCGATTGATAAGTTCTTTCTGAAACACTCAAAAGGCGTAAGTGCACATGCATTTATTGCTAGAGAACTACACTGGTCAGACACGGTATGCTTGTTTAGGCCAACTGTTATTGTTGCTGCATATGCTTTTGTCAATGATTAGGATTGTTGCTACAGAAGCTTGTGCCAATGATTGTGAGTGTTGCTACATACGCTTGTGTCAATGATTGTGATTGTTGCTACATACGCTTTCCTAAATGCTTGTACTGTATTGGTGAAGTAAAAGGTGGAACGTATGTGTTTTTTAATTAAATGCATTCGTGAAATTAATGGAGTGATTTATTATTTTTTTACCAATTCAGTAAAACAAACATGAACCGGATTGAGCAAAAACTATAACAACGTCAATCTTACTGCCTCATAACAACGTCAATCTTACTGCCTCATAACAAAGTCAATCTTACTGCCTCATAACAAAGTCAATCTTACTGCCTCATAACAACGTCAATCTTACTGCCTCATAACAACGTCAATCTTACTGCCTCATAGCAACGTCAATCTTACTGCCTCATAACAAAGTCAATCTTACTGCCTCATAACAAAGTCAATCTTACTGCCTTAAAACAAAGTCAATCTTACTGCCTCATAACAACGTCAATCTTACTGCCTCATAACAAAGTCAATCTTACTGCCTCATAACAACGTCAATCTTACTGCCTCATAACAAAGTCAATCTCACTGCCTCATAACAACGTCAATCTTACTGCCTCATAACAAAGTCAATCTCACTGCCTCATAACAACGTCAAATCTTACTGCCTCATGACAACGTCAATCTTACTGCCTCATAACAAAGTCAATCTTACTGCCTCATAACAAAGTCAATCTCACTGCCTCATAACAACGTCAAATCTTACTGCCTCATGACAACGTCAATCTCACTGCCTCATAACAAAGTCAATCTTACTGCCTCATAACAAAGTCAATCTCACTGCCTCATAACAACGTCAAATCTTACTGCCTCATGACAACGTCAATCTTACTGCCTCATAACAACATCATTATTACTGCATCATAACAAAATAACTCCTAACGCCTCATAACAACGTCACTCTCGCTGCCTCGTCCTCATCTTTGCAGTTGTCCATTGCATAGCCCCAGGTTGTGTTATCCTGAAAGGCATCGTCTGTCAAAGTGCTACCTGGGTCGTACGTCCACACGATGGTGTTGCTGCCTTCTAGCGTAACACGGCTGTAAAATTTGATCATACTAGATACCATATTATGTAACCCTACATTGTAACCCTACATTGTAACCCTACATTGTAATACTACATTGTAACACTACATTGTAACACTACATTGTAACACTACATTGTAACATTACATTGTAACACTACATTGTAACACTACATTGTAACACTACATTGTAACACTACATTGTAACACTACATTGTAACACTACATTGTAACACTACATTGTAACACTACATTGTAACACTACATTGTAACACTACATTGTAACACTACATTGTAACACTACATTGTAACATTACATTGTAACACTACACTGTAGCACTAATTTGCAAAGTTAAATTGTGGCCTAAATTGTAAAGCTAAATGGTAACCCTACATTTTAAAGCTATATTGGCATTTTCCATTTAATTTTCTAATTTAAATCACAGTGGAGAGGAATCGTTGTGGAGATACTGATATTCGCTTGGGCGCCTCCCCGGAAGGGGGGGGGGGAAGCCCACCAGATATGACTGGTAATGAGGAAAATAAAACACTCAGGTTGGACCTAAATCAGAACCTACTGCCTTGTAGATATGGGAAGGATCCACAGAAGCTTGTGAACCTTTACCGAAAATTAAGACAGCTACCCAGAGAGCTGTAAGAGGCAGTCCCCAAAAAGGTTGTGCACGGGGCTAACAACCCGACCCTGTAAAAATAATGATGCGACTATTCGGAACCGGGTCCCTGTCGACAAAATGGCTATTCGGACCCGGAGTGGTTCCGTATAGATTAAATGGCTTCGGACCCGGGTTCAGTAGTAGTATGATTTTTTTTTCTCATTGTTATTTCATAGATTCATAGTTTTAATATTTTTTTTTTCTAATTTTTTGTGCGCTGTTAAAGTTCTTAGTAGTTTTTTTTTCTTCTAATGTTCTTTAATTTTTAGCCATGTTCGTAGATCAAGTTTTTTTTATATCTAGTCATCAAGATAAAAAGAGATAAATTTATTTTCATTAAAATTTTAGAAAATTCTAAATGAAAATTTCATTCAAAATGAATTAAATTCAACTATTCCTCTAAAGATAGCTTGGCTTAATCAGAACAAACCCACACCTTTTCGCTGGAACTGGGAGCAATACACCTGAACACCAAGTGTTTTTCCTGATAGCTCATTCGTAACTCAAATATCTCTCTTTATAATATTTCTCATACTTGACTTAATTCACAAGATAGTTGGAATGAACATCTTGGGGGGGGGGGGGTGCAATGGCATAATGCATGAGAAATAGACTTATTGTATTGATGGGCTAGTCCTTTTTTTTGTCAACCATACCTGGCTACTGGGTGTAAAACACAGGCACATGATTAAAAATGTAATAATAATAAAAAACTTAAGTGAAAGTGGCTTGTAAAAATTGTTGCTTAGTTTGTTATTTGAGTTTGTGCCAATAATCCAAAAAATAAATTAGGGGCCAGTATGGAGTAGGCAACCAATAAAAGTCAAAGATTTCATTTAAATTATTTAAATTGCTAAAAATTATTTTAAAGCTTCACATAAAACTACTGTTGCTAATGAACATGATAATATAATTATAATATAAAATACTTTTAATTAAAATGGGGGGGGGGGAATAGATTCCATACTGGGAATTGATCCTCAAAATATAACATTGCCAAGCGGCCACTCTACCACAAGACCACACATGATCAAATTTTATTAGGCATATCTTAAAAACAGGCCAATCGGACATTTTTGCCGCGGTGTAACCGTCACATCATCAACGGAAAATGGCCCCCAGGTGATCAGTCGGGCCCGAATAGCGATTTTGGCTAGCGGGACCCGGGTCCGAATGACCACTTCATAAAAATAAACTTTTCGAAAGCCAAACAAACAAAATTAAACCCGGACTGATTCTAATGAAAACGGACCCGTGCCTGGATATGCACATGATTTTTGGATTGTGTCTTGAAACGTTCTAAGCCTGTTCAGAGCATGCGCCTAAGTCGAACTAATACATCAATTAATGATACATAGAATCTCTATTGCGGCTTTGCAAGAAATTCGATGAAAGAATCCTAACATCAACTTTGCTTCAGGAAGAGAAATGTCCATTAGCAGGTCAAAGGTCACCCACAAAAATATACTTAAAGTTACTTGTAACACACCAGATGGAATCAAAGCCAAATTGTATCTGCTCTATTCGATCGGTGGCATGTATCAGACAGGCGAGAAGTTAGAAGCTATCGTGGAGCAGACGCAGACTCTGACCATCTACTTGTGAGGATAAAATGTAAGCAAAGAATGAGCATAATTCACAATGGCCGAAATCAAGGAGGACAACGATGTGATTACCAAATACTTCCAAAGTCCCACTAACCGCCAAAGCTGACAGAAATGAAGTAGAAGCAACAACTAGAAGCATCACATGAGGAAATAACAGGGAAAGAAACATAAATGAAGTAGAAGCAACAACTAGAAGCATCACATGAGGAAATAACAGGGAAAGAAACATAAATGAAGTAGAAGCAACAACTAGAAGCATCACAGGAGGAAATAACAGGGAAAGAAACATAAATGAAGTAGAAGCAAAAACTAGAAGCATCACAGGAGGAAATAACAGAGAAAGAAACATAAATGAAGTAGAAGCAACAACTAGAAGCATCACATGAGGAAATAACAGGGAAAGAAACATAAATGAAGTAGAAGCAACAACTAGAAGCATCACAGGAGGAAATAACAGGGAAAGAAACATAAATGAAGTAGAAGCAACAACTAGAAGCATCACATGAGGAAATAACAGGGAAAGAAACATAAATGAAGTAGAAGCAACAACTAGAAGCATCACATGAGGAAATAACAGGGAAAGAAACATAAATGAAGTAGAAGCAACAAATAGAAGCATCACATGAGGAAATAACAGGGAAAGAAACATAAATGAAGTAGAAGCAACAACTAGAAGCATCACAGGAGGAAATAACAGGGAAAGAAACATAAATGAAGTAGAAGCAACAACTAGAAGCATCACATGAGGAAATAACAGGGAAAGAAACATAAATGAAGTAGAAGCAACAACTAGAAGCATCACAGGAGGAAATAACAGGGAAAGAAACATAAATGAAGTAGAAGTAACAACTAGAAGCATCACAGGAGGAAATAACAGGGAAAGAAACATAAATGAAGTAGAAGCAACAACTAGAAGCATCACAGGAGGAAATAACAGGGAAAGAAACATAAATGAAGTAGAAGCAAATACTAGAAGCATCACAGGAGGAAATAACAGGGAAAGAAACATAAATGAAGTAGAAGCAACAACTAGAAGCATCACATGAGGAAATAACAGGGAAAGAAACATAAATGAAGTAGAAGCAACAACTAGAAGCATCACATGAGGAAATAACAGGGAAAGAAACATAAATGAAGTAGAAGCAACAACTAGAAGCATCACATGAGGAAATAACAGGGAAAGAAACATAAATGAAGTAGAAGCAACAACTAGAAGCATCACATGAGGAAATAACAGGGAAAGAAACAGAAATGAAAAGAACGATATGATACAAAATGCTATGAAAAGATCAACAGAAAACGTTGTAGGATTTCAGGAAACGAATAGGTGAGTGGGCTGGTTTGAAAATGAATGCAAAGAGAATGTCGAAGAAAGAAAGAAGGCACTAATGATCAGGAAACTAAGGGGAAGCAGAAATATTAGGTCAATATGCAATGGAGCCAGATGGAAAGCGCAGAACACTGTATATTAAACTGTAATCAGACCATTTATAACATAAGCAAGTGAGACTTGGACCATTACAATGGGAGAAAAACGTGCTCCAGAAAAATATTACGGACCAAAAAAAGGGTGAATAAGGGTGAAGAATACGAACTAACGAGGAATTGTAAAGAAGTGGCGAGACAGCCCAACTCCCTACATGGGCTGTAGGGCCACAGGGATGGATGGATGGAAGTGGTGAGACAGCCCAACTCCCTACATGGGCTGTAGGGCCACAGGGATGGATGGATGGAAGTGGTGAGACAGCCCAACTCCCTACATGGGCTGTAGGGCCACAGGGATGGATGGATGGAAGTGGTGAGACAGCCCAACTCCCTACATGGGCTGTAGGGCCACAGGGATGGATGGATGGAAGTGGTGAGACAGCCCAACTCGCTACATGGGCTGTAGGGCCACAGTGATGGGTTATTTTAAGTCCACTGTACTTAATAGACATCCGGGCGTTAAATATGTTTGCTCTATACAGGAAAGAATAACTTGAAGTTTGAATGGGGATAAAAATGTTGATATTTCATAGAGGGCCCAATCCAGTGGTCGGCAAATTATGGGCCTGGACCTACATGCGTCCCTTTGAAAGGATAGATGCAGTTCATTTGTTTTTACCGATTTATTGTGCCCTGCAGCTTCAAAAATGATTCCTTAGAAAATATTAAATCAAGTATTTTTTTTTTAAACAATGGCTCCTAACATAATAACTATGGCCCATCTCTAGTATAAGCAACCAGTGGCTAATAGAATCGTTCTACTTTTGTACGATATCAATAGTCTGTGCCACCTACTGAATCATAGTTAAAACTGTTTTAGGGCACCATTAATAGCATTACGAACTCATGAAACCTTTACTTTCCTTCACGGTACAAAGGGAACATTAAGAAATTAAGTAACATCTGATGCTCAAGATAAGGTAATCTAATATTTGATGAGCTGAATAAACATTACAGTAACTTATAAATAACAGTAAATAGCATTAAGGAAATAGTAGAGCAAGATATGTGGACCTTTGAAATCCAACTTCTGGCAATGGCGAACACTATAGTTTCTACTTCTGTCATGTTTTCATGTGTCCTTCATGCTGAGGTAGGCTCATCTTATCTTATTATCCTGTCTTTCGATCCAAGCGTCCACGTACCTTGCTCAACTATTTCCTTCAGATAGCTTGAACGCAGCCCTTCATTTATTATAAGTACCATTATTAAAATTTTATTTCTACTAAATAACTGAAAGATAACAAAATTAAACAATCAATGATCATTTATTTTAATGACGGTAGAATGTTGAATGGTAAATTATTCAGAGTGCCTGTTATAAAACCTCTGTCTTTTTTTCCAATAATTTCTTTGAACACTTACGCCAATTCCGTCTGCAACCTGTCTATTTCATTCCTGGCCTGTCTAAGCTCAAACCTGGCCTTCCATAATTTGGTTTCACATAAAGGACTCTTGCATTTGTGCTTTGAGTTCTTGTGAATACCAACAGCTTCTCTGACCGACGCCTGGAAACTCAGTGACATGCCCATACTCTGAGGATGTGAACAATACAGTGGCTAACTAATGACATATATGCATGTATGAGATGCCGTGTATGTTAACCATCACTGCAGAAACCGATTTTATACAATTCTGGACCCCAAACAAAAAGCTTAAATGTCATCTAGATTCGTTTATAAAAAAATAAATGTATTTGTTCTTACATTTTATAATTGAATTGAAAATTAACTTTGATTTGAAAGAATGAGTTCGATACCTTCATTTTACATCACATCTCATCGGTAAACAAACACTTGCTCTACAGTTTGGGGGGGGGGGACTGTGGTCAGTGGTCACTTGGGGCGGGGGCGTTAAAAGATATCAGTTTTTCCGTGCGCTGGATTAACTTTTCAATTTAATTATGTGCTCTTAAAACATTTTTTTCTAAGAAGCGATTCATGGCCTTAATATGACTTGCAAAGGGGCTAATGTAAAGAACATGTTTATAGAACCCCTGCAATAAAATATGTTGCACATTTCATCTTGCAAAATTAATAATAAATTAAGCAAGATTTTAATTTTTCAAAAAAAAACAACACAACATTTTCCAGATTGTGTAACGTGCTTAAATGAAGGATTAAGCATGATGGTTGTGTTATGGAAATGATCATCTCATTTTCCCAACAATTAGAGTTAACCGAATTTGAAACCGCCGCAGCGTCACGATTTGTATGGACGTGTCCATGACTCAAGGGAGCTAAAGAGGACACTTCGCCACCCCAGCGAACTATAACATAAGATACGCTATCTTTAACCAAACCAATCAATGGTAAGTGTCAGAGAGAAAATGAGAGCCAGTCATTGATGGTAAACCTGACCTCTGATCTTTGCCCTCTAAGACCTTTCTGATGACGTCCTTTCTCTTTAAAAAAAAAATCCCAATTACGGGGAAAATCGATGAGGGAGCTCTTACCAAGCTGACGAGGGCACACCAACCCTTCTTATCCCACGACCGGAGGCGCTTCCGGGCGAATCTAAAATAGCACTGCTCCAAGACTAAGGTCAAGACCGCCAACCCCGTGCCAGCAGCCAGCAGAATGAAAGCGGATGTGAAGTTCAGAATGCCCAATGTGGAGCTGGAGACGCCGTTGCCGATCCCCCTGTTGTTGGTGGTTTTTTTCCTCTTGGTGTGACACGCCCCTGCCAGCCAAAATTCTTTCAACCGCTCCATCTCACCTGGAATGTGCGCATTTTTTGAAGGGATGGAAAAAAAAAGACATTCAGCGCTAACAGAAATCCGGAGTTCTATATCTCATAGTGCTGATGACTGTCAATGTGTAGAGTTGGTTGTACATCAAGATTTGCAAGCACTGTTGATACTCATCGTTTATGTGCTAAGCACTTTGATGTAGTTGATTTGATAATACACAGCGAGTCAATTATTTTTAGGTCAAATTAGGTCGTTTATATTCAATCAAATAAATTGTATCTAAGCTAAATTTTATAGTCTTTTTTTTTTCTGTCTGCTAATTTCAAGTATTATGTTGAGTTTCTTGCCGTCTGCAATAAAGACGTTACGTCTTTTCGTACATTAAAATTAAAATTTTTTGAATGGAATCTTAAAAGCGTAATCTGACCTTCGTTTTGTAAACTTAAAATGACGTTGTTGACCCGATCCAGCCAGGGACTGCGAAAGGGAAAGCCGACTCCGTATCCCGTTGTGGCGTACCAGTTGCCCACAGTTATCAGACGACAATCTTTGTCCTTGCCTTCCTGGTACTCGAGGACGCTGGCGTCGTAGATAAAGGCGTGGAGCTTCCTGGAGGAACAAAGTACACTTTTACGTAGTAATACTTCATGTCTGAACCGGACTTACTCCACATTGTGCTAGCCTTAAATCGAAATTGTATTGGAAGAGTTTCAAATAAAAAATGTTTTCATACATAGATGACTGTCAATGTTCTTATAGACATTATTAACTGTATATTTAAAGTAGTTTTTCAGCTCCCAATAATAGTATCATTTTACTATCACCAAAAGTACAGTGGTTTTAAAAAGCTACACACAATTTTATAAATTTTAAAAACTGTAAAAAAAAATTTTTAAAACTAATCCCAAGCCAATGTGGTGACTGACTGCGTCTTGAGTGAGTCCATGGCCTGCTCCACAGATCTGTGCGTATATTTCTTCATGTACTCATACATTCTGGGGTTGATCTTCTTGATGTTGTTCTCTGTCGTGCCGTTGGCGATGGTACCGAATCTGAAGGGAGGACTCATCGCGTGCGGCTTTTGTAACTGGAAAGTGATAGATGACTTTATGGTGACGAATCCGCATAGCTAACAGTATCAAGTTGTGTAGTATAGTGTCGTGAGATTATTAAATTAAAACAAAATGCCTCGGTTATCTAAGCATCAATTAAATGTGCTCTTCCAACTGAACACCTACAAATAATGATGTGAAATGAAACAAGTGCTTTCCTCTGTGAATGATTCCCTCCCCTCTCTCTTTTTAATATTGATTATGCTAAAACCAATTAGTATATGATATTTGAAATAAATTCTAGCATCACAACATTCGCAACCCTTAATATCCATGCACAGGCAACTAACATCTATACACACACACCTACCTCCATGCATCGGCAGCTAACCTCCAAACACAGACAACTACCCTTCATACACAGACACATACTCTCAAGCCACAGACATCTATCCTCAAAATACAAACACCACACTTCCATATAGAGATACGTCACTTCCGTACACAGACATCTCCTCTCAATATCCTTGCAAGACACCTATTCTACACGCAAAGACACCTACTCACAACGCAAAGACACCTAATCTCCATGCAAAGACACCTACCCTCCATGCACATACAACTACCCTCCATGCACATACACCTACTCTCCATGCACATACACCTACTCTCCATGCACATACATCTACTCTCCATGCATAGCCACCTTACATAAACTCCATACACAGACACCTACTCTCCATCTACAGATACCTACCTTCCATACACAGACACCTACCATCCAAACACAGACCCCTACTCTCCATACACTGACACCTACTCTACACAGATAGACACCTACCCTCCAGTCCTGCATGCCGCTGAGATCGTAGTACTCCTCCTTGGTGATCATGAAGGCGGCCAGGTTGGCTGTGTACGAGGCACTAAAGACAAGCGCAAAAAGTGCCCATATGTTGGACATGAACTTGCTGGACACGCCCCTGGGAGTGTCCGTGGTGACTGCTGCCCCAAACAGCATGGCCCACATGAGCCAAAATGTCCGAAATAATGAAAATTTGTAATCTAAAAAAAAAAAATTAAACGTTTTTTCTGTATAATTTATTTTTATATTTAAATAATATTTCCATTCAAAATATGTTTCGTTTAGATAGGAATAAAGTAAATAAATGGTAGGCATACAAATAGATTTATTAGTAAAGTATTTGTACAAACCACATTTCATGTATGAGGAATTTGATTTTGGTAAAAGCAAGTATGAAACATTAAATATGTAGTGTTTAAATTTAGACCATTAAGGCAAATAATTGTGAAATCAAGGCTGACGTCTTTCTAACAATACATCCATATTTTTATTTCAAGCACTAAGATTTGAAACATGAGATAGAGTAGCATATGGTTAGCTTTCTTCAGTTTTTACTTTATTATTGACAGGTGTGGCCGGGGGATGGGGGTGTACTTTTAAATCCTTTATATTAACTTCGCTTTTGTTCTTGGCTACTTGCTGGCTGGGTGGCGGACTGGCAAAATCTTTGGACGGTTAATTGATCCACTTCCCGTCAACATATTGAATTGAAACTTGGCACATGGTCTCGTTGCCAATGACAACACATTCTATCAAATTTTCAGCCCCAACCCCTAAAATCAGTTTTTCCTGTTTTTCGAGGGGAAGATGAAGGAAATGGGATTTCGTGAAAGAAAATTACAGATAACTGCGCTAAATGAGATTCTTTTTTTTTTTAAATATCATTAGTGCGTTTGCTGCGAAATATTTCTTTTTTTTTCTGAAATAGTTGGTCAAACAAATCTGCGGTGTGAAAGCGGGTGGGTCATTAGAATATTAATATAGTTCAGGGGCGTGGAAAAAAAATGTGCGGCTTCGAGTAGGTGAGGGGAGCACTAATAGGGATTCTTATAAGTGCGTTACTTGAATGCATGTTTTGTCAAATTTTCAGTCTCATCCCCCCACCCACCCCCACCCCCTACCCCATCCCGCGATTGCTTGATATTACGTTTTACAAAGGATTTAAAAGAAAAACTTTGTTTTGAGGTGTTGTTTAATGAATGAAGTCTTCCCTCACTTGATGACATCCGCCTCCCGTGGTCCAAGCCGTAGGGGCTAA
Organism: Lymnaea stagnalis; assembly: GCA_964033795.1. Lineage (NCBI taxonomy): Eukaryota > Metazoa > Mollusca > Gastropoda > Lymnaeidae > Lymnaea > Lymnaea stagnalis. The sequence continues at coordinate 1,503,824 of CAXITT010000004.1, read as the reverse complement.
ACCACTCAAAGAGAAAGATGGACGTGCCGGTCACGTGAACACTGCATACCAGAATGAGGCACCAAGAAGGATAATCGTAGGGCTCTGGTGGAGACACAAGACAAAAATGACGCATTCTCATAAAAGAAGTTTGGGAGCATATCAATTTTAATCCTGCATGTTTTCGAAAAAAAAATTTTTATAGGCAATCTTATTTACAGGCATTTAACTATTTCTATAACATCACTGAGATGTTTACAAATTGCCTCAATGTACTCTGTTCATTATCCCGTATTTATACTGATAATAAATTGAAACATAGTTGCTCCAAGAGAAAATAAACTTTATAGTAAGATTCGTGTTTATAAAACTATTTGGTCAATGTAATATTTTGGACGTTCTGAGAACAATGTAAACATTTGGTTCCCTTTGACTAAAACTAATTTCTCGTTGATGGTTTTATAAGTAACTTGTTCTTGTGCTATTAATGGAATGAATGGAACGTACAATAACTGTTGAGCTCATGCATTGAATCCAATGTTAGGGATCAAATGTGATTGATGGATCAAATGTGATTGATGGATCAAATGTGATTGATGGATCAAATGTGATTGATGGATCAAATGTGATTGATGGATCAAATGTGATTGATGGATCAAATGTGATTGATGGATCAAATGGGATAAATTTAAATGCTGCGACGAAATCCGTTGAATACTTGATTAGTTCACATCTTGACTGCAGCAAGAATCAACGTTCACCAGTGGTCTCATCTTCTATCCAATTAAATTAAAGACTTTTTTTTAATCCACACGATTCTTTTGATATCCAGTTGGATTATTGGATTAAAATCGAAAATTATAAAGATAATGACAGTTAGTAGCTGTGGCAATATATTTAGTGTTTTTTTTTTAATACTGTATCTATGGTAGAACAAAACTTAAGTAGAAATCGAAGAAATATACCTCTGTTTATGTTAAATGTGCCTCAAAACTCATGCTAAAAATAGTGAATGACTTTACAATCTAGTTTTAATTACAAGAGTACTTAAGATTACTATAGATATTGGGATTTAATGCACGGGGGTAGGGGTGATAAATGGGGAGTGGGAGGGGGGGAAGACACGACAGATCGAATGGAAGAAAAAAAGTGAAGCAACTCATCGGTGAGACAGAATTGAAGCAGGCAAACATTGGATGGAACGGAAACAACCACATGTCATGGCAGAGAAAATTGTGGGCGTCAGCAGAGTCGACGATCTATTTGAGGAATCGATCTGAGCAACCGATGGTGTTGTTTAGTTATTGGATTTTAAGGCTTTCGGGGGGGGGAGGGAGGGGGGAGGGAGAGGTACGAATGACTTTGACCATGTGTTTAGATTGTGTAAGTTTAAGTGCAAGGGAGGGCAGTCTAAAGGCAGAGGGAGTCTGAAGGCAGAGGGGAGTCTGAACGGTTCACATGTACAGCATTATTTATTTGAATATTTGATTTTATACAAATTATAACAGTTTATGATTTTTTTAAACTGAATCGTTCAAGAAGGTCTTTGACATTTTATGAGACGGTTAATCCATTATTATTAAATCAAGTGCGTTTCTAATTTAGTAACACTGTTTCGGGAACAACAGAGTAAAATGAGGTTTAAAAAAAATTACTTAGCCGGTATTTATTAAATTCCAAAAGACTTTTTTTCTTTTAAATATCAGAATAATAAACAATCTTCTCAACTATTTGAGCGCATTTTTTAAAAAATTTTTTTAGATGATAATCCAGTAGAAAAAAATATATATAAAAACAATTTTTTATTTTCAAAAAGCATTTCGATTATCCTGCAAACTCCATTTTTTGTTTTAATGTAGTGAAAAAAAAACTCTATGGAATTGGTACAAAAATTTTTGTTAAGTATATCAAAGAGGAAATTTGTAATTGATCTGAAGTAAGTTACAGTAGTGTGCAAACCCCAAGCAACATTTCAATCAAATATACGAAATTTACACGTTATTTTTAAACGAATTCCATCACATAAAAACATGCATTAATTAATATATGACATCTTTTGTAAACTCGTGTCTTTTTAACGTAATTATGCCAGTCATTTACGATTTATAAAAAGAAATCAATTTTGAAACTTTCTACAAAAGATTTTTTTTTATTTTTGACTTTGTTAAAACTTTGAAATATTTCGGAGTAAACGTATGATTTTGGATTCTCTTTTTCGTTCAAGATGTAAAATTATGTTAGCAAATTATTTTTGTGATGGATACCTTTTTGGGAAGGAATTTTTAAAATCTTTAAAAAAAATTGTTTTGTAAATTCATTTATTTTTTAAGTAGTTTATCTCAAAAACTTTTTAACATTACTATTCAGTAATATAAAAAATATAATGTGTATAACACACCTGGTCAAGCTGAGACGTCGCTTGGATGTTTGTGTTCTCTCCCCCCCCCTCCCTTAACCCCCGCTACTTTTCGGGTTTGTCCTCCTTTGCCTAGCATTAGCTGGTAATAATTTAAAGCCTTTACAGACCCTAAAGTATACGAGCCCCAGGCAGCTGTTAGGGTTGCAGAGCCCACACGATGGCTCTGAGGTCAAGTGACACCTAAAATCTCAACTAGCAAATTTAGCATATTTTATCAAAAATTTTCCGGGGACTATAAAGATTTAAGGGGCTAGACTGAGCAATGCAGAATCTATCGACAAAAATAATAAATTTAAGGGCCCCAAACTTGATTGAATTTAGTCAATGTTGGGCTGGTAGAAGAGTTAGTGATGTTCCTGTTATTATGGCTAATTTTAGCGCTTCCCACCCAAAAGCCTGAATTGTCTTCATCAGTGGCGCTACATCTCACGCACAGCTATGGCCTTTTCCACCACATCCTTCCATTTCGATCGATCAAGCCTTTGCGCCCCATCAACAAAATCCCAGCTGGTGTAAGTCCTTCTTTACATTGTCGACCCATCGTAGGTTTCTTTCTGTAGATCGTTATTGTTGCTCTACAGTCCAGCATTCTTTCATTGTTTCCTCTTCAGGGAAGTCTGCCTTTTTTATCATTGCGACTATGGTCTAAGTAAAATTGGTATAGCTCTAGATATGTACGGATTTTCCAAACAAAATTGTCTATCACCGGCCCATATATTTTCCTGAGAATTTTTCTCTTTCACGTATTGAGCAGGTTCTCTTCTTTTCTAGTAGGGACCATGTCTCACTTGCGTAAGTTACTACCGGTCTTATGATAGTGGTGTATATTGACTTTTTTGTTCCCCCTAGAGAAGTTGTTGCTTCCTAGTAGTTTCTGTAGGCTGAAATAAAAACGGTTGTCTGCTGTTATCATTTCTTTCACCTCCGACATTATTTCCTTGTGCTCATTTATAGATAATTGAAAGTAGCCACTCTCTCAAAGGTGTCACTGTTTATATTGTCATCAGTTTGCGTGTTTTGTGACATCATCATATAGTTTGTCTTCGCTTTATTCACTTCAAGAAAAGCTTTGACCCATACATCTTCAAGCTCCCTGAATGCTTTAATTATACCGTTGCTGTTGCTACCAAGTAGCGCTATATCGCCTGTGTATGCCAGGTACTGCAGGAGCTGACTTTATAAAGTTCCTGGTGGTTGTTGTTCTGTACCACCCATCTGGAAGTAGTCTGTAATGGTTCCACTAATGCTCACATGAATGTTGCTAATGCCTTTTTCTAACGTAATGTTGAAAAGAATACATGCATCTTTTGGTCTGAGGCCCTTACAAACTTGGAACTCCTCGAATACTCTCCCTGTACTTTGATTCCACTTTTGGAGTTCGCCATCGTCACATGAATGAGTCGGTTCAGTTTGTTACGGACTCCAATTTCCTGTAGAGCCTCGTACATGTATTTCATGTCTACTCTATCATAAGCTCTTTTGCTGTCCACATACAGTTGGTGTATGTTGATGTATTCAAATCATTTTTCCAGGAGACATCTGATAGTAAAAATATGAAAGTCTGAAATGCCCCATCACACACTGTCTGACAGAAACACTGAATGCACCACAATGCACCACAATGCATCACTGCATTTTGAAACATTTTTTTTTTAAATTAAAGGAACCCTTTCTCACGCTTTTGCTCAAGACTCTTACGATTCGTCAAATTCTGCTACCCCCTTCCTGGACGTCGATTAATGTGACTTAACGGGGTTGAATCTAATCTTGTGTCAAATCATTATCTTGAATGCAACACAAACAGAGTGAATTTAGTTAATGTATGGCACTGGGTGCCATAATGCCTCTCCCAGAAGCTTGAAAATGTATTTCCCATGATAAAAAAGTTCTGTCAAAACATTCCAATCATGTATAGTCCAGATTGGATCTCTCGATCCCATGATCAAAAAGTTCTGTCAAAACATTCCAATCATGTATAGTCCAGATTGGATCTCTTGATCCCATGATCAAAAAGTTCTGTCAAAACATTCCAATCATGTATAGTCCAGATTGGATCTCTTGAATTGTATATAATCACACATTTTCTGGTGCTCGATGGCTGCCCTACTTTCCGATATAAATGACAGTATTGCTTGCCATGGCAACCAGCTTTGGTACCGAAGTATACACTTCCCGCCCCCTTCTACGTCACTGGCGTTAGTGTATGGAGCCAGGGGACATTTTTAATCCCCCGACCCCCTTTCCACAAAAAAAAAAATAAACCCATTATTTTCATCCATTAATACAATAAAAGCCCATTAGTTGCTCCCGCTAGTCTGGAACCCAGGGACCATATGCCTCTTATGCCCACCTTAGCTACGTCTCTTACCACTGGCACTGCCCCCCCCCCCCGAAAGTCTGAAAAGCACCCCGGAGGAAATTGCCTGAAAGAAACACTGCTAATACTACGTACTGCTAATACTACGTACTGCTAAAACTACGTACTGCTAAATTGAAAGTCTGAAAAGCACCCCGGAGGAAATTGCCTGAAAGAAACACTGCTAATACTACGTACTGCTAATACTACGTACTGCTAAAACTACGTACTGCTAAATGTACGTACTGCTAAAAGCTATGTACTGTTAAGACTACGTACTGCTAAAAGCTATGTATTGTTAATACCACGTACTGCTAAAACTACATACTGCTAAAAGTACGTACTTCGTAAACTACACACTGCTAAAAGCTATGTACTGCTAAAACTACATACTGCTAAAAGTACGTACTTCGTAAACTACACACTGCTAAAAGCTATGTACTGCTAAAAGCTATGTACTGCTAAAACTACATACTGCTAAAAGTACGTACTTCGTAAACTACACACTGCTAAAAGCTATGTACTGCTAAAACTACGTCCTGCTAAAACTACGTGCTGGTAAAGGCTATGTACTGCTAAAAGCTATGTACTGCTAATACTACGTACTGCTAAAACTACGTACTGCTAAAAGCTATGTACTGCTAAAACTATTACCTGACAAAAGCTATGAACTGCAAAAACTACGTACTTCTAAAATATATGTACTGCTAATAACTACGTACTGCTAAAACTACGTACTTCTTAAATTTACAATGTAGCCAATACCATTTTCTCTCGTGCTGTTATTTTAAAAAGAATATTCAAGGGATTTGTTTTCGTAATTCACCTATTATATTATGGTGCCACCCTCGCCATGTCAGCTAGTAGCTCCGCCACAACAACAAAAAAACACACAAAAAGACAAAACATTCAACTTTCAAGCCGTGAAGTGTGCACCCACCTAAGAACGCGGTGGCCGATATGGCGCCTTCTCTGATAGACACCATGAAGGTGATGCCCGTCTCCATGTAGGGCAAGGAGAAGTTAATGGCCGTACTCCTGTCCTCGTCGATGGTCATGGACGCCACGGCCATATCAGCCTTCCCCTGTGTCAGGTCTCCAACGATTCCATTCCAGGTACCGTCCGAGTTCTGTTACCGAAATAAGGGATGAGCAAATGTTCAAGTCGTGTTAGACTGTCTGAGGACTAGTTGATGGGAGGGGGTGAAGGTTGTTCAAACAATCTCTAGGAAACGGGCACGCAACTCATTTATATTTTTTAAAATGATTTACCGCTTTCGCTAAAGCTGGTGCCTCAATCGTTTGTTGTTGTCCCCATGCTTACTTTGATCCCCCATATACTTAATTTGATTAATCATATCCTTATTTTTATCCCCAGTAACTTACTTTGATCCCCCATAAACTTACCTTGATCCCCCATATTACTTTAACCCCCATATCCTTACTTTGATCCCCCATTGGTAGTCTTCCACCTCATATAACGAGAACTCAAAGTTTAAGGCCATCGCTAGTCTGTGAAGAAAGTCGATACTGAGTCCAGTGCAGCATCGCTTGACAGTTGTATTCGATGTTCTGCAAAGAATCACAAATGAGCATCAATGAAGAAACATCGAAATGTCAAAATTATTTTGGTTATTTTTTTATTGGCAATATAACTTTTTTTTCCCTAGCTTCTTTAATTTTGTTTTGAAACATCTAATGGTGAATGTCGCTTAACTTGCTAGAATATTAATAACCGCTAATGATAGAGAATAATGCGCAGAGGTCATTACTTCTAAAGAATTCTGTCTTGAAAAAGGCCGACATTGAATTAGAAATGTGTCCTACCCACGAATGGGGGCAGTTTGGCCACTGTAAATGATTATGTTTTACGATAACATTATGGAAGGCCAAAGTAAACCAGAACTGCTGCGAGAGGTTCAGCCCAGAAAGAGGATCCAGGATCGGCACTATAAGCCGTTTGATGAAGTGTCAATAGGCTCATCGTCTGCCGCAGGCGGACGGGTGCAAGGTAAACTTCTGTAGGGTTTTTCTAAAGATATGAGTCACCAACCAAGACTTTACACAATTGGTTTCAATGCCGCCAGTCGGAAAAAAATTCTTTCGTCTCACTTCACATTTCGTTAGTAGCCGTCCAATTTTACTTTTTATTTTTTTTTTTTTTGCATGTGTCATTATACCCGGAATAGTGCAGTAGCTCAAAGTGCCTCACAACCGAGCTGACTTCGTTACTGTTACAAAACTGACCCGACTTTGTTACTGTCACACAACTCACCTGACTTCGTTACTGTCACACAACTCACCTGACTTCGTTACTGTCACACAACTGACCTGACTTCGTTACTGTCACACAACTGACCTGACTTCGTTACTGTCACACAACTGACCTAACTTTGTTACTGTCACACAAATGACCTGACTTTGTTACTGTCACAAAACTGACCTGACTTCGTTGATGTCACACAACTGACCTGATTTTGTTACTGTCACACAACTCACCTGACTTCGTAACTCTCACACAACTGACCTGAAATTTTTACTGTGACACAACTCACCTGTCTTTGTTACTGTCACACAACTCACCTGTCTTTGTACTGTCACACAACCGATCTGACTTTTTTACTGTCACACAACTGACCTGACTTCGTTACTGTCACGCTCATACACGTGACACAAGTAGGAAAAATGGCCGCAAGTCCCATTTTTGCTTAGCCCCCTGTACTCTACAAATGGGGGCTCTTCCCGCGTCACAATACGCAGGAAGTGACGATTAGGTTTCCCGGAAGGCGGCGTAAGGGCTCCATTAGGCCAAATGATGTGTTGCATTTGTATGCCGTCTGCTGTAAACTTGCCAACCTGATAGAAGGGTAACAAATACATTTTTTAACATCCCACTCTTTTTATTTCTTTTTAACTTTTTATCTACACCAAATAAAAGCGTGTGTGTGTGTGGTTTTTTTCCATATCTATCTTTGTAGCCAGCAGCTGAGGTAAGCATCATATAATCTCACCACATAGGAATTACATCAGATGTCTTTAAGAGGTACTCTATAAAACGGATATGATGTGGAGACAACTTTCTAAAGCCGTTTTACCTCCCCTTCCCGCAATTTGCCAAATGTCTGTCTGCACAGTTCTCTTAGGAATTATGTTTACTACCTCGTAAATCTTGAAATACATGTAAATAGGAGGACAAACTATAGCATCCTATTGTAGGATCGTTTGATAAACAATATTCAAGAACACACCTGTTTGTTCATTTATTGAACAATTTGTTACACAACATTCAAGAACACACCCGTTTGTTCATTTATTGAACAATTTGATACACAACATTCAAGAACACACCTGTCTGTTCATTAATTGAACAATTTGTTACACAACATTCAAGAACACACCTGTCTGTTCATTTATTGAACAATTTGTTACACAACATTCAAGAACACGCCTATTTGTTCATTTATTGAACAATTTGTTACACAACATTCAAGAACACACCTGTTTGTTCATTTATTGAACAATTTGTTACACAACATTCAAGAACACACCTGTTTGTTCATTTATTGAACAATTTGTTACACAACATTCAAGAACACACCTGTCTGTTCATTTATTTAACAATTTGTTACACAACATTCAAGAACACACCTGTTTGTTCATTTATTGAACAATTTGTTACACAACAATCAAGAACACGCCCGTTAGTTCATTTATTGAACAATTTGTTACACAACATTCAAGAACACACCGGTTTGTTCATTTATTGAACAATTTGTTACACAACATTCAAGAACACACCTGTCTGTTCATTAATTGAACAATTTGTTACACAACATTCAAGAACACACCTGTCTGTTCATTTATTGAACAATTTGTTACACAACATTCAAGAACACGCCTATTTGTTCATTTATTGAACAATTTGTTACACAACATTCAAGAACACACCTGTTTGTTCATTTATTGAACAATTTGTTACACAACATTCAAGAACACGCCTATTTGTTCATTTATTGAACAATTTGTTACACAACATTCAAGAACACACCGGTTTGTTCATTTATTGAACAATTTGTTACACAACATTCAAGAACACACCTGTTTGTTCATTTATTGAACAATTTGTTACACAACATTCAAGAACACACCTGTCTGTTCATTTATTGAACAATTTGTTACACAACATTCAAGAACACGCCTATTTGTTCATTTATTGAACAATTTGTTACACAACATTCAAGAACACACCTGTTTGTTCATTTATTGAACAATTTGTTACACAACATTCAAGAACACGCCTATTTGTTCATTTATTGAACAATTTGTTACACAACATTCAAGAACACGCCTATTTGTTCATTTATTGAACCATTTGTTACACAACATTCAAGAACACGTCCATTTGTTCATTTATTGAACAATTTGTTACACAACATTCAAGAACATGCCTGTTAGTTCATTTATTGAACAATTTGTTACACAACATTCAAGAACACGCCCGTTAGTTTATTTATTGAACAATTTGTTACACAACAATCAAGAACACGCCCGTTAGTTCATTTATTGAACAATTTGTTACACAACATCCAAGAACACACCGGTTTGTTCATTGATCAAGCCCAAAGAAGCTACCAGTCGGATCCACTTTCGGACTCCCGAAAATTAGAAACTGAAGTGATCTAAACCACTTCCATGGTACTTCAATACATCTAAATAAGTACATTTATTCATCAAAGTCATTTGGTTTATTAATTTGTAAAAATATGAAAATTTAAACTTAACTTCGTATATTAAGACACACCAACTGGTTTTACAACCCGTCAGGTTATCACATTTCTTTCGTACTTCAGCATAGTGAGTTCACTTTAAATACCAATAAGTTTTATGTTTGGAACTTCCAGATTTAGTCTTCGGTTAAGAAGAATTTGTTTTTTTGTAATTTAGCTTGGAGCAAATCAACAGGACTCTAATCCTTGAAACAATTTGAATTTACCCCCCCCCCGCACTAGAAACTACCAACCGACTGTTGAGCCTACCAACCGACTGTTGAGCCTACCAATCGACTGTTGAGCCTACCAACCGACTGTTTAGCCTACCAACCGACTGTTGAGCCTACCAACCGACTGTTTAGCCTACCAATCGACTGTTGAGCCTACAAACCGACTGTTTAGCCTACCAACCGACTGTTTAGCCTACCAACCGACTGTTGAGCCTACCAACCGACTGTTTAGCCTACCAATCGACTGTTGAGCCTACAAACCGACTGTTGAGCCTACCAACCGACTGTTTAGCCTACCAATCGACTGTTGAGCCTACAAACCGACTGTTGAGCCTACCAACCGACTGTTTAGCCTACCAATCGACTGTTGAGCCTACAAACCGACTGTTGAGCCTACCAACCGACCGTTGAGCCTACCAACCGACTGTTGAGCCTACCAACCGACTGTAGAGCTAACCAACCGACTGTTGAGCCTACCAACCGACTGTTGAGCCTACCAACCGACTGTTGAGCCTACCAACTGACTGCGGAGCCTACCAACCGACGGTTGAACCAACCAACCTGCCTCCATTTCTGATTCGGCTCCTCTGCCCACCCTGGCTGGACGTTGACAATGCAGATGTCTTTGTGCTTGAGTTGTCCAAGTTCGTTGAAGGCCACCGTATCATAGCTGACATTCCGCAGATACCTGGGGGAGATAAATGAAAATAGAAGTGAGGAAAATGTCTTAGAGCGCCTCAAACTAAAGGATCTCTCGTCTCAAGTTTTAAGCGACGACTTCAATTGTATTTAATCATAGTTTGTTTTTGTTTTTGCTGTTTTATTTGAAACTATGCGCCAGTCTCTTTAAGTTTGACAAAACAACCAGGGTTTCTTTCAGCTATATCTCCAGGAGGGCACTGCCCCCCTCCCCGGGTAAAGGCAAGTGCCCCCACTCCGATCGAAAATATGTCCAATAATAAAGCAACTGGGAATTTATGGAATAATCACTGCACACAACATGAAAGCGTCTATTAGTGCATGGTGCAACTCAAGAGTAACAGTGTAACGTACGCTCCGAGGGGCACTGTGAAAGCTTGGGTAAACCACGTTGGACTTATAAGTATAAAAAATAGAGGCGTGCTGCGACTGGAGGAGGCCTGTCACTCACGTACGGCGAATGACCATCCCCCAGACCAACAGTGACACGCCCTCGCTGCCTCCCTGCTGGTTGAATGGCGGAGAACGCATTATGGAGTCATTGTTCTCTGATCTATATGGACGGGCCCTATATCCAAGGTACATGCTCAACAACTCACCACTCGGCTGGCTACATTATATTGAAGAAGAAAATAACAACAGCCCTATGGTGCTACGTATAAAGTGACTGGTGTTATTTTTACGAATGCACTCTTTCTGCCCTCTTGCAGATGTTTAAGCTTCCAGATGAACCGACAGCTGTATTTGATATTGTTAGAACATCCCATATAGTGCGATGTATAGTTTACTCAAATAATGAATGCGGACATCATTCACTTCCAGTAGCATGAACACACCCATACATCAAAAACACACCCATGCATCAAGAACACACCCATGCATCAAGAACACACACATGCAACATGAACACACCTATGCATCATGAACACACCCATGCATCATGAACACACCCATGCATCATGAACACACAAATTCATCATGAACACACCCATACGTCATAAACACACCCATGCATCAAGAACACACCCATGCATCAAGAGCACACCCATGCATCATGAACACACCCATGCATCATTAACACACCCACGCATCTTGAACACACCCACGCATCATGAACACACCCACGCATCATGAACACACCCATGCATCATGAACACAACCACGCATCATGAACACACGCATGTATCATGAACACACCCATACGTCATGAACACACCCATGCATCATGAACACACCAATTCATCATGAACACACCCATACATCAAGAACACACCCATGCATCAAGAACACACCCACGCATCATGAACACACACATTCATCATGAACACACCCATGCATCATGAACACACCCATACATCAAGAACACACCCATGCATCAAGAGCACACCCACGCATCATGAACACACCCATGCAACATTAACACACCCACGCATCATGAACACACCCACGCATCATGAACACACCCACGCATCATAAACACACCCACGCATCATGAACACACCCACGCATCATGAACACACCCACGCATCATGAACACACCCATGCATCAAGAACACACCCACGCATCATGAACACACCCACGCATCATGAACACACCCACGCATCATGAACACACCCACGCATCATGAACACACCCATGCATCAAGAACACACCCATACATCATGAAAACACCCATGCATCATGAACACACCCATACATCATGAACACACCCACGCATCATTAACACACCCATGCATCAAAAACACACCCATACATCATGAAAACACCCATGCATCATCAACACACCCATATATCAAGAACACACCCATGCATCATGAAAAACACAATCAAAGACGGGTCGATTTTTTTTGTGTTTACTTTAAAAATGTATTTTTGTAAGTAACAAAGAATAGTTGAAATATTTGTAAAATGTAAATACAGCCTTATATTTACCAAGGCAATAGTCGACACTTACTCATAAAATTTGGGTCCGTCTGGCCAAACCAGAGGATTCCTAGACTGACACTCAAGTTTGGGCATCGACCAGGGCAGACCGGTAGGTGTCCCATCGGATTTCACAGTGGCCAGAACAGATTGCTGCAGTCCTTTCAACCAAACCAGAACAGCCGTCTGTATAGCATGCTTCATTTCAGCCTCTTGGTAATCGTAGGAAATACCTGCAAGGAAGGGGATGAGGTGGGGTTAGAAAGCACTTTTACTTAAGAAAACCATGCACGTTATGGTACTTGGATGTTTGTTCACACACGTTGTATCATGTCTTTAGTTGTGAGCAGTGATGAGGAGTGCGTACCACGATCGGTTCCGACAGAACGGTCGTAACTCGGTTTGGTCGTAAGTTGAGTACGCTATATGTACAGTAATGTGAAGTGATGTTATAAAAATATTTAAATTAAATTATATCATAAATTTCTTTTATTGTTGTAATAAATCATATTTTTTTATGTCCACGACCGACAATGAATGCAGACAACGCCATTCGAGTGACAATTGAGGTAGCAATATATCTGAAATCTAATACAGTACGGCTAGTGAGTGTGGTCGTAAAGTTGAATGGTCGTAAGTTGCGTAGGTCGTAAGTCGAGCACTAGCTGTGTATGGATTAATGATGACTGCGCTGACATGGAGTGTGCCACTTCGAGTCGTGACATTATTACGAGCAGTGACGTAGAAAGGGGTGCAGAAGAGGCGGCGAATGAATTGTTTTGTTTTTTAGTGGATGCCGGCGAAAATCTCTTCCCGCCACTGAGTGGCAGTAACCCTAGCTACGCTCCTGATCAAGAGAAATGGCGGTTCTAATTCTCGCGCATGATGAATGATTCCAATTTATTATTTATTTATTATTTGGCACCGCAAATAAATAATAGGAATGTATTTGGTACTCAATACATTGTCCTTTATTTCACTCCGGTTAAGTTAATGAGATGGCATTTATTTTTGTTAGTGATGAAGTCAGATTGTAAATATCACTGAGGGGCTACCACCCTTAAAGTGTTAATTTTAGTAATCGCAAACTGAAATATATATAATTACTTGAATATTTAAAAAAGGAAAACAATTAGCAGACTTGTTTATTCTTACGATTTTATCGTACAATGTACGATTTTGAGGTGTATACATTATATATCTTGTATGTTTATTTTTTACTTTTAAGATAATGTATTGAACAATTTGTGATGATTTAGTACGATTTTAAGAGTTTGAGAGTAAGCAGGTCTGAATTAGTGTTTGTATTTATTTCATTGAACAGTTAATAGTCTAATACTTTAGGAAAAATAGGAAAAATGTAGAGGGAGATGCTAAGGTACGAGAGAATATATAGAGGGAGGGGTTAAGGTTAAGAGAATGTAGTGGGTCCCTCATATAGTGGTAGAGACTAAAATTGGAGAGAATATAAAGGGAGAGGCTAGGGTAAAGAGAATATAAAGGGAGAGGCTAGGGTAAAGAGAATATAAAGGGAGAGGCTAGGGTAAAGAGAATATAAAGGGAGAGGCTAGGGTAAAGAGAATATAAAGGGAGAGGCTAGGGTAAAGAGAATATAAAGGGAGAGGCTAGGGTAAAGATAATATAAAGGGAGAGTCTAGGGTAAAGAGAATATAAAGGGAGAGGCTAGGGTAAAGAGAATATAAAGGGTGGGGCGCAGATAGGAGAGAGTATAGACAAAAAATGGTTGGGGGGGGGGGCTAAGTTAAGAGATCATACATTACTAAGTCTCACTAGGAGATGTATTTGAAACTGGGCTGGTGGAATGGACACCTGGATTAGGGGCACAAAACGGATTCAGTACTGGCCCGACTCTAGGACACTAAACATCATATTATCTACTATCATTTTCATGGCAGTTAAATATTTTCCTCCAACCTATCTTATAGCATCCAGTAAACACATCACAGCCGTCAAGAATAAAGCTAGCCGACACACTTTAAGCTAAAAGGATCAAACTTCAAATGACTGTGTGGAGCATTGTGTGTGTTGGTCAATGCAAAGTGTGTGTTAGTGCGTTGTGTATGTTGGTCAATGCGTTGTGTGTGTGGGTCCATGTAGTGTGTGTGTTGGTCAATGCGTTGTATGTGTTGGTCAGTGAAACTTAAGAGTCGCAGCGAAGTTTCAAGTAAAATGTTAACATCTCCAATTTCCTCTTTCAAACTGTTAAACAAAGGTGAAAGTGATAGTTCCATTTTTGTGTCCCTCCCCTCCCTCCTTTGCTCCTCCAGCTGTCTGCAGAACGTTCCCACTCAGCTGCCCAACAAGTCTGTCATGTTCCCGCGCTGCGTTTTTCCCCCCACTGACGGAAAGTTGAATTGCTGCTTGTTTCCAGGGCGATAGTTCATGATTCACGTCGGCTATTTGCCGTGCGATCTGGTCCTAGTGTCCCCTCTTCTCACACTGCGGTTTGGGAATGAGCGTTGGTGTGGCTCAGAAATTTTCAAATTTGAATTCGATTTCAAGTTTAGAGGGGTACGAAATTTGTAGCAAGTTCAATAAGTACATCATGTCGACAATGGGAACAAGAACGTCTTAAGTTACCACAATGCTTAATATGATTATTGAAAGCAGAATAGTTAATGATGATTGATTCTGCAGCATGTGGTATCGTGTAATCAAGTCTTCCAACGTGGTACTGGCTCCGGATCAGATCATTGTTGCGAAATTATAAATTCATGATGTCCTCATTGCACGTGGTAACTGAACCAAATATCTCATACAAATCCACGTATGCTGTAGGGCAAGGCCTGCTGTAGGAGAAGCCAGGACGTCTGGTATCTGGGTCAAAACTTTGATTGACTTGTGGGCGGCTAAGTGCGCAGCGGAGCAGCTCATTTAAAAAAAAAAAAAAAGAATATTTTGTGTGTGGGTGGCAGGTGGGATTTTTATCTTGGGTTAACCTGCTTCTATTCCAGATCAGTTTGTGAATATTGAAACAACGAAATCGTTTCCCCCTTAAAAACGTGTGCGAGTCATACTTGTGGAGCTCACTTGTGTGGAGACGATGTACGACTCCCATTAAGTGGGATTCTCGGCTATTTTTATGGCCGTGCTAGGATGGCCAGGGAGAGAAGATAAAACTTCTCGTGAATATCTCCGCAGCCGCGTGCCGTCAAATTGGCGGCCAATCGTTCAACGATGATAATCAACTAGTGGTCAGTAATTGCCGGGCTGAAGTTGCTGCTACTGACCAGTGGTTATGACTTCGTCTGGAGCTCCCTCGTGATAAGATCGATATGTATAGTTATGGATGTCTCGGTCCATCGGCCTAAAAAAAACCGCTAACACATGATTTGACGGCCTTAACTCTGTGTAACATAAGTGTCACGCGGATATCCTCTACCCTCTCAAACATGGCCTGGTGTTTGGCCATCATTGGAATACGGCTGGTGTTTGGCCATCACTGGAATACGGCTGGTGTTTGGCTATCACTGGAATACGGCTGGTGTTTGGCCATCACTGGAATACGGCTGGTGTTTGGCCATCACTGGAATACGGCTGGTGTTTGGCCATCACTGGGATACGGCTGGTGTTTGGCCATCACTGGGATACGGCTGGTGTTTGGCCATCACTGGGATACGGCTGGTGTTTGGCCATCACTGGGATACGGCTGGTGTTTGGCCATCACTGGAATACGGCTGGTGTTTGGCCATCACTGGAATACCGCAAAACCAGAATTCATGAAATCGATAGTGTTTATAGTCGTATGATAATAAAACCCACTATTATAATAATTATTAATGTAACATCAACAACACCAAGAAAAAAAGTCACAATGTACATTCTATATCTTTACAACAGTACATTGTTTAGTTCTTTGAGAAAGGAGTTCCGCTGATATTTCCCTTCGTGGGCAATTCTCTGTTTGGACACAAACCCCAGAAATTAAATTGCTGTTGACTACTACTGTGTTATTGATTGTTACGTCCAACTGTATGTGTCAGTTTGCGTGTGTGTGTGTGTGTGTGTGTGTGTGTGTGTGTGTGTGTGCGTGTGCGTGCGCGCGTGAAACTTTCTACTTTATTTTGCTTTCAATGTTTGTCCACACACAAGCTGAGTCAATCAAAGAAAACATATCCGAGACATGTCTACCTTTCTATGCCCTCGCCATATGGAATACGATTCAAAGGAGAGCTGAAACGAAGCAGTCCTAATTTATCAGAACTTTTCGCCTGAGCTCAGAAAATCATATTTAAAACCCTAAGAGCCCAATGTAAATTTGGCCCCAGTGCCCTTGGTTCGTGAGTCATATGAATATTGAAAACTAAACTTGCTCTGAAAGATTGCACATCTCCGTCTGATTATTATTCCCCGTCTATTTATGGTCTCTGTTCGCTGTTGCTGCAGGCAAAGGAAATCTGTGATGATCCCCCTGTACATAACATAGGCCGTTGCCAATCTCAACTTTGACCAAGCCATCCGATTTTAAAGCTCTGGGCCCCGTAACGGGTTAGCCTCCAATCAAATGAACCGAAGCCCGTTTAAGTACGTTGGCAATGAGGATAGTCTTAACTGCGTTCTTGCATCATTTATAACGGTGGTTCTCAACCTTCCCAATGTCGCGACCCTTTAATACAGTTACTCATGTTGTAACGGTCCCCAACCATAAAATTATTTTCGTTGCTACTTTATAAATATGTGTTTTCTGATGGTCTTAGGCGACCCTTGTGTAAGCAAATGTACAATGCTCAGCGACCAACCTCAATCCTTAGGAGACATACATTTTATGCAATTACTTTAATTAAAATTATACTCATTAGTTCAATTACGTTGTATCTTCCTAACATTAATCTTTAATTGGAAAGTGTGAAAAATTAAGAATTTAAACGTATTGTTATTTTACTTAATGAGCCGGTTTTTGTTTTTATTTATTGATCCTTTTTATCCTCGCATGTTAAAATATGATCTGGTGTTGTATTGAAAGCGTCTAACCGAAGTATTGATCAAAATCCTCGTTTAAAGCCCTAGCGATCTTGTGCAGATATGAGGTTTCAATCAGTAAAAGAAACACAACAAGCTGAGATCCAAGACTTTTCAACGTCATTGTTGAGAAAAGGTTTTAGAGGTACTACCACGCTTAAGAATTTTTTTTTTCTTTTTATCATGGTTACCACCAAGTCACCAAGTAATTATAAAAAAAATGTATAGAGCATGTATAGAACCACACGAGCCGTACATATGGCAAAGTCCACAAGACTATGCACCTCTGGTCTAACTGAACTCCGACATCCACAATACTATGCACCACTGGTGTATGCGACGTCTACAAGACTATGCACCATTGGTGTATGGCGACGTCCACAAGACTATGCACCACTGGTGTATGGCGACGTCCACAAGACTATGCACCACTGGTGTATGCGACGACCAGTAGACTATGCACCATTGGTGTATGCGATGTCCACAAGACTATGCACCACTGGTGTATGCGACGACCAGTAGACTATGCACCATTGGTGTATGCGACGTCCACAAGACTATGCACCATTGGTGTATGCGACGTCCACAAGACTATACACCATTGGTGTATGGCGACGTCCACAAGACTATGCACCAATGGTGTATGGCGACGTCCACAAGACTATGCACCATTGGTGTATGCGACGTCCACAAGACTATGCACCATTGGTGTATGCGACGTCCACAAGACTATGCACCATTGGTGTATGGCGACGTCCACAAGACTATGCACCACTGGTGTATGCGACGTCCACAAGACTATGCACCATTGGTGTATGGCGACGTCCACAAGACTATGCACCATTGATGTATGTGACGTCCACAAGACTATGCACCATTGGTGTATGTGACATCCACAAGACTATGCACCACTGGTGTATGCGACGTCCACAAGACTATGCACCACTGGTGTATGCGACGTCCACAAGACTATGCACCATTGGTCTATGCGACGTCCACAAGACTCTGCACCACTGGTGTATGCGACGTCCACAAGACTATGCACCATTGGTGTATGCGACGTCCACAAGACTATGCACCACTGGTGTATGCGACGTCCACAAGACTATGCACCACTGGTGTATGCGACGTCCACAAGACTATGCACCATTGGTGTATTCGACGTCCACAAGACTATGCACCATTGGTGTATTCGACGTCCACAAGACTATGCACCATTGGTGTATTCGACGTCCACAAGACTATGCACCACTGGTGTATGGTGACGTCCACAAGACTATGCACCATTGGTGTATTCGACTTCCACAAGACTATGCACCATTGGTGTATTCGACGTCCACAAGACTATGCACCACTGGTGTATGGTGACGTCCACAAGACTATGCACCATTGGTGTATTCGACGTCCACAAGACTATGCACCATTGGTGTATTCGACGTCCACAAGACTATGCACCACTGGTGTATGGTGACGTCCACAAGACTATGCACCACTGGTGTATGGCGACGTCCACAAGACTATGCACCATTGGTGTATGCGACTCCACAAGACTATGCACTATTGGTGTATGCGACGTCCACAAGGCTATGCACCACTGGTGTATGGTGACGTCCACAAGACTATGCACCACTGGTGTATGGTGACGTCCACAAGACTATGCACCATTGGTGTATGGCGACGTCCACAAGACTATGCACCACTGGTGTATTCGACGTCCACAAGACTATGTACCACTGGTGTATTCGACGTCCACAAGACTATGCACCATTGGTGTATGTGACGTCCACAAGACTATGCACCACTGGTGTATGTGACGTCCACAAGACTATGCACCACTGGTGTATGGTGACGTCCACAAGACTATGCACCACTGGTGTATGGTGACGTCCACAAGACTATGCACCACTGGTGTATGATGACGTCCACAAGACTATGCACCATTGGTGTATTCGACGTCCACAAGACTATGCACCATTGGTGTATGTGACGTCCACAAGACTATGCACCACTGGTGTATGGTGACGTCCACAAGACTATGCACCACTGGTGTATGGTGACGTCCACAAGACTATGCACCACTGGTGTATTCGACGTCCACAAGACTATGCACCATTGGTGTATGGTGACGTCCACAAGACTATGCACCACTGGTGTATGGTGACGTCCACAAGACTATGCACCACTGGTGTATGGTGACGTCCACAAGACTATGCACCACTGGTGTATGGTGACGTCCACAAGACTATGCACCACTGGTGTATGGTGACGTCCACAAGACTATGCACCACTGGTGTATGGTGACGTCCACAAGACTATGCACCACTGGTGTATGGTGACGTCCACAAGACTATGCACCACTGGTGTATGGTGACGTCCACAAGACTATGCACCACTGGTGTATGGTGACGTCCACAAGACTATGCACCACTGGTGTATGGTGACGTCCACAAGACTATGCACCACTGGTGTATGGTGACGTCCACAAGACTATGCACCACTGGTGTATGGTGACGTCCACAAGACTATGCACCATTGATCTAGCTGAACTCCGAAATCAAGCGTATTTTTAGCAAGTCAAAAACACAATTCATCCTATGTTGGCCGCACTCCATGGTCGCCAATCAATATCTGATATTCAACGAAACCCTCAGCAAAGATACCATAAGAATGCTAGACAGCCAGCTTGTAGCATGTTCGGGGTGCTTTATTGCATCAATTACCGCTTTGGTAGGAACAGGAGGACACAGAAGGATACATTTGTAATCTCACGGCCTCATGTTTCTTAACAAGTGACGTGGCGGATAATTGAATTAAAGTCAGGGGCGTCACCGGCAGAACTACTAGGGGTGGATTGTGTACCGTGGATTGTCTCATTTAAATGTTTCAACAACATTTATGACCGGGTTTTAAACACAGACCTTCAAGATTGAAAAGACTGAACTCCAATTGCACTCTCTTGAGGTACATAGAATATAAAAAGATGAAAGTTCTTAATAAAATGGTAGGGTTTTGAAACATTGATGGGTGCATAAACTATAATTTGTGAACGGATTTCAGGATATACTATTAAGTGAGGCTATGCTATTTTGCAAGGAACTGGGAATGTGATAGATTATGTGAGGAACTGAGAGTACCAGATGATACATGGAACTCATAGTATAATGCATGCAACCTTTATATGTAAAACACATTTTGTAACGCAACTGTTACAATAAAATTACAAAAAGACATAAAAGAATGGAGGTCATGCACGTTTAGTCGTCCCTGTGAAATAATGACCACTCCAGTCCAAGAAATATTGACCACACACCCCCTACCCGGTTGTGTCCAAGATATACAGAGACAGCTCTATTCCCAGAAATAGTGACATCTCGAGTCCATAAAACTATGACAGATCCAGTCTATAACTAGTTACAATTCCAATCCAAGAAAGAAAACAGCTCCATTCCTGCAAATAGTGACAGCTCCAGTCCGGCAAACAGTGACAGTTCCAGTCCAACAAACAGTGACAGCTCCATTCCGGCAAACAGTGACAGCTCCATTCCGGCAAACAGTGACAGCTCCAGACCGGCAAACAGTGACAGCTTGAGTCCAAGAAACAGTGACAGCTCCAGTCCAACAAACAGTGACAGCTCCAGTCAAAGATAGGGTGCCGGTAAGCCCGTGTATTATTTATTTCATTATTTTTCCATTTCCTAAACCAAGTAGTTATAAAGAGAGACTTGACTGTTTACTATTTAGCTGAAGTAAAACTTACCCAAAAGTACAAGTGGTAAATTGTTTACTAATCTAGCTGAAGTGAACTTACCCAACACTCCAATTGGTAAATTGTTTGCTAGCTGATTTTTATTCTTATTGATTGCCTCGAACGTTAGGAACCAGAGGTACTCGTCCGCCATCAGGCCAACTTTCGTGGCCTCATCCAGAATTGTTATCGTGAGGCCCCTGAAAAGAAAGGCACAGCTGACATAAAAATGCCCGTGTTTCAATCACTCTATGCAAAACAGAGGGCTCAAAGAGATCAAGAGGCCGAAATCAACTCTCAAATTAAAATAATTTTAAAAAAATGATCCCAATGACCTCTGCTGATAGCGTATTGAAATTGTTGAAAAGTCTTAAACAAAGCCATCGAAACTCTAGGAACACTTGATGGAGCACCTCTGTACTGTCTCAAGTCTGTAATAGCACTTGATAGAACTCTTCTATGCTGTCCCAAGTCTGTAACAAAACTTGATGGAACATTTCTATACTGTCTCAAGTCTGTTACAACACTTTATAGAACACTTCTATTACTGTCTCAAGTCTGTTACAACACTTGATAGAACTCTTCTATACTGTCTCAAGTCTGTTACAACACTTTATAGAAATTTCTATACTGTCTCAAGTCTGTTACAACACTTTATAGAACACTTCTATTACTGTCTCAAGTCTGTAACAACACTTGATAGAACTCTTCTACACTGTCTCAAGTCTGTTGTATTTGTTGTTGAATGTGTTGTATTTGTTGTTGGGTGTGTTGTATTGTTGATTTTGCTGTATTTGTTGTTGCATTTGTTGTATTTGTTGTTGCGTTTGCTGTATTTGCAGTTGAGTTTGTTGTATTTGTTGTTGAGTTTGTTGTATTCGGTGTTGAGTTTGTTGTATTTGTTGTTGAGTTTATTGTATTTGTTGTTGAGTTTGCTGTATTGGTTGTTGATTTTGTTGTAATTTTTCTTGAGTGTGTTGTATTTGTTGTTGAGTGTGTTGTATTTGTTGTTGAGTTTGCTGTTTTTCGTTTGATAAATGAATGGCATTCTGTTAGTTTGATCTTTCGATCCGTACAGATAAATTGTTAAAATGTTGACCTGAATTGACATAGGTTTTGTTTACTTAGATTCGTGGCCCAATTGGAAGTTACTTACTCTTTGCAGTAGAGCAGGATGATTCGGGTCTCTGAACGAGTCAAGCGCTTGAGGTCTTGATGGACAGCGTGAGAATCCGTTGCATTGGACAGCTCAAATTCGTCAATGATGTTAAATCTGATAGGGGAAAAAAAGAACTATAACATCCTTATAACATCCTAATAACATCCTCATAACATCCTCATAACATCCTCATAACATCCTCATAACATCCTCATAACATCCTCATAACATCCTCATAACATCCTCATAACATCCTCATAACATCCTCATAACATCCTCATAACATCCTCATAGATCGTTGGTTGTAAAATAAAAGTTCGCGTGAGAAGCGAGGAATGTTAATCTAAAAATAGCCAATCATCTAAAGATCCAAGCGAGCTATAACAAAGCTCAGGCAGTTATCGCAGGAGATCTCATTCTTTTTAATAAAAAAAAAAATTCAGGCAATTACAATATTTCTAGCCCAGAACATGCCTTTATATTTTAGTTTTACTTTTTGTCCACTGTAAAGACTGTTATTCGATGAAAGTTCGCCTGTTTTACACCATCTCTTGTTGTTTGCATATTTGTACATTTCTTGTGTCAAAGATGGCGGCAGGTTCACATCGAAATTTTAGTTTAAAAAATTATTTTTTTTCTTAATTATTTAGTTTTCGATCCTTCTTCTCATAGTTTCTTCGCTTTGCTTAACTGAATTATTTCGCCATTTTGTCTTTATTCACAATATCAATTCGACATACGTGAAATTGGTTGGGGGAGGGGGACATTGAGATAGTCTAGATAGACGGAGAGAGGGAATTCTATAAATACAGGCATTTTGACAGAGGGAGAGGAAGAGAGGTCATCCTTCCACTGTAACAACAACAAAACTAACACGTCATTCCTCCTTAACACATACTCTCTACACTAAACATCTTTTCCATACAAAACATTTACTTTAACCCCAAACATATCAACAGTTATTCTCATATCCTTGGCAAAGAAGAGGGCAGATAGAGATGTTGAAAGAGAGGGAGAGAGAGAGAGAGAGAGAGAGAGAGAGAGAGAGAGAGAGAGAGAGAGAGAGTGAGAGAATATGAGAGAGAGGAAGAGAAAGTACAGTAAATATCAAAACAGAAACAGAAATAAAGCATTGACTTCCAAATATCCCCTTGACAAAGGAGGAGGGCAGATAGAGATGTAGAAAGAGAAAGAGAGAGAGAGAGAGAGAGAGAGAGAGAGAGAGAGAGAGAGAGAGAGAGAGAGAGAGAGAATATGAAAGAGAGGAAGGGAAAGTCCAGTAAATAGCAAACCAGTAACAGAAATAAAGCATTGACTTCCGAATTCCCCCTCGTTTCCTGAAAGTGCCAGTCAAAGAAAATTCAAAAGGATTGAGAAAATTGTGGCCCCGGCAGATCTTGACAGCGTTTCTCAGAGATCAGCTCGACCTCCAATCTCAGCTGGAACTTCAAGTGTCAGGCTCGAAGTTTCACCGACTTCATTTAGTGGGTAAGGCTTGGACAAAGATATAGTCTCACCTTCTCATATATCGGCTTTACAACAAATATACAAAATTTCAAAGAAAAACCCAATGGCAAAAGCATATTCTTAGAATAATTCTCAATTTTAATACAAATATGTTTTGTTACGTATAAACAAATCTTTTTTTTTTAGCACAATTCCCACTTGGGCCTTTAAAAAAATTATATAGAAAGGCGTGTTTATTTGGATCGAGAAGTTCAAGAGATCAATACAAAGTATGGAAAAAAGAATCGATTCGGTTTTTTCGTATAGTGATTCATTGATTGGTTGATTGGTTGATGGATGGATGGATTGATTGATAGATAGCTCATAGATCAGTTTCTGAAATAAAGAGTATAGATGAAACGAATAAACAAAAATGTATCTACCGGGTAACTAGTTCATACGTTTGTTTACGTGTGTGTTTCACCATCGTTATAATCCACTGTTTAAAACTAATGTATGTCTGCATGTCATGGCTGTTTAAAACAAAATATTTTCATACTTGAGGGCCCACGATCAATTTATTGATCTTTTGGCTCCTGGTTTGAATTCAGACTTAGCCTTTCTTAGTTGAGTTGCCCTCTTAGGCTAACGAGTCCAATCCACCCGGGGCTTTGACTGCAATTGTACTCCAGACCACCAACTCCAGATTTGCTCAGTTTAGACCATTCGACCACCCAGCACAAATGTATGTGTACATATCATGATTGTTAATCCTAATTGACAACACCTGAATGCATTTTTAACGGTAACTAAGACATAGGCTTCAATGTTATATTGCATTTTTATTTTTATTTTATATTCCCACTCCATGTCAACTTTACGCCAACATATTTTCATAATCCCGATTATCTTCAAATGATGACATTTCCGTATCCGGTTAGGGGTGACAGCTGGGCGGTAAACAGCAATCATCGCCCTTTTCGTGGGCCGATAACTCGCAGGGTCAACTTGAAATCAAGTCCCTTTTACCTACGCAAGCATCTCCTGGCACCAACCTTCTCCTTTGTCACCGTGTCACATTTCATGCCCTTCCCTTTCGCACGCACTATCGAACTCGGGGGATTCTCAAATTATTGGGAATTCTTAAGACCATTCACCAAAAATGGCAATTTGGATCATTTATAGAGCCTAATTAAGGCTAGTGATATCAAGGGAAAAAAGAGAGAAAAGAATCTAAAACATCGGCATCTCAACATCTCGCTAGTCAACGAGATCTAAAGTGAGGACCCGGCTTTCCAGTATTAAATGATGCACTGATAAATAGGTAAACATTTAAAATTGACAGCATTTACTCGGTAAGAAAAGTCTTGAAGTTGACTTTAATCGCAGTTGTCAGTTGATGAATTTCCTTTTAAAAAAAAACATTTCAAATGTATAAATAGATTTAAAATTACTTAAGAACTTCACATTTATATCTAGGGCAGAATAATTTATATTTTCCATGGGGCCTGCATGTGAATAACTTTGGGTGGACAACCTTCTAGATGAAAGACGTCATCAAATAAATTGCAATTATAAAATAAGGAATAATTATATACTATTTCTTTTTTTTTTTAATCATTTTCTGCGTACCACAAGAGATAACACTGCTTCATAGCCCACTCACCCTCCCCCACGCACCATATTTGCTCTAGAATTGTATTTCACTAGCTCCGGTTACCGCACTCCTTATTACCTCATCTCAAGCAAGCCATCCATTAACAGCGTCTCTTGGTTGCTATGAGGAGAAGACACGCAGTTAGTTGTGTTTATAAGAAGAAAGGAGTATGTCATTGGTCCTTAGAAAGAAGGAGTATTTCATTGCTCTCTTGAAAGA
Organism: Lymnaea stagnalis; assembly: GCA_964033795.1. NCBI lineage: Eukaryota > Metazoa > Mollusca > Gastropoda > Lymnaeidae > Lymnaea > Lymnaea stagnalis. Next base: position 1,478,242 of record CAXITT010000004.1, on the reverse strand, counting down.
AGGAGTATATCATTGCTCCTTTGAAAGAAGGAGTATGTCATTGCTACCTTGAAAGAAGGAGTATGTCATTGCTACCTTGAAAGAAGGAGTATGTCATTGCTACCTTGAAAGAAGGAGTATGTCATTGCTACCTTGAAAGAAGGAGTATGTCATTGCTACCTTGAAAGTAGGAGTATGTCATTGCTACCTTGAAAGGAGTATATCAGTGCTCCTTTGAAAGGCAAGAAAATGTGTTTCTTCCTTTTCCCCCGTCACCCTTTTTCTAATTTCCCTTTAATATCACTAAACATTGACATTATAGATACTAAAAGTGTTAGTTAGTAGACCCAAAGTAACACTGGAAAACTAAGCCTTCAAATCATTTACTTAGGTCTCGTGTTCCAATAATTCTTTTATATTCCTATAATCACGTAATAATTAAAGCGTAATTATAAGCTGATTTATAACCGGAGTGAACCTACATAAAAGAATGCTCCAACTCTGCTGTCACATTTTCACGGATACTCCGACTACTCCAACTTTGTGCCAACTCTGCTGTCACATTTTCACTGATAATCCGACTTTGTGCCAACTCTGTTGTCACATTTTCACTGATACTCCGACTTTGTGCCAACTCCGTTGTCACATTTTCACTGATACTCCGACTTTGTGTCAACTCTGTTGTCACATTTTCACTGATACTCCGACTTTGTGCCAAGTCTTTTGTCACATTTTCACTGATACTCCGACTTTGTGCCAAGTCTTTTGTCACATTTTCACTGATACTCCGACTTTGTGCCAAGTCTTTTGTTACATTTTCACTGATACTCCAACTTTGTGCCAAGTCTTTTGTCACAATTTTACTGATACTCCGACTTTGTGCCAACTCTTTTGTCACATTCTCACTGATACTCCGCCTGAACGCAACATGATACTATTTCTATTGGTGAGGTAGATGCACTGAATAACTTCTCTCTGTTTTATTTAGATAAGGCTGAATGGCCGAACGTTCTGTGTCAAGATCTTGGCTGGACCCACTAATGAAATTCAGTGTAAATAGATCACCACATGGGCTCTAACTACCACCCTCTCCCCCTCGAGTTGTCCAATTACCATATTAGAAATGCTTTTGATTCAGTGCCTGGTACTGACCTTTACAGACAGCGTCATGGGCTGGTACTGACCTACACTGTCAGTGTTATGACCTGTACTGACCTACACTGTCAGTGTCATGGCCTGTAATAACCTACACTGTCAGCGTCATGGCCTGTACTAACCTATACTGTCAGCGTCATGGCCTGAACTAACCTATACTGTCAGCGTCATGGCCTGAACTAACCTATACTGTCAGCGTCATGGCCTGAACTAACCTATACTGTCAGCGTCATGGCCTGAACTAACCTATACTGTCAGCGTCATGGCCTGAACTAACCTATACTGTCAGCGTCATGGCCTGAACTAACCTATACTGTCAGCGTCATGGCCTGAACTAACCTATACTGTCAGCGTCATGGCCTGAACTAACCTATACTGTCAGCGTCATGGCCTGAACTAACCTATACTGTCAGCGTCATGGCCTGAACTAACCTATACTGTCAGCGTCATGGCCTGAACTAACCTATACTGTCAGCGTCATGGCCTGAACTAACCTATACTGTCAGCGTCATGGCCTGAACTAACCTATACTGTCAGCGTCATGGCCTGAACTAACCTATACTGTCAGCGTCATGGTCTGCACTAACCTATACTGTCAGCGTCATGGCCTGAACTAACCTATACTGTCAGCGTCATGGTCTGCACTAACCTATACTGTCAGCGTCATGGCCTGAACTAACCTACACTGTCAGCGTCATGGTCTGGTACTGCCCTATGTAGTCAGCGTCAGAGCCTGGTTTTTACGTATACAGAGGCAAGAAGTTTTTCTCAGGGGTACGTGTGGAGGCTTTAGACAACAACAAAAAAGACTAGAAGTAAAATATGTCCGATTCCTTCTGCAAAAAAATTGTAATGTAAATGATTTAATCGAACATAACTACTGTGAGAACATGCCCGTGACGTCCAGTGACACGTTTCATATGTGATTTAACATACGCAACTGAAACTGGTGATTATAAATAGATGCAGTATCCAAGCGGTTGATAATCTAATTTTAGATATAAGCAGCAATGATTCTAAGGACAATTAAAATCAATGAAGCGGTGTGAAGATATGCAACGTGAGTGGTGAATTTGGCGAAGAAGATGGAAGGCTGAAGCAAAAAAAAAGAAGAAACATCCTTTAAGAACTCGATTTACTCGCTAGGACAGCTAGCTATTTCCTGACAGAGCATATTATGCCTGCTGTCCTTTAGAAGAAATTGTTTTGGACCGAAGGGTGGATTCGCGAAAAAAAAAAAAAAGAGAGATTTCATGACAGATTAAATGATCCCGTCAGAGAGAATGTCTTTTTAATAGTAGCGATATTTCCTAATAGAGCATGGTGGAAAATGTTTGCGTTTATTGATTGTGTTTTTTTTTTATTTTAGTTTGTTTGTTTTTTTGCATGCATTAGTTTTCATAATAGAACCGTAATGTTGTAACCATTTAAAATAATGTAACAATTCCCTAAATTTTATATTGCCGGTAAGTTTCAAATTGTGTTGGGTATTTTTTTTTTCCTTGCTGCTGTTTTTTTTTCCTTCTTTGTTGGTGAAGGTTGATTAGAAATGTTCATCCAGAATCTCGACCTATCGTAATGATTTGGTCAACTCTTAGGATGTTCACACGACCTTCCCAATGTCGGGATCTGTGTTTGTAGTGTGGGATTTCAGTGAATGTGTACATCTTCTCCTGGATGTACAGGATATCTTTGTACACGTACTAATTGAAGAAATTAATTCTATTGTGTTGTAAAACTTTCGAAACAATAAACTTTATCATTATTTCTAAACATTATGCTGAAAATATTTTTTTTAAAGATAGGTACTGATAAAATTTAAAAACGAATGGACATCTCAGACATGACGGATATCTCAGACATGACGGACATCTCAGACATGACGGACATCTCAAACATGACGGACATCTCAGATATGACGGAGATCTCAGACATGACGGACATCTCAGACATGACGGACATCTCAGACATGACGGACATCTCAGACATGACGGACATCTCAGACATGACGGACATATGAGACAGAATGGACAGCTCATATGTGTTTGACAAAATTGACAGCTCAGATGTGTCAGACAAAGTGGACATCTCAGACAAAATGGATAGCTAAGAGAGAATGGGTATCTCAGACATAAAGAAAATCTTGGACAAAATAGGCATCTCTGATGCTTTACATATTAATTCATATTAGATATAGGGTAATATACTTTTTAGAGCTACATCCATTTAATTTTCTATTTTCTTACTAATCCTGTAACATACAATTGTTGTTTTTTCCCGCCCAAAATTCCTAGTGTATAGCAAGAGATTTCTGATTTGCACATTTGATGAAGACAGATGAAACGGGCTTATGTCAAGTTCAAACTGAATGTATGGCCACAGTTGTCTGCAGCACTTTAAGTGTCTGGTACGTTCGAGAAAGGCCCAAGCGACGTGACGAGACTTGACGTGCTTCATTTCTGTGGTGTCTCCCATTAGATGGGCAGCCATATACATACGGCCTGACTTTGATGTTTGCGTCATGTCTCTTTCTTGACACCGAATCGTTGCGGTTTTTAAAGGCAGAATTTACTCAGATCTTGTCTTTCTGGACACCGAATTTCTTAGGGTTTTAAGGGCAGAATCTACCCATATTTACGTCATAATAAGAAAACATTTTCATTGACAAACTAAAGAGGCCCCATAAATTTCTTGAAACCGTTACAGGGCCCATCTCCCAAAACTTACTTGAAACCATTACAGGTCCCATCTCCCAAAACTTACTTGAAACCGTTACAGGTCTCAACTCCCAAAACTTACTTGAAACCGTTACAGGTCCCAACTCCCCAAACCTACTTGAAACCGTTACAGGTCCCAACTCCCAAAACTTACTTGAAACCGTTACAGGTCCCAACTCCCAAAACTTACTTGAAACCGTTACAGGTCCCAAATCCCAAAACTTACTTGAAACTGTTACAGGTCCCATCTCCCAAAACTTACTTGAAACCGTTACAGGTCTCAACTCCCAAAACTTACTTGAAACCGTTACAGGTCCCATCTCCCAAAACTTACTTGAAACCGTTACAGGTCCCAACTCCCAAAATTTACTTGAAACCGTTACAGGTCCCATCTCCCAAAACTTACTTGAAACCGTTACAGGTCCCACTCCCAAAACTTACTTGAAACCATTACAGGTCCCATCTCCCAAACTTATTTGAAATCGTTACAGGTCCCATCTCCCAAACTTATTTGAAATCGTTACAGGTCCCATCTCTCAAAACTTACTTGAAACCTTTACAGGTCCCATTCCCAAAAATTACTTGAAATCGTTACAGATCCCATCTCCCGTAACTTACTTGAAACCATTCCGTCCACTATGAATGTTGATGTCGTTGACCAGTATCCTCACGGCCGTGACGAAAGCGTCGTGTCCAGTGTCCGGCGTGTAGACCACCGAGAAATCTGTCCAGTTGTAGTGACGTAACACACTCAATATGGCGTGGGCCTGGTGATGTAACGTTGGGGAGATGTTCAGTTGGAGATTGTCCGACTCTTTCTGGAACGACAAATATATGGAGCAAGGTTTAGATGGGGATTAGGGCAAGGAGGAATCGGGCTGTGCGAAACTAAGACCTACGCGGTCTAAGAACTACTATCAATAAATGGAGTAAGACTCGAGGCAGGTAGCGGGGTGTTCAGTCGTATACTGGGCGTGGTGTTTAGGCGTATACTGGGCGTGGTGTTTAGGCGTAGACATATAAATAGAGCCTGGACAAGGGTGTGGTTTAAGGTATGTAACGATTCATAAACACAGTTGTATGTGTTATGATGTTGTTACTTGTAGGGTTGTAATTATCACTTCTACTATACTGTGCAGCATCCACATTTACATACGTCCACCATGTCTATCCAAATGAGTACCAGAGGAATTAGCATCACGACTTCTATTGACTGATGAACGGACACACAATAAAAAAAGATCTCTGTAGATCAGAGTAAAATATAATTCTTCATCTTCTTCTGTTTCACCAAATGAGCATTATGATGCTATTAATAACTAAAATGAACATGGCCAGAGCCAAATATGTGAATCCCTGCAAAACATTCAAGACCGTTGCATCCCTGAATCCCATAATTCCTTAACTTCCTGTTATTTCTATTTTACAAAACAATACATTATTTTACCAAACAAAAAAATTGATGCATGAATATTAGATCTGCGACAAGGTATACAAGTTTGGTGTATGTACATATTCATATGTAGTTGTTTGTATGGCTTTTATTCTGGACAAGAGAACGACGATTACTTCCTGAATCACGTTGGCTTTGTTGAGGTGGACGACTCGATATTGATTAATGATATTTTCACACTATTTTTAAAAAAAAATAAATTCTTAATTCCTGAAAAAGGAAAATTGTCACTTCTTGAGTTCTGGAAAATTGTCAATATTTGACGATTTCTATTTTTATTCCCGAAATAAATGTACGTGTAAATTATGCTGTAAATTTTCCTGCACCTCTCCTCTGTTCCGTCTGCTTAGCTCCTACGTCCCTTGAAAAACAAAAATGCACTTAAAAGACGCATTCTGAATTCTAAGATTATTAGATGCATTAGTGATGATCAACTTTCCATAAATACATGCTCAAACTCTTGTCTTTAAAATGCTGCTCGATAGGGTTATTTTATCCTAGAGTGTGTGCATGGCCAGAATTTAACGTTAGATAGAGCCAAGTAATTAATATCTTATACAGCTTCATCTGATCAATTATTGAGATATGATTTACGTTAGGCCACGTATGTAATTCAAATAAAGTCTGTATGTCTCCAACAACAAGTTTGTATGTTTCGAACAACAAGTCTTTGTGTCTCCAACAACAAGTTTATATGTTTCGAACAACAAGTCTGTATGTCTCCAACAACAAGTCTGATCCTCTCCAACAACAAGTCTGTATGTCTCCAACAACAAGTCTGTATGTCTCCAACAACAAGTCTGTATGTCTCCGACAACAAGTCTGTATGTCTCCGACAACAAGTCTGTTCATTTCCAAAAACAAGTCTCTATGTCTCCAACATATGTCTCCAACAAAAAGTCTGTATGTCTCCGACAACAAGTCTGTATGTCTCCGACAACAAGTCTGTCCGTTTCCAACAACAAGTCTGTATGACTCCAACATATGTCTCCAACAACAAGTCTGTATGCCTCCAACAAGTCTGTATGCCTCCAACAAGTCTGTATGTTTCAAATAACAAGCCTGTATGTCTCCGACAACAAGTCTGTATGTCTCCGACAGCAAGATAGATTTATTTTTTTAAATCCCTTCCGGTATTGACCACCGGGTGTTGAATTCCGACCTTTGATTCGAGTCCTTGAAAACCACAGGAAGAAATTGGACATTTTTAAAAAAATCAATTTAATATCCTTTTCTTTTTTTTCCTGCTAATTTTTTTTTTACATATTCAATGAGAAGTCCAATAAATATTGACCACTTCATCTTCTGCTCAAAAACTTAAACCGATTTGTGCTGATCACACACGTTTGATTGCTCGATCTCATCTCATTTAATTTTTGAACCCTTCAGACTTATTAAAAAACGTTGAAACCGTGAAAAGTGATAAAGCAAGAAGTTCTTGATTGGGGGAATCAACCCATGAAATGTTCTTGTTGAAATCGCCGGTCCGCATTACGCATGTCCATGAGCAAACAAGATCGGTTCTCCACTACACGGCCGCAAAACCCTGGCCATGATGATGGATTCTTCCGCTTTCTTAAATTCGTCTTACACAGAGGCTTAATTCGAAAACTTCTCGCTGCGCCATAAATAATTGAGGGAGAAAATCTCCATGCGAGGACACAAACTATGAGCCACCGTGTAACGTTACTCAATGGTTTCTCTCTCGTCTGGGTTGGTTTTTTCTAGCCCTGCCTCGACAGCATCAGGGGCCCTGCTGACCCGAACACCAATTACACATTTTAAAATGTTCACTTTGAATTCTAACTAACAAGAAAACGTTACATCCAAATGGACGTTCCTATCGTGTGCGTCAGTTTTCATATGACATAAAGAAACAATTCAAAGTTGTGTATAACTCCTGTGGCTCGTGTAGCTCTTGTAGCTTTTGTGAGTCTTGTGGCTCTTGTGGCTATTGTATCTCTTGTATCTCTTGTCGCTCTGGTAGCTCTAGTAGCTTATGTGGCTATTATGGCTGTTGTATCTCTTGTGGCTCGTTAAGCTTTTGCGGCTCTTGTGGCTCTTGTAGCTCTTGTAGCTCTTGTGGCTCTTGTGGCTATTGTATCTCTTGTGGCTCGTCAAGCTCTTGTAGCTCTTGTGGCTCTTGTAGTTCTTGAGGCTCTCTTAGCTCTTGTAGCTCTTGTATCTCTTATGGCTCTTGTGGCTTTTGTGGGTTCTTGGTAGATGATACGAAACCATGAATAATCCTTGTTTACTTTGGGTTCTTGGCGTAGAAATTCTTATCTCCGATTTGATTAAAGGTGTCCGCCATATCACGCAACCTGTTTATTTATAGCATGTAAATCATTGCCAGATGACCGAGACTGTCTCTCCCAGCCATTTAATGAGAGTGTACTCTTTATAAACATATTGTTATGAAACAGCAGTTTCTAAGATTAACTTTAAATATTACAATGCTCACTACTATCGGACCTATCGAAATCGCAATAAAAATTTTGAAACTTCGCATTTTCAGTAGCACCTCCCGTTATTATATCTTTCACTGTGAGTGTGGTCCGTTACAGTTTCAAGCAATGTGATTTATCTTATCGCTACACTGTGTATTTGTAACGCTAGCTGGGTATTTTTAAAACATTTCTTACAGTGATCCCTAATGGCCAAGCAAAGCGAAGCTATTGTCTATCATGGGGCCTCCAGAACATCAGCTCTCCTGGGATATTGGTAAACCTCTCTTAGGAGACGCTGGCCTCTCTTAGGAGGTGCTAACTTATCTTGGGAGACGCTAAACCCTCACGGGAGACATTGACCTCTGATTTTAGATGATGAGCTCTCTTGTGAGACGCTAACTTCTCTTGTGAGGCGATAACTTCTCTTGTGAGGCGATAACTTCTCTTGTGAGGCGCTAACTTCTCTTGTGAGGCGATAACTTCTCTTGTGAGGCGCTAACTTCTCTTGTGAGGCGCTAACTTCTCTTGTGAGGCGATAACTTCTCTTGTGAGACGCCGACCTAAGAGACATGACGGACCTAATCGTATCTTGGTACTGAACGATATCTGGGTCTTTGCTACTGTAGATCTGAGTCGATGTGATTTTAAGAAAAAGTTGAAATGAAACGAATTCCACGACCAACGACGGCACATCAAAAGAACCATGATTTCCCCGATCGCCTTGCTTAAAGCACTCAACAGAGGCGAATTCGTTGCCATGGACACCCCAGTGGGCGGGTCGACGCAAGAACGCTACCGATGCCCAGGCCTGGTCCTGGTCCTGGTCCGGGTCATGGAACGAACGTCTTCAGCCGGTATAATCCACAATGTTAATCTCTTCTTCGAACGTACACTGCCGCCCGCAGGTTCTGATTTACGATAACACCATGGCGGCGTAGATCAAACAAATTTTCTCTTGTCCGATCCGTCAGTCTTGATGATGGTCTAACACAGTTTTACTACAGACATAAGTGCTGTTTGGTGTAGCCCCCATTTTCTATAGGGCTAGATTCGACCCACTCATGCTTGAGAGGAAGTAGTAAAAAAAAAAAGGTCGGAGAAGGCGTTCAATCGAAAAGAAAGGAAGTAGCTTTGCGTCCAAAATGTGTTACGACTAGTGTTTCTCTCCATGGATTCCGCTATGAATGTGACTCAATTAAATTTCTATTGAAATTTCCTTTCATGGGAAATACTGGAATAATGTTATCAAACAAATTCAACAGCAAGCAAAATGGTCGCATTAACGTGGGATCCGTTTCTTGAAATTAATGAATAGGCGTAACAGATTATGACTCCTACAAACTGGTTATGTCACAACAAAATGGACAACTGATTCTGTCTCTACAAACAGGACTACTAATTCTGTATCTAGAAACAGGACTACTGATTATGTCTCTGCAACAAGACTATTGATTCTGGCTTTACAAAATGGACTACTGATTCTGTCTTTCCAAACTGATATCCTTATTATTCTGTCTCTCCAAACTGGTCTCCTCATGAATATGTCTCTACAAACTAGTCTCATTATGATTATTTTTCAAAAAACTTTTCTCCTTATGCTTCTTTCTCCTAAAATCTGGTCTTCTGTCTCTTACAAACTGGTCTTTTAATTATTCTTTCTTTTTTTAAAAAAAATTGTCACCTTTTGCCTATGTCTCCCACACACTTGTCTCCTTTATAATGTGTCTCGCACAAAACTTTCCCCTTATGCCTATGTCTCCCACAAACTTGTCTCATTCATAGTGTGTCTCGCACAAACTTGTCTTCTTCATAGTGAGTCTCCAACAAACTTGTCTCTTTCATGGTGTCTCCAACAAACGTGTCTTCTTCATAGTGTGTCTCCAACAAACGTGTCTTCTTCATAGTGTGTCTCGAACAAAATTGTCTCCTTTATGGTGTTTCACCCATAACCTTGTCTCCTTCATAGTGTGTCTCCAACAAACTTGTCTCCTTCATAGTGTGTCTACCGCAAACTTGTCTCCTTCATAGTGTGTCTCGCACAAAATTGTCTCCTTATACCTGTGTGACCCGCAAACTTGTCTCCTTCATAGTGTGTTTCGCACAAAATTGTCTCCTTATGCCTATGTGTCCCACAAACTTAACTCCTTCATAGAGTGTCTCACACAAAATTGTGTCTGGTTCAATCAGGCGTTGGTATGTTTTGAAACAATGTTAAGGCAAGTCTAGAGGGAAATGGAACTCAATGAGGAATAATTGAAAAAAGGTTTATTTTGGCATTAGAATCTGAGCAGTAAATATTCTTCATTTTAATTCTAAGCAAATGTCAGAACACATAAAAGTGGGAAGCAGTCTTCAGGCAAATTAAGTTAGCATTCGATTAAACCAGTCATTTGTGGGGCGTTCAGATAGAGTTGTGATAGGCACGAGACTTGGATGTGTTCAGACAAGAGTTGTGATAGGCTTAAGTCTTGAATGAATTCAGACAGAGTTATGATAGGCACGAAACTTGGATGAGTTCCGACAGAGTTATGATAGGCACGAAACTTGGATGAGTTCCGACAGAGTTGTGTTAGGCATGAGACTTGGATGAGTTTAGATAGAATTGTGACCAGCACGAGACTTGGATGAGTTCCGAGAGAGTTGTGATAGGCACGAAGCTTGGGTGAGTTGAGACAAGAGTTTTGATAGACACAAGACTTGGATCAGTTCAGACAAAGTTGTGATAGGCCCAAGACTTTAATGACTTCAGACAGAGTTGTGGAAGGCCCCGGACTTGGATGAATTCAGAGTTGTAGTAAGCAAGAGACTTGGGTTTTTCACATTATTTGTTATTATAATTTAAAATATCAATTTTTATTATTCTCATATGGGCTACAATGTAAGAAAATTGCCTTAAGGCCGAAAGAGTCTATATATTAACAGGGGTGGGGACCAATGTTCCCTTTAAGCTACATTTCCATGTAAGCATGTGTTGTGTTTGTGGGCTGTAAAATTTTGCACACAAAAAATGGGTGCTGTAAAACTTTGCACAAAACTGTATGATTTTGCACACGAACGAACAAACGTTAGAGGGAACATTGCTTCGGGATATGCCCAGTTTTATTTCTTGTCGTATGGATTTAAACTTTCATTATGTTGCCAATAGAAATATTTCTATTGCAGTGGAAATGTTGACGGCTTCGATGTCTGGTTTACAACTGAATCTGAAATATGAATATGCACTTTTTTTTTCTTTCTTTTTTAAATCTGCTTTCTTCTGAATTGATTTTTTTTTTTTTTAAAGATTTGGTAAATGTGGCGTAGTATTTTTTGAGACGTGCGTTTATTGTAGTGGGAACGTAGAGAGGTCACTCCCCTCAAGACATCGTCTATACCAGAGGTTATCAAACTTCTTAATCAGGGGGTCGTTTGACTGATCTATTTTCTTTTTAAAAAGACAACCAATAAATTTATTTATTTTTTGTGAAAGTTCTGTTTTTTTTCTATCTTCTTATAGTAAAAATCTATAATTCAAGTTGCTTCTTTTAGTTGCTTTTCTTTGTTATCTTTTTTAGAAAAAGTGTTTTAGATCAAAGATATTTGCTAATAATCTAAAAGTCTTGGCTATTTGTGTTCTTACACTTATAGATCTCAAACCGCAGTGACTAGTTATGATAGTAAGACTGTTTTAAACGCTGCTGGCATTGATGGCTTCCATTTTAGTAGTTTTTTAAAAAACAAAATTAAAATTTTGAAGAGAAACTTTGGTGAAGGGAAACTGTGGTGAAGGGAATCTGTAGTCAAGAGAATCCGTGGGGAGGAGAGACTGTGGTGATGAGAAGCTGTGGTGATGAGAAACTGTGGTGACGAGAAACTATGGTGATGAGAAACGGTGGTGATGATAAACTGTGGTGATGATAAACTGTGGTGATGAGAAACTGGTGATGAGAAATTGTGGTGATGAGAAACTGTGGTGATGAGAAACTGTGGTGATGAGAAGCTGTGGTAATGAGAAACTGTGGTGATGAGAAGCTGTGGTGATGAGAAGCTGTGGTGATGAGAAACTGTGGTGATGAGAAGCTGTGTGGTGAGAATCTGTGGTGATGAGAAACTGTGGTGATGAGAAACTGTGGTGATGAGAAGCTGTGGTGATGAGAAACTGTGGCAATGAGAAACTGTGGTGATGAGAAACTGTGGTGATGAGAAACTGTGGTGATGAGAAGCTGTGGTGATGAGAAGCTGTGGTGATGGGAAACTGTGGTGATGAGAAGCTGTGGTGGTGAGAATCTGTGGTGGTGAGAAACTGTGGTGATGAGAAACTGTGGTGATGAGAAACTGTGTTGATGAGAAACTGTGGTGATGAGAATCTGTGGTGATGAGAAGCTGTGGTGATGAGAATCTGTGGTGATGAGAAACTGTGGTGATGAGAAGCTGTGGTGATGAGAAACTGTGGTGATGAGAAACTGTGGCGATGAGAAACTGTGGTGATGAGAATCTGTGGTGATGAGAATCTGAGGTGAAGAGAATCTGTTGTGATGAGAAATTGAAGGAAAAGCACCTATGTGCACAGTTGCAAGCACAAGTTACTTTAAGTTTCATCCTTTCGTCGAAAAGAGACAATCTAAAACAAGAGAGCTAAAATCAGGAGTAAACCAAATGCTGAAACAGCGGGGAAATGTTCATGTTAAGACAGGGCGACGGTTGATGTAATTAGAGCCCACCTCATGAATCCACAACGATTAGCCTTACATGGCATGATTATCAGCAGAAACACAACACGGTCTGACACACGTCTTGTGCAGTTACCTTTTTATGGGCCAGCCGTCACTTTCAAAGTGTATTTCAAAAATTCTCTTGCCTCATACATCTGTCCATAATCTAAAAGGTTTCAGGTGCAGATTTAACTTTGTATCAACATGTGGATGACAGGCGTTGTTTTTACTGGTTTCTTTTGAAAGCTTTTTCAACCTACCGAGCCAACAAACATCTCGCCACCATATTGCGATGTCTTTGAAGTTCCCTTCTCAGCATTTAGAGTTTTACTATTTTTATAGATATCATTTTGTAAAAACTGTAATACCAAATATTCTTGGAGGTTGTATTGAACTGACACATACATTGTTCAATGTACGGAATAAATCAAGATTCTATAAACTAAAATATTTATTTAATATAATCTTGTCGATGCACTTTTTATCGTTTTATTTATTACTAGCAAATACACCCGGCTTTGCTAAGGTTTTTATTCGGAAAAAGAAACAAAAATTTTCTAAAGTGTTATTAGCGTACCCTTAAATTAAGGAGCCTGTCAAATACACTTCACTCACTTATGTACCCGATTTTTTTTTTAAAATCATTATATTAAAAGCCATATTTATAGTAACTCGTGTAAACATTAAATTTGGCGCCAATCCCGTTTCAGTTGATACTCAAGCTGAGCACAGCCATGAACCATGATTAAAAGACAAATCTAAATTTTAAAATATTTCATAGAAAGAAAACGTATCCACCAGTTCAAAATTATGGTCGTTTATCAATTGGAAAAAAACAAACTAGGATCATCATTCCAAACAGGGTCATTAAATAGGGTCATTAAATAGGGTCATTAAATAGGGTCATTAAATAGGGTCATTAAATAGGGTCATTAAATAGGGTCATTAAATAGGGTCATTAAATAGGGTCATTAAATAGGGTCATTAAATAGGGTCATTAAATAGGGTCATTAAATAGGGTCATTAAATAGGGTCATTAAATAGGGTCATTAAATAGGGTCATTAAATAGGGTCATTAAATAGGGTCATTAAATAGGGTCATTAAATAGGGTCATTAAATAGGGTCATTTTAGTTGTCACTAAGATAAGGGCACCTCAAAAATCATTCAAAGAAATATTCAAGATCATTTTTTTAAATTTATTTCATGACATTCTGAAGGCATTTTTGAAAATTTTGCTTTTAAAATTTTTACCATTGGGTCCCTGTGGGCCAAAATATTTTAATCTGTAATGCTTCACGGCAGGCAGTGATCATGTGAGGCTGGGTGACGGACAAACGTTATTTCAAGAAATTAAATGCGGTCGAAACGCCAAAAATTAAGCATTTTAAGTTTTAAAATGTTATCTGTACCCCCCCCCTCCCAACCTGTTATATAAAATTATGTGGATTTTATTAGTTTCAAATCCACCGATATTTTAAAAGACTTTGTGAAAGGTGAGTTGACCAAGTTTGGCCTGGATGCAACAATTGACGTAGAAGCTTGCGTTGTAACCTACGCATTCTGGTACAGCTTTGGTTGTTTTAAGGATAATACGTTGTAGAATCATCTATAGTAATGTGGAACTTTCCAGAAAATTTCAAAAATATCCTTTAATCCCATTTAATAACATTTAAACAAAATCATAGAGACTAAGAGAAACACGATGAACGTAAAAATGACATTTATATCATCTTAAAACCATTATTTTAAAAAATAACAAAAAATTCAACAATATAAATTAAGGTAGAAACTTCAGGAAACTTAACACAGGTATTAACAATTACTTGTAAAAAGGTCTCTTTCATGTAATCATTATCGCATTGCTAAAACATTTTTTAATGTCCCAGCTCTAGATGTTAAAAATGAAGATAAAGCTCACATAAAAAAACGAAATTAGTGCCGCCAACACTGAAGGAAATAATGTTATTTTAATTCTAACCCCCGTCATCATTTTCTTGTGGGTAATGAAATACAATACATGTCTGAGAGAACCATTGATCCACGAAGAAAGGTATGCCGTGCAAACAGACAAATTTTCTCATGTGTATAGATTATACTTATCATACCAGACAGAGCCATGGATTAACATTTGTAATTTATAGAGCGATCTATTTCATTTTATTTAAGTCATACAAGAAACTAAAAATCATCATTTCCATATTGCTGTTTACGGGATGACATTTTATGGTCTTTTATTGCACATTTTCGTGCAAAATGTTTTAGCTGAAACGCTTCCGTATCATTGACTAATGCCATTGTGTGTGATATTTAAGAAGCTAATAATGAATGTACAGCATCTATATAATTTAATTTTTTTAAAAAGGTAAATAAACTATGGACTGAAATTATTGTTTCAGACATGGCGTTGCTCATACATTGTACCCATCCATGCTCTGAAATAGTTTTACTAAATGCTGATTTGGAGCTAAATCACAAACTTGGGATTCTCCCTTTCACACATACATCTACTATATGAAGTAGGTAAACAAATTAATAAAACGAACCCTTAAGACTGTAAGATGATGTACAAGCAGATGAACCAAGCCTGAGGAGGTTCGAGGTATCGCTTCACAGAGCAACACAGTCAAAAAACGCTTTTCTCCTTATAGGGGGGGATTTTAACTTTCCTGGTTGGAATTGGCAGATTCCTGCCTTGAAGCCCAAGTCCCCATACCCTGTTCTACACTCAGAATTCATGGAGATAATTAACAACCATGGTCTGGAACAGCTGGTTAAAGAACCCACGAGGGGGGAAAACACTCTTGACCTACTCCTCACCAATTGTCCACATCGTGTCCAAAAAGTTGAGGTCATCCCCGGGATTTCGGACCACAACATTCCTTATTGTGAATTTCAGGTCAACACACTAAAAATGAAACAAATCATTCGAGAAATCCCAATTTATGCCAAGGCAGACTGGGATGGCCTAAGGATTGCAACCACAGAGCTAAGCTCAAACATGAAGGTGATTCAAGGTACAGCGACAACAGACGAGCTGTGGGTGAAGTTCAAGACTACAATCACTGATGCAGTGAAGAAATTTATACCACACCAAATCACCAAACCTAGGATAAATCAGCCATGGGTCACGGCTGAAATCCGTAGGCTCATCCACAGGAGAGACCGCCAATACAAACGCATGAAGAAAAATGGCTCGATGGAACTGAGAGAGGAGGTACTGAGACTCCGCCGAACCATTCAACGCTTATTGCGTAGATCGTATTGGAACTACATGAACGGCATCTTCTCAGAGGAAGACACCCCGACCAAGGATGTCAAGAACAAGCGCTTCTGGAGCTATGTGAAACACCAAAAGTCCTCAAACGCTGGAGTTTCCCCCTTGAGGTGGGATGGCCAATTGACATCTGACCCAAAAGCACAGGCGGAGATACTCAATCAGCAGTTCCAGTCGGTCTTTGGTGACGGTAGAGAGTACTCTGAGACTGAGTTCCTTCTGAAGACCAAAATGATGAACAGAGCCTATCCTATCATGGGAGATATCCAGATATCAGAACAAGGTGTGTTTGCCCTCCTCAATACCATTAACCCTTACAAAGCATGTGGTCCTGACAACATCAAACCACGAGTGCTCAAAGAATTAGCCAAAGAAATCGCTCCTGCACTGACAATCCTCTTCCAATCGTCACTATGCACAGGAAATGTTCCAGCAGACTGGAGAACAGCGCATGTCACTCCAATTTACAAGAAAGGGGAGCATTCCGACCCTGCCAACTATCGTCCGATATCCCTCACTAGCGTCGTCTGCAAACTGTTGGAGCACATAATCGTAAGCTCTGTCATGAAGCATCTTGAAAGCCAAAATATACTCAATGACTGTCAACATGGCTTCCGAGTCAATAGGTCATGTGAGACCCAGCTTCTCGAATTTGTAGAAGACTTGATGACCAATCTGGAGAACCACAAGCAGACTGACGTGCTAGTAATGGACTTCGCAAAAGCATTTGACCGGGTGAATCATAGTTTGCTTCTACACAAACTCCAGATATATGGGATTCAAGGCACCACTAAAACATGGATCTCTAGCTTCCTCAGCCACCGACGCCAAGCAGTAGTGGTGGGCGGTACAAGCTCCTCCTTTGTCAATGTGAAGTCAGGGGTCCCCCAGGGATCAGTCCTGGGCCCCTGTTTGTTCCTAGCATACATTAATGACCTACCGGAGAAACTGACATCACAGGCAAGACTGTTTGCAGATGACACAGCAGTGTATAGGACGATCGCCAACAGATCTGACCAGGACCAGCTACAACAGGATCTCAATCTGTTAGCTGAGTGGGAGATGAGCTGGGACATGGAATTTCACCCTGCCAAGTGCCAGACACTATCAATCTCTAGAAGTTGTACTCCTCTACACTACCAATACAAACTGCACGGCCATATTCTTGAGCAAGTTTCCTCCGTAAAGTACCTGGGTGTTACCATTCAAAGAGAGGTCCGCTGGGACGAGCATATTAACAATGTATGTAACCAAGCAAACCAAGCCTTGGGGTTCTTAAGGCGAAATCTAAAGATTGGCAACTCCTGTGTGAAAGAAAGAGCATATAAAGCCTTTATCCGTCCGATTTTAGATTATGCATCTTCAGTCTGGGACCCATTTACCCAGAAGAGCATTGACAGGTTGGAGGCGGTCCAGCGACGAGCAGCACGCTTTGTCCTAAACCGCTACAGGAATACCTCTAGTGTTGGCAGCATGCTAGAAACACTAGGCTGGTCACCATTGGAGAAACGACGACGACAATCCAGGCTCTCCATGATGTACAAGATAAATAATGGGCTGGTCCACTGTTCCAGTATTAAACAGAAACTCGTCCCTCTCCCCCATAGACAGCGACGAGGCCATGACAGGCAATTCAGGCTCATACCAGCAAGAAGCCAGTATAGGAGCTGCTCATTCCTGCCCAAGACAATCAGGGACTGGAACCATCTTTCAAAAGGAACAGTTGAGGCGACAACACTAGACGCATTTGTGTCTATTGCCTCAAGCCTTCAAACCCCTAGTGCATAATTTCCTCATCACCACCAGTAACAGAAACATTGCAAATCCCATCTACATGCATAGGAGCCAAAATGATCAATAAATTGATCGTGGGCCCTTAAGATATAGAAGAAGAAGAAGAAGAAGATCCTAGTTATAACAAAGCACGCTTAATTCACGCCCTTGAACTATGTGGTGATTCTAATCTAATGTTCAACGCCCCTAACACCAAGCGATGAGCTAGATTTCTTGGAATTACACAACACTCTCAGTATTCCCGTAGACTTAAAGAATATGGTTGCATTAAAAAGCTTAATCTTTCGTTTAAACAAAAAATTCAATCATTTTTTTTAAGCTTTATTTAAAATTCATGCAGCTAACCAAAACGCTCTATAAAGGGGGTGACTATTAAGGGCATGTTTTATAGGCGAAAAGAAAGTCGTGTTAATAACTGAATGGATGAAAAAATCAACCCACACAGCAAGGTCAAAGTTGAACTTTCATCTTCTAAACGTGCCCCCCCCCCCTCTTATGAAAACTGCACATGGGACAGTTACCGGCCCTGAAGTGGGAGGATCACACATTCTACCAGACTCTGGATAAACATTGACCCAAAAAAAAAGTCCGGCAATAAAGAAATCGAAGTGTGTTTGTCACTGTGACTGGCGACATTTAACCGCCAAAGAAAACAACTGGCCAGTTCATTTCAAAGAAAACAGCTGGTCAGTTCATTTCAAAGAAAAAAACTGGCCAGTTCATTTCAAAGAAAACAACTGGTCAGTTCATTGCAAAGAAAACAACTGGCCAGTTCATTTCAAAGAAAACAACTGGTCAGTTCATTTCAAAGAAAACAACTGGCCAGTTCATTTCAAAGAAAACAACTGGTCAGTTCATTTTAAAGAAAACAACTGGCCAGATCATTTCAAAGAAAACAACTGGTCAGTTCATTTCAAAGAAAACAACTGGTCAGTTCATTTCAAAGAAAACAACTGGCCGGTTCATTTCAAAGAAAACAACTGGCCAGATCATTTCAAAGAAAACAACTGGCCAGATCATTTCAAAGAAAACAACTGGTCAGTTCATCTCAAAGAAAACAACTGGTCAGTTCATCTCAAAGAAAACAACTGGCCAGATCATTTCAAAGAAAACGCACTCAGAACTTTAACCGAGTTCACCGTTATTTCCCAGTTTTCTATGCAATATGGGGTATCTGAAAATACACATAAAACAATGGCAGATAAACACATACTTTTACTAGAGGAAGAAATAAACCAAAAAAAAAGGGGGGGGGGCGGGTTGCGGCAGGGGAAAATGATTTAATGAGACACAAGGGTGTTTTGTCGGTGTTAAGAGTTATCCTATGTTTGTAGTTTCTATTTTTATCGCCTCAAAGCGGCTATTGGATAGTCAGATTTTATCTCTTTATCTGAGACCTCCTTTTTGATACAGAACAAAACGTCTCAGCCCACGGCCTGAACGCGATTCGGTGGTATTCACAGTTTAGAAAAGGGACAGAACTGGATTCGATTTGCAATAGGGGGTGGCTTATCTTTTCCCTAGAGCTTTGAGTGAGAGGAACTCTTTAACTCTTCATTTCTGCAACCCTGTCTCTTTATTCTTGCAACTCTATCTCTTTATAATTGCAACTCGATCGCTTTGCTCTTGTAACTCTGACTCTTTATCCTAGCAACTCTATCTCTTTATTCCTGTACAGTGTAAACTTATCTCCTTGTTCATTCACACTCTGTCTCTCTCTTCTTTCAACTCCATCTCTTCATTCTTGCAAATCTATCGCTTTTTCTCTTGCAACCCTATCTCTTTTCTCTTGCAATCCTATCTCTTCATTCTTGCAACTTTATCGCTATCTCTTTATTATTTTAAATAGTGCACACTCTCACTTTATTAATGACGTACACAGTGTACTATATAATTTTATTACTGTACATAATACACATTATCTCTTTATTATTGTACAGAATGCACTCTTGCAAACTTTCTCTTTATTTCTGTTCAGTGTAAACGTATCTCTTTATTAATTCACTCTCTGTCTCTCTATTATTGAAACTCTATCTCTTGATCCGAAAACAGTGTGCAACATATGTTTATTCTTGTAACTTGGGATCCATTCCATTTCAGTTAATACTCCTCAGACTGGAGCGCCTACCCTTTTACGGAGTGCCTGCCATTGTAAGTTTGTTTTTTTTTTTGGACAGGCATTCTGAAACAATTAGTTTTTTGTGAGCCGCTGACTGGGATGGCGCCAACCCTTTGCCTATTTTCCTGGCTCCTAATGTGCTCCCTTCTTGTTTTGCCAGCAGATCTCAGTCAACATCTCGTCTCGCATGTCATTACTTTTCTTTCGAGACGTTTATACACAGCCAAACTTTGACACTGTAACACTACCGTATGGCGTATGGTTATCGGGCGTAAGTTTTAAAAAATTAGACTTAAACATATGTTTTCTTGTATTTAAGAAGCTTATAATAAACGAACAACATGTAAATAATTTAATTTCCAAAGTATAATCTAAAATGGACTGTGCAACAAACACATTAATAAATACATATTTAATCAAAGCAGCATTTTACAATTACAACTATTTAAATAATAGAAATCCATAGTATTTCTATAACGTAGCACAATGAACTCCTTTAGTGACAACAATGACGTAATTAATTATCATTTAGAAATGATAATTAATTACAAGGAGCCCGCTGTTAAATTCATACAGACTGTGGAACAAAAGAATGTTAATATCTTTCAGTCCTTAAGATAATCGGAAATATTAATTAAAACCATTTATGTAGCCAAGCCTTTGAAAGCAATTGTAATAAAGCATATTTTAAAAATAGTCCTCCCGAAGCTAAAAAACCGCGGACACTTGCATGACTCCCAATGCAACGGGAGGAACGCAATAACATTATTACTTGTTGCCGTTAATTGATGTGAGGTCTGGGTGGCGATCTAAAACCCATTCCGATGATTCTAGCTACCCGGCCCTGAGAAATCCGCTCCTAGGCGACCGTTTCGTCCCAGCTTATGTCCCGACCGGACGACTCCCTGGACGGAGGGGGGGGGGAAGGTAACGCAACACCTTTCCCCCGGAGTGGAAGCAAAGCCGTTCTGACCCACGGAGAGTGGACCGAAAACGCTTTAAGCGCAGCGTTTTCAGTCGACCGGACGTCACCCAGGCCCGGGGGGGGGGGATTCCCGACGTGCTACCGCATGGTCTGGCGGCGGGGAGACCCGGCGTCGGGCCCGTGTGGAGTATGCCCGTTGGGGTGGGGGTATTAAGAGCTCGCGCTCGATGACCCACCGACACCATCTCCAATGTGACGTTATTAGTTTGTGCAGCAAGGTTTTACGTAACAGCTACAAACTGATCATGGCATTCATATCCACTGTCTGTTTGGTAAATGCAAATATATTAATAACCTGGGGGGGCTGCATCGCCCAGCCTTTCGTCGCTGATCACAACGCAAATATTAGCAAAACAATTAAGTGGCGACCGTGAGCTCTGGGATAATTCCAGACAGTTACTGTTTAAGTCAATAGATAGAGTCAAATAATTGTGTGGGGTGCCATTTTGGCCAACGAACAGTGACGACGTTTGTTTAAGGAACAAGAAGGCCATGAACAGGTACGTCTTCTGAATGGTATGGCATACCATTTCCGTTCGATCAAATTTACGTCGATCAATTTTCCGTTGACGAAATTTCGTTCAAATTTCCAGTAACCATAAAATATGTATTGGCTATTTAAGGCTATGTTGGTTTGCTAAACACGTGACCACGCTATGCTAAGCCCGTGACCAAGGTACTCTAAGCGCCTGACCAAGGTATGCTAAGCATATGACCAAGTTATTTATAAAGCACGTGACTAGGACTTTTGCCATTAAAAACAAAAGGACAATTTAATGAAACTTATGAAAAAATGTTGTTTTCACTTTTTAGCGCTCAGAGTGGATTGTCTGTTGTTAAATATGGTGGATTTCTTACTCAACATTTGATTGGTATCACTCGTCTTCGCACTCTATTATCAATTGTCACCTATTGTCACTCTATAATCACCCTTTTATGTAATCTAGTTGAACTTTTCTTCTTGCCATTTCATATTCATATTACCTCCCCTTTTGCAAAAGCCAAGAGCAATTTAGTTGTCACAATTTAATTCAGTATTTGGATGATCTAATCCATCAAAGTCTTTATGTTTAAAAAGCTATTTAAATGATCAGGTCAATCAAACTCTTTGAGTTTAAAAAGCTAGTTGGATGATCTAGTCAATCAAACTCTTTTTGTTTAAAAAGCTATTTAAATGATCAAGTCAATCAAACTCTTTATGTTTAAAAAGCTATTTGGATGATCTAGTCAATCAAACTTTTTTATGTTTAAAAATCTATTTGGATTATCTATTCAATCAAACTCTTTATGTTTAAAAAGCTATTAGGATTATCTATTCAATCAAACTCTTTATGTTTAAAAAGCTATTTGGATGATCTAGTCCATCAAACTCTTTATGATTAAAAAGCTATTTGTATGATCTAGTCAATCAAAACTGTTTATGTTTAAAAAGCTATTTGTACACAGATCCAAACGTTCAATGAATGGCAAAGTTCCCACATGTGGTTGTTTTCCCACACCACCACATACGCATGAATGGCAAATTGGACTGACCTTATCCGTGTTTCCTATATACTCCGGGCCCCACATAATGACTGGCATATCCAAGGTGGACAGCAGGTTGGACACATACTGTGCGCTTGACCAGCTCCTGGAGTGGAAGAAAGGGTTGACCAGGTGGAACACTGCCGTGGTGTTGGCCTGGAGGATCTCGTCACAAAATGCCTGTAGAGATATGTTCATGAACAAGTTTATTTGTGAGACCTAGACCTACGCCTGGTATCAGCAGTTATTGTTTAAGCCTGGTATCAGCAGTTACTGTTTATACCTGGTATCAGCAGTTATTGTTTAAGCCAGGTATCAGCAGCTATTGTTTAAGCCTGGTATCAGCAGCTATTGTTTAAGCCTGGAATCAGCAGTTATTGAACAAGTTTTAATGTTTGTGGATTGGCACCAAAGAGGATATATATATATATATATATATATATATATATATATATATATATATATATATATATATATATATAATATATTCTTTTTATATCCAAATAAATAGAAATGTTTTTGATTACATTTTACATTTTCATTTTCAGAACATAAATATATACTGATTGAAACCAAGACACCACCTTACAATAATAACAACTTAAACACAAGACATGTTAGGTCTTTTTGTAGCGAAGAGATCAGCCAACAGTGAACTCCTTTTGTGACAACCGTGACTTTATTAGTGATCATTTGGATTTGTTAACCGCATAGACTGCATGTGTATGTATATAAAGTACAATAATGACCCGTTACAAATCTACCCTATGACGCGATCCATCATAAAATGTACTTTACCACGTCTTTAGGAGTACTTTATAACACCGTCATCTCCCCCTCTGTAACCAAGAAACCCCCCCCCCCCCGACCAGCCTCGCCATGAAATGAACAGCAAACCCAAATCTGATGTATAGGGGTCACTGACATTGTGCCATTCAGTTTTCCTTTAAGCAGAAATGGTATCTTCTTGGATTGCCCTAAATCAATAAGTACGCGCGTATTACCTAGGCTTAAGCCCAACAAGTCAAACTTTCATAAACTTGGTTACGCTCACGAACCGATACGGGAAGGGAAAATCTGTAAAAAGAATAACCAAAAACGATTCCTCCTCCCCACCCCCCCCCCGGCCCTCACCAATTCCTTTTCATGCAATTTCCTATGAATTACAGTGTATTATTGCTTCACAGCTGGCTTGTAGGGTGGTCATAAAGCTGGATTAATTAAATCTTGCTGTCATTCGCTGTAAACAAATCCATTGCTATTGATACCACGTAGCTAGGTCTTTTGGGAAAGTGTAAAGGACACTGTGCAAATGGTAGCGTGCAGCATTGTCTGTGGTCATATGTTAGGAGTTAGGACCACTGTGACTTAACTCCAGCTCCTTGCCTTCAAATATTACGCTCTAAATAAAGTATACAACATAACTCTGTGTGTTTGAACGAATATATAACAATGTTTATAAACGCCATGATGGGAGTCAAAAGTTTATCAAACTAAGATTCAGGAACATAATACATATTTCCGGTATACGTCATCTAAACGGATTATAAGAGCAAATAACTGCTTGGGAATATAGAATACACTTACACATCCCAATAATGCCATAATGGGGTGATAATAAAACATTACTTTGAATGTGCTTATGCAATAAAATTACCGACAAACGATAGATCAGCACTAAAGTTACACGACGTATCAACACTACTACACACGATATAACAATGATGTACCCCATAAGGTCTTCCTCTACATCTGAAGTGAATAGATAAATCAACTTTTTAATATTTGATATTTCATTGTTAAAGACTTCAAAGCTGAAGAAATGACGTCACCAACCTGTAAAATGTCCCGTGGCTTGTCGTCCCGAAGAGTAACGATCTTCCCAGTTGGCTTGAAGTAATTCAACAGCGGACTAAAGTCTCTTTCATAAATTGCTTTATTGATGGAACTTTCCAGAACTCTGTCGTAGTCCCTGTTCATCTTGATGTAGACAATGACTTTGAGTGACACAGTCTGCAGATGGGAAAAAAAAGAAATAATGGCAAGGCCCTTCACAAAAATTCAACTAATATTCTACACAGGAATAATTTCTGGACTGTGGAGCAAAGAATGAAATGTTTAACACGATTAAAACACTAGTTTTAGATATTAAGGCTTTGGTGACACCTCTGCTATGGCGTGTGACAGCTCTGCTCCAGCCTGTGGCACCTCTGCTATGGCGTGTGACAGCTCTGCTCCGCCAGTGACACCTCTGCTATGGCGTGTGACAGCTCTTCTCCGACCTGTGACACCTCTGCTCCGGCCTGTGACACCTCTGCTATGGCGTGTGACAGCTCTGCTATGGCGTGTGACAGATCTGCTCCAGCGTGTGACACCTCTGCTCCGGCCTGTGACACCTCTGCTATGGCGTGTGACAGCTCTGCTATGGCGTGTGACAGCTCTGCTATGGCGTGTGACAGATCTGCTCCAGCATGTGACACCTCTGCTCCGGCCTGTGACACCTCTGCTATGGCGTGTGACAGCTCTGCTATGGCGTGTGACAGCTCTGCTCCAACCTGTGACACCTCTGCTCCGGCCTGACACCTCTGCTATGGCCTGTGACACCTCTGCTATGTCGTGTGACAGATCTGCTCCGGCATGTGACACCTCTGCTATGGCGTGTGACAGCCATGCTCCGGTCTGTGAGACCTCTCCTATGCCGTGGGACAGCTCTGCTGTGGCATGTGACAGCTCTGCTGTGGCGTCTGACAGTTCTGATGTGGCGTGTGACCGTTCTATTTGTGGCGTGTGACAGCTCTGGCGTGACGGGGAGATTTGCATGGAGAGCAGAGGAGTGATTTCTCTGAGAGTTGAAAGCATAGAGCCACTCGTCTGTGCTTTGCTTTTTCTCAAACAGAGAGACAACAACAAACCAAGGAGCTCTTTAAAGGAACAAGTAACTTAATCCTGTTACAAACATTTCATGGCGGACGTCCACCAGGCTGGCGTGTACGTCTATTTTTAGCTGGTTCAAATGGTATCACATTTTAAAAGGGAAGATCATCGATATTTGCAATGCTATCAAATTTCTTCAAGCCTGCATGTTGAGTAGTTTGCTTTGTTGTTGTTTTTTAATGAGTTCAATGCATAATTTGCACGATATTTTCTAGAATGGGGGGAACGGGCTCCGACATTTGGTGTACATATTGAATTGAAGTGGGTACGGGAAGATGTGTAAGTGGGTACGGGAAGAAATGTAAGTGGATACGGGAAGATGTGTAAGTGGGTACGGGAAGAAGTGTAAGTGGGTACGGGAAGATGTGGAAGTGGATACGGGAAGATGTGTAAGTACGTACGGGAAGATGTGTAAGTGGGTACGGGAAGATGTGTAAGTGGGTACGGGAAGAAGTGTAAGGGGGTACGGGAAATGTGTAAGTGGGTAAGGGAAGATGGGTTAGTGGGTACGGGAAGATGTGTGCACCTGATGACCAGTGGGAGAAAGTCTTTCGATGGACTCCTTCAGGCCATCATTGGAATCGTTGATGCGGCATCGGCATTCTGTTCGGTACTTGGCGACATCCTTACCCACTGGACACTGGCCCCTAAGCACTGCCAACTAAACACTGACCACTAAGCACTGGCGACTAAGCACTGCCAACTAAACACTGACCACTAAGCACTGGCGACTAAGCACTGCCAACTAAACACTGACCACTAAATACTGACTGCTTAACACTGCCAACTACACACTGACCACTAAATACTGACTGCTTAACACTGCCAACTAAACACTGACCACTAAATACTGACTGCTTAACACTGCCAACTACACACTGACCACTAAATACTGACGCTTAACACTGCCAACTAAACACTGACCACTAAGCACTGGCCACTAAGCAATGCCAACTAAACACTGACCACTAAGCACTGGCGACTAAGCACGCCAACTAAACACTGACCACTAAACACTGGCGACTAAGCACTGCCAACTAAACACTGACCACTAAACACTGGCGACTAAGAACTGCCAACTAAACACTGACCACTAAATTCTGACTGCTTAACACTGCCAATTACACACTGACCACTAAGCACTACCAGCTCAACACTGACCAATAAATACTGACCACTAAACACTGACCACTAAGCACTACCAACTAAACACTGACCACTAAATACTGACTACTAAACAGTGACCACTAAAAATGTTCAACTAAAACCATCTACAAGACACTGCCCACTAAACACTTCCGACTTAACAATACACAATTCCTACCTCATGGTTAAGACTAAAGGTTGCTTCACATTGGATACATATAAAAGTCTGAAGTTGTCTATTGGGCGTGTAATTTTATTTTAAATTAATAAAGATAAGGATGCTCTATATCAAATATTGAAATTTCATTGCATTTCCCATGGATAAGAGTTTCTCCCCATACAACATTTTATGGGTGTCTCTACCAAACACTTGTTCCTTCAGTAAAACATTGCCTGCCTAAGCAGGGGCGTCACATGGGTAGGTGTCGCCCGGTCCGCACCCCCCCCTCTAGTGACGTCACTCAGCCTATGTTCAAATTGTTGTAGTAGGACTAGGTTATGGCTTTCAATAAAAACTCGTGTATGCTTTCAGACACATATTTTGATAATTTGTTTGCCTAAAAAGTGCTATTAACTTAATTCAATGTATTTACCAAATATTGATTCCTTGTGGCTATCTTGATCATTGCCACTACTTGGTGTCCCTTCTTTAGTTTTGAGAACAGCTTTTTTATCTCACCTTCCATCACTTAAGACCAGCTTAATCAAAGCACTTATTAAATTTACGTAAACTGTTTGTGATCCAATGACATGGAGCCATGAATGCTAAGGCACCCTAACATCTGCTTTAGCTGCATGCCTGTGAAACCCGTGTGTTGGGTAAGGCTATAGCTAAACAAGGTATCTGCAAGCTTAAATTAAGAAAGAGGACAATAAGACAACATCGTTTCGGCCAAGAGCCTTCCCTAGCAGACAGGACAGATAAAAATAGGACAAGAAATTAAAACAGTTTTTTTTTTTTAATAAAAAGAATAAATAACAACTAGGTTGGGACAAGTACACAAAAATAGTACATCCTTAACACAGCTTGAACGCAATACTTCATGTGTTATGTGTTAGGTCAACAGCCGAAATAATAGACATGAAATTCAACCTGATTGAAGTGCCAACAGAGGAAAGTCTTTTATCTCCCTTGCGGATGTTCCTAATGGTGTCAAGTAACCGTTGGGTTTCTCCCCCTTTGTGAACAAACAACAAAAGCCGTTGGGGGGGGGGTCTTTTTTGTCCTGGAAATCAGGTACAGCTCCTATTGCCAGGAATGTCCATCGTCGAACAAAAAACTGTGCCACGCAAACACCCGACATCAGCTCAACATCCTCCGCTCAGTCTGTGCCTTAGGATTGATTTTTTAGGTTAGGACAGCGGTTCTCAACCTGTGGGTCGCGACCCCTTTGGGGGGGTCGAAGGACCCTTACACAGGGGTCGCCTGCCTAAGACCATCGGAAAACATATGTTTATGTAAGTAGCAATGAGAATAATTTTATGGTTGAGGGTAACCACAACTTAAGACGCTGCATCAAAGGGTCGCGGCATTAGGATGGTTGAGAACCACTGGGCTATGATGTTGTTGTTGTTTTTTTAAACTGGATTTTACAAAATGTATTTCTTGAACAATCATGGCTTAATGGGGACGCGAGAGATTGAAGTCACTAAGCCATTGGAAGTCCCATAGACCACAAACCCCTACATCCACCGATGGTCTTAGCATCTTAAAATCTTTTCTATTCTCTAAATGAGATACCAGTGTACACTAGGTGCATTGTCACAGGCTTGATCTCCATAAATCTCCCGAAGTCATTGTGACAGGGGCGTATTTACAATGAGGTAAAAGGGCGGCATACTTCAATGAGCGGCAGTTCATAGAGAAATTTAAAAAAAACTGATCAGTAAACATAAATGAACAGCAATGTCATGGCAATAGGTGAAGAATGAGGTATTTATGAACATTTGCATAATGTGGATGCTATAAATTATGTTATCAGCCTACCGTTTAATTTAGTTCATGATTAGATGCTTAAATTACTTAAACAATGGAACAGCAACACTCCCAGCCCCCACCAACCAACAAAAAAAAAACAAAAAAAAACACACACACACATTAACACAAGTAATTCATGATTTAACAAAATATTTAACATATATCACATGATCAAAATGAAGTTTTAATTGAATGTGAATTAAAAATGACCGCATTCATTTGAGTTAAAATTCCACTTTGATCAATCCCACCAGAAGCCCATCTCATCCCACCATAAATTGGTTCATTAAGAAAGATAAGGTGGTATTTCCTCTCTTCTAAAAAAGTCAATATCGACCATAAAGCGCAAACGGCATGGTGAGCAATGTTAGACCCACGTTCTAGCCTGGGAGATAGGGGGGGGGTGAAAATTGCTGTGAGACGAAATGATAAAAATGGAAAGATAAATAGAAAGATAGACTCAAACATTGATTGTTCGACTGACAAAACACGAACAGGAAATGACGTACCTGACGTGGCGGGAACTCTTCGTCCTCAACATCTGACATCTGGTCTCCATTACGTTGCAACCACAACGACGATCCATCGTCCTCGGGGTCATGGCTGTCACGAAATTTTAATCGTCTGCGAGCACGTCTGCTTCTGTTCCTGACCGAGTTGACCCTTGAACGCACGTGACTTCCGGTATGAATATTCCGTGAGCGGTTATTCGGTGACCTGTCAGGGTGCACGACAGTGGCGTTGCTTCTCGCCAAATGCGAACATCTTTGACTGGCCGCAACACTTAGTCCCAGGCGGAGAGATATTGAATCTGAACGAGACCCAGATGACGCCAACTTTCTACTCACTTTTGAAATGCGGCCGCGCGGTTCGTTTAAAGCGATGCGGTCCGTGGGTTTATTTGAAGGTGCGGTCCCTAACGCTGCGAGGAACTCGTTATAACCCCGGGCCCCAACTCCCGCTGCGTTTTGACGTCCCCAAAACGTTGATGGCGATGGCATCGCAGAGTGGATAGGCTCGGCGCTAGCCTTGGTTTGCGTCAATCGCGTTTGGTCAGTTCTGCTGTGAACGCCATGTGTCAAATTCAGCGTTTTCGCTTGTGTTAAAAATCCTCTTATGGATTCTGATAAACGTGATTTCTCGTTTTGCGCAACCACCGACCTCTTCTTCATCAAGACGGACGACCGGTGACGTGCTGTAAAATCAAGCGTTTTATCTGTTCTCTTGTCCTCTAATAACCACGAAAGGGATCTATTAGAAGACGATTTCGGTGGAAATCGGTCAGACGATTTTCCGAAATGTCCAGCATTTAGGAAGTCAAATCGATGTCTAATGACCTCCCCTAAAACCCGGTTGTTATCCAAAGTGTTCGCGCCAGTGTTGACCGGTCTCCCAATGCCTTTTACGGCGTCGTGTTGGTTGCCCATTGAAGCTGTAATAGCTGGCGCCGCTGTCGTTATCTCAGCCGATCTCGCCCTTGAGTACGTCGATGATGTAAACGTGGCGGATTTCGGAGACAGATCCGATGGGAAGGCGCCGTTTCGGTACCGATAAGAACGTCCCGGCGCCCATTTGGCTGGATTTACGGCTGTGGTTAAGTAACGGATGGCATTCAGTGCGACGGGGTTTGTTGCCGTAGTGGGCGAACTCTGTGTATGGGCATTAGCGAAAGAGGGCTTTGGTGTTGAATGCCCTTTAGATGGTTCTTGCGGCAGAGAAGTTAACAGAAATAAATAACCGCGTTTGATTCTGGAAAGATACGTTCTTCCAGTTGCTGAGATAATATTTCTGCGCATTCCATCATGAAAGTTTATTTGTGTTTCATGTTTGAAATACTGTCGTCTAAAAAAGTTTAGTTTCTTATAAAAATATCTTTTTTCCGTTTCTTTAATTCCAAAGCTTTGATTTCTGGGAAACTTTTTTTGGAGTAGAACTCCAGAAGTTAAAACCACTTTAGGAATCTCTTCCAGAGCACGCGCATGCCTGGACGGCGTTAGATCCTGCGTCGTATTTCTGGTGTTGCCGGAAGACGTGAGGAACACAGACCTGACTAGAATCAAGACGTTGCAAAAAGATATACACAACAACAGAATGGCCAGCGTCACTGCGTCAGCCATGGCGGTAAGTCTCACTGCGAGCGTCAGGACTGTTGAACCCTGGTAAACTGACGCACCGGGCACAGCTCATGCTGACGGCGTCTGCTCAGTGGCAGTCATGAGACAGCGATGTCAGATTAAAGTCTGTTGCTGACCAGTGGCACATGATACTGAAATATAAAAAAAAATACAGGAAACGCGTGTTGAGGTTAAATGCATACAATCACTTTATTTAAGGATAGGTCCAAGGAACATAAACACGTTGAATAATTAAATGAAGTCATGTCATAGAAACATAATTTTAAACAAAGCTCCTTCCTCACATCAGTTATAAAGCTCGAAAGAAAGATTTCCAAAATTTTGCGCATGGTGTGCAAACATATATGACTAAATCCATGAACTATATTTTGCCAAAAGCATTATGTGACGAACTGGCTCAGACATCGAAAGATCCATTGTTTTAAACGTGCACGCCATTGGTCAAGAAACAGCCCGTGTTTTAGAATCAACAATCACCAAAAATACATGATTTTGTGGTCCTAAAATAGAAGGACATGCTTCAGAGAAGAGCTTAACAGTGTTTCTAAAAGTGGTCTGTTAGAAAAGGTAAATTGTAATTGAAAAACGCGGAAGGTCCTTGAGACGACTTTAACGACAGACTGAAAACTCCAAGACCACTTGTGGGGATGGGTGGGAAGGAAAAAGGGGGAGGGGGAGGTAGCGACATTGGAAACAGTGTCCTCCGTCAACACGGTCTCACCCAAGTGTCACTGCCACTTGCTCTGCCTATGTCTGTGCCTTACAACGGTCTCACCCAAGTGTCACTGCCACTTGCTCTGCCTATGTCTGTGCCTTACAACGGTCTCACCCAAGTGTCACTGCCACTTGCCCTGCCTTTGTCTGTGCCTTACAACGGTCTCACCCAAGTGTCACTGCCACTTGCTCTGCCTATTTCTGTGCCTTACGTTAATTTTACGTACTTTTTATGATATTGCTAATTTTCGGGTCCATATTCGGTTATTCGCAAAGATCTGGGAGACTAGCACAGCTATTTTATTGTTATGTGAGTATTCTTCTTTCAGTCCACACCGTCCTTAGCTAATCTTTATAACGAATACTACTATATGATTTATAACAAATATTACTGCATGATTTATAACGAATGTTAGTCTATTTTTTTAAAACAAATTTTACTTTATGATTTATAACAAATGTTACTGTATAATTAATAACGAATGTCACTGTATGATTTATACAGAATGTTACTGTCTGATTTATAACAAATGTTACTGTGTGATTTATAGAAAATGCTACTGTATGATATGTAACCAATGACTCCAATCTCCCATTAGTTCCCCTTTCCCATTAGACACGATGGTTTCAGATCTCTGGTTGCCCGTGTTAAACTTTCTGTACATTTTGAGATCCTGCAAATTCCGACAACTCCCTTAGAAACAGAACGCAAAAGAGCACAATGAGACGCACAAGACACAACTGGTCATCTACTGCATCCTGGTCTCTTTCCAGTCGTCTTGACTAAGTCTTGCCATTGGATCAAATAGGCAAGGACGAGAGAGTGAGGCTTACGAATTGAGCAACTCTCCCTCACCTTAAATAAAATACAGCTCAAGTCAAGGCCACTACTCAAGTCTAAAATTGCCTTGGTCATCTTCCCGTGACAAGGACGAACAGAAAAATAATTCTTACGACACGGTATACAAGCCCCGGCTCCAATGCTCATGCCACCACCACATCACCGTACCCCCCTCCCACAATCACACCACTACACAACCATAACCACACCACCACACACCACACCTCACTCCTTTTTGTGACACCGCTGAGCACTTCCTGGAACAATGTCATCAAAACTAGCTGTTCCAGTCACGGTGTCGGCGCCGAAAATTGCCATTTGATCACTTTCGGCGAAGTTTCGGTTTCAGCCAACACAGTAAAGTTACGTTTCGGTTCAATTTCGGTTTCGGCCGAAAGTGATTGAGGCCTTCGGTCTTCTACCAGATATCAGTTGACCTGAGATACTCAGTTGACCTGAGATGATTAGTTGACCTGAGATGATAAGTGGACCTGAGATGATCAGTTAACCTGAGATGATCAGTTGACCTGAGATGACAAGTGGACCTGAGATTATCAGTTGAGCCGTAATGATTAACTTGTGCTATTAAGGCTTTCCGATTCGTCTAGTCAATCTTGGTTACAATCTTTCTAACAACATGTCTCTCAATAATCATATATCTCACATCTGTCGCTCTGTCTGACCAGCTCCATCCGTCACTACCTCACAGTTAGCGCAACGAAAACACTAGTCTGCGCTCTTATCCTCGCTGTCTTGACAATGGTAAATCTATTCTGTAAGGTTCACCAAAACATTTCATAGAAAAAATGCAGAAAGTTCAAAACTCAGCTGCTAGGTTAGTCCTAAAGGGAAAAAAAAAGTGCTCACGTCACTCCACTACTTCACTCCCTCAATTGGCTCCCTTTACAGGCACGCATTGATTACAAGCTGTCTGTTCTCTGTCACACATTTTTCTCTGGTTCCTACCCTTCCTATCTTACTAAACTTCTTTCTAAACTTCTTTTTGTCCATTCATCCCTTGGAAAGCTTCGTTTCTCCACTGGCAAGCGTATTCTTTCTGTTCCCAGAACACGCATTAAAACATGTAGTGAACGATCTTTCTCTTTCTGCACTCCCAAAAAATGGAATTCTCTCCAATTACACACCCGCAATAAACCGACCATTCCAGCCTTTAAAACTTCCCTCAAGACCAGAGACCGACCAAAAGGGATTTTCTGATTTCGACCGAAAGCGACGCCGAAACCAAAAGCTTAACGACAATTTCGGCCGAAACCGAAGCTGAAACCAAAAGTTTAACGAGACTTTCGGCCGAAACCGAAGCCGAAACTGAAATGTTTAGATATTTTGAAATTCGTTCACGCATACATTCTGCCTTCATCGAAAATGATGAGGGGAACGTATCAATATTTACATCCTTTTTATAAACAATGAGATCATCGTGAATATTAATAAATAAACATCTAATACATGGGTCTCGAACTCGCGGCCCGCAAGACGATATTTTGCGGCCCGCTACATGACAGCGAAGATTAGTGTTAATACGGCTGGCGCGTTTTTCCCACTCTCGTATCTTTAATGTGACCCCCGCGACATTAACAGTCGAATCTCACCGACTAGTCTAATTCTGATTTTGATTATGTTTGTATATATTTGTATGTTGATTATTATGGTAAGAACCGTTATAAAATAGTGCTAAAAGTTTTTATTTTATAGCATTTTATGAGACAAACATGGCAAGAGTGCGGTTTTGATAAAAGTTTTCAAAGTCAGTTGGTGGGTAATGCATAACCATAATTGTGTAAATACTAGCAATCGGATGCAGTATCAAAGAATCTCTATTAAAATTGCCACTAGTGAGTGAAATTCCGAGCCTGTCAGCTTGGTCACTTTCAAAACAGGGTTAGTCAAAAAGGCCTTTTCCACGATAAAAAAAATCAAAAATCCTTCTCCCTATAATAGCTTTTTCTTTCGCATCAATAATTTATAAATATGGCCTGCTCCTGGCTACTGATGGAACACGATTTAGCATTGAAAGCTTTCATTAAAAGGGAAGGGGTGGCTGTTCCTGTGCTAAGTGATCCCAAATGGCTCATGGATTTGGCTTTTCTTGTTGACATTAAAGAGGAACTGAAGGCATTCAACAAAAAGTTACAAGACCAGGTATAGCTTGTCAGTGTTGCCTATGATAATGTCAGGGCATTCTGCACAAATTTTGTGTTATGTTTCTCATAGAAACATATGTCATGTCCCAAAATCTAAAGTACTCATCGGCTCGGGCACACCATGCAGTGTTAAGTATACTGATGCCATTGCAAGGCTACAGGAAGAATTTGATCACAGTTTTTAGACTTGAAACACACACAGCCACTTTTTAGCTTTTTGCTGACCCTTTCTTCTTAAATGTGAAAGATGCCCCCGATCACCATATTTTTGTGTGCTTCAAATGGAGCTGATTGATCTTCAGTTCAGCTTTAAGTTCAGGACAAGCATGGACAATTTAAGAGAGCATTGCCTTCCACCTTCACTGAGATTTCCAGGTAGTTCAAGTGAAATACTTGATGCGCCCAGTCTAAATCAGACTCTGCCTCCTGCAGCCCCCGGATGCTTTGAGTTTAAGACCCCTGATGTAATGAATACTTTGGCTTTTCCATTTTAAGTTAAATGTTATTTAAATTTCGTTAAAATGTTTTTTTAAATTATTATGGTATGAGAAAATATGGAAAAGGTGGGGTGGCAAGATACATGCAAAATATACCCGTTAGTGCCCTTTGCTTTAACCATATAATTACAACCTAGAACATATACCTATAATACTTTTTGTGGCTCTAGTAGAGCCAATTGTCACCTAAATAAAAGTTATTAAGGCTATAAATTATCACTACATTGTTTTCGTGGTATCGTCATACTAATGTTTCGTGTTTTCATAAATAGCTGGCAAGACATCGCTGTTTTAATATTTAGACTAGTACCAACACACTAGTCTTTCAGTGCTGGTGACGTAAATTATTTCGTTCGGCGACCAATCTTCCTCAGCCCAATTGGTTGGGAACATATTACTTTTTTTAACCGGGTCTCTAAAAATTGTTGTTTTGACGGGTCTCGATGGAGAATCGCAAAAGACATCTAAATTAGTCGTCAAAATCATAAAAGTAAACAGGTCTGCAGTAGGCCTACTACATAATTATAATACCAACTCGTGATACATGCACATGCATGTTATTTCGGCAAAAACAATGGTTTATGAGCATGAGTATGATGAATTTCAGAAATGAACGGTTTGAAAAGGGATTAAGTTTCGTTATTTTTATTTTTTTTTAAATGGAAATATTACCATTCCCTGGGATTATACACTGTTATTCACTTTTGCCTATGAGACCATTTGTGAGCATGATAATGATAAATCAAAATAAATATCACAAATGAAGGAATTGAACAAACGTAGGGTTCCAATTTTTTTTTTTTAATTGAAACAAAAATAATAAATATATAAACTAATAAATATTACCATCCATTACTTTTCTTCCCCAAAACTGTTTACATTTCGTTATGCCTAATTGAAATGTTTTGTTTTTTTTAAATATATGACACGTAGATCATAATGCAGCTGTGGGTAGTTTTCGTGGCGTATTAGTCATGTAACATACAATGACAGCAAGACGTCAAGCAATAATGAATATCGGATTGTCGGCCTAGAGACAGGCAGACAGTCTGACTTCTGGTAGATGACCGAAAACCTCAGTCACTTTCGGCCGAAACGGAAATTAAACCGAAAGTTAACTTTTCTGTTTCGATCGAAACCGAAATTAAGCCCAAAGTTAACTTTTTAGTTTCGGCCGAAACCGGAACTTGGCCGAAAGTGATCCAATGGCAACTTTCACCGCCGAAACCAAAGCCGAAGGCGAAATTCGGTCGGTCTCCACTCTAGACCCATCTCTTCAAACTCTACTATGCCGACTCATTTACCCCCCTCCCCCTCATTTTCTAACTGATAGGCAACGCTCGATGCTGCTGGGTGCTGTCCATGGCTAGGCAGGGGTAGATAATGCTTGGGTGGGTGCTGTCCATGGCTAGGCAGGGGTAGATAATGCTTGGGTGGGTGCTGTCCATGGCTAGGCAGGGGTAGATAATGCTTAGGTGGGTGCTGTCCATGGCTAGGCAGGAGTAGATAATGCTTGGGTGGGTGCTGTCCATGGCTAGGCAGGGGTAGATAATGCTTGGGTGGGTGCTGTCCATGGCTAGGCAGGGGTAGATAATGCTTGGGTGGGTGAGGTTCAGCTTTTTACCAATTTTTGGGTTTAAAGGTATAATTTTCTGTAATTGCTATTTTTTTCGTAAAGCGCAGTGAGCCTATCTCTAGGCTGGGGTACTGCGCTATAAAAAACCACCGTAATAATAATAATAATAATAATGATAATAATAATAATAATAATAAACATGGAAACGATTCAAATCAACTAATTTCCACATGTGCACGGCGAGTATAAATACTAGGAAAACTCTGAAACAATTGCCCCTCCCCCCCTTTCTTTTCCCCCAAAAGGAAAAAAAATCGATCTCCAAATGACCGAACTTAGATTAGACATGTTGATTTTATGATTATATAATCCCGATGGATTGCTGCAGAGGAGCAATTCGAATCGATTGAAGCTTTAAAATTAGAGATTTCGCTGTGCTCAAATTGTGTATCTAACCATTTTTCAAAGTGAGACTTGTCATGTGTTTGTTAGGGGTGGTTGGGTAAGGACGTGATGTTGGTAAGGATGGTTTACGTAAAGGGATTGTGTAGGTATGGGGTTGTGTAGGTATGGGGTTGTGTAGGTATGGAGTTGTGTAAGTGAGGAGATGTCGGTAAGAAGGAGATCTATGTAATAGGGTGATTAAGGTAAAGGGCAGACGTGTAGTTAAGCGGTGGTATAGGTAACAAGGGGGTGAATGTAAAGGGTGGTGTGGGTAAAATGATGCTGTAGGTCAGTTGTTTGGTGTCGGTAATGGGGTGGTGACTGTAATCTGTTGGTAGGTAAGGGGGTGGTGCATGTAAGGGGGGTTGGTGTTGGTAATGGGACGGTAATCTCTAGTTGAGGTAATGGGGTGGTGTAGGTAATGGGGATTGTGTAGGTAAGAGAAAGATGTAGGTAAGGGGTGTGGTTAGGGGTGTTTTAGATAATTGGGGTTGTTTTGGCAAGAGGGTGGTGTATGTAAGAGGGGGGGTGTAGGTAAGAGGTGGTGTATGTAAGAGGGGGGTGTAGCTAAGAGGTGGTGTAGGTAAGGGGTTGGTGTAGGTGAGGGGTGGTGTAAGTAAGGGGTCATGCAAGTAAAGGGGTTGTAAGTAATGGGAGAGTTTAGGTAAAGGGGTGTAAGGGGTGGAGTTGAGTAGATAAGAGGGATGGGAGGCACCATGAATCACTAAGTTGCATGTGAGGGGAGCGGTATAGAGTAAAGTTGGGGTAAGGGTATAGAAAAAGTCCAACCCATTTGCTCTGGGGGGGGGGGGAATCTTCGAAGTTAAAAGGGGTAAAGAATTATAAGATGTTTGTACATGTTCAAAATCGTAACAATATCTAGATAGATAGATGAATGAAGAGTCACAATATCTACTTAGATGAATAGAAAATCACAATAATCTATATAGATGAATAAAGAGTCACAATATCTGCATCGATGTATTAAGAGTCACAATATCTACATAGATGACTAAAAAGTCACAATATCTGAATAGATGACTAAAGAGTCACAATATCTACATAGATGAATAAAGAGTCACAATATCTACATAGATGAATAAAGAGTCACACTATCTACATAGATTAATGAATACAGAGTGGCAATAAAGTATTATTCCGCCCCACATAACACAGAAAAACTAATTCCATCGAAACAGCTTTGCACATAAACATATCAAATACGAAAAATTCATTGCAAATGAACATTTCAAATGTCAATTATTCATTCATAAAGTGACGGTGTCATGTTCATGGGGGTGGGGGTTGCAAAGCCAAGCTATCAAGGGGATTTATTTATGAAGTGTGTGTGGGCTTATGGTGACTGTGTGTGTGTGTCTGTGTGAGTGTGTGTGTTTGTAGGTGGGTGGGATGTTTATGGCTGTTTGTGTGTGTGTCAGTAGGTGGATGGGTTGGTGGTAGCTGTTTGTGTGTGTGTGTCAGTAGGTGGGTGGGTTGGTGGTTGCTGTTTGTGTGTGTGTCAGTAGGTGGGTGGGTTGGTAGTTGCAATGTGTGTGTGTGTGTGTCAGTAGGTGGGTGGGTTGGTGGTTGCAATGTGTGTGTGTGTGTGTCAGTAGGTGAATGGGTTGGTTGTTGCTGTTTGTGTGTGTGTTGTGTGTGTGTGTGTGTGTGGGTGGGTGGGTTGGTGTTTGCATTGTGTGTGTGTGTGTGTCAGTAGGTGAATGGGTTGGTTGTTGCTGTGTGTGTGTGTGTGTCAGTAGGTGGGTGGGTTAGTGGTTGCTGTTTGTGTGTGTGTGTCAGTAGGTGGGTGGGTTTGTGGTTGCTGTTTGTGTGTGTGTGTCAGTAGTTGGGTGGGTTGGTGGTAGCTGTTTGTGTGTGTGTGTCAGTAGGTGGGTGGGTTGGTGGTTGCTGTTTGTGTGTGTGTGTCTGTAGGTGGGTGGGTTGGTGGTTGCAATTTTTGTGTGTGTGTGTGTGTAGGTGGGTGGGTTGGTGGTTGCAATTTGTGTGTGTGTGTGTGTCTGTGTGTGGGTGGGTTTGTGGTTGGTGTTTGTGTGTGTGTGTCAGTGGGGGGGTGGGTTGGTGGTAGCTGTTTGTGTGTGTGTGTCAGTAGGTGGGTGGGTTGGTGGTTGCTGTTTGTGTGTGTGTGTCAGTAGGTGGGTGGGTTGGTGGTTGCAATTTTTGTGTGTGTGTGTCAGTACGTGGGTGGGTTGGTGGTTGCAATGTGTGTATGTGTGTGTGTCAGTACGTGGGTGGGTTGGTGGTTGCAATGTGTGTATGTGTGTGTGTCAGTACGTGGGTGGGTTGGTGGTTGCAATGTGTGTATGTGTCTACACGGAAAAGATATTTTAAAGCAAATACGTTTTTTTTTTAATCTTAAAATTTTTCTCTTTACATTTTCTACCTTAATTTTCTTCTTTTTCGTTTCGTCATAAACCATGAAGAGTAATAACCAAGCGGAGTATTCATGTTAAGAGAAGAAGACTTAATCTGTAGTTGACGGATGACCTACCTCAGGTCATCAACCAGAAGAGTCATAACAAAGTGGTGTGTTCGTGTTAAGAGAAGAAGACCTAATGGCAGTTGATGAATGACCTGCCTCAAGACCAGCTCTTCTCCTTGATCTGACAGAAGGTCTAGTCTTCCCCGTACTAATGTCCTGAACACATTCCAAATTCAAGATCGCAGAGACATGAGCTCTAGGCAAAGTAAATATTTTCTACCCTACGAGTTCACTATGGAAGCAGGCTAGTGGTGCCAACTCTGTGATAATTCAACTTTTGCGTACCAGCCTTGTGATAACCATAAGTTGCGCACCAGCTCTGTGATAACTCAACTTTGCGCGCCAACTCTGGGATAACTCAACTTTGCGCACCAGCTCTGTGATAGCTGAATTTTGCGCGCCAAAATATCTGTGGTTACTCAACTTTGTGCACCAGTTCTGTGATAACTCAACTTTACGCGCCAAATCTGTGATAACTCAACTTTGCGCCTCTGTTAGCCGTCTGAAAGCTTAACACAAACACCTGGTTTCTATGATTAATTTTAAACATCTCTTAAACTCATCTTAACGTTAGATTGATCATTGAAATCTTGACGAGCGTATCATCTTTGAATAGAAAAGCACGAAGAAATCTATTTTTATCTTGAAGCAGGTAAGTAAGAAGCGGCTTCCATTGCTTTGTTTAGCTCTGGTTATTCAATGCATTGATTGTCCACACTTCTGGTCAGTCTATAAATTACCAGTCTGGAGCATTGAATGGTTTATTTATACGTCATAATGTGGTCGGACATTCCCTGTCTATAAATAGCTCACTTGTTAATTTAGAGTGATTTAATACACTGCAACATATAGCCGTTGTTATTTCGAGAAATATCTTGCACAAAATATACCAGTGAAATTTTTATCATTCACAGTACTTTATCATTCACATTACTTTATCTTTATTATTCACAGCACTTTATCATTTACAGTACACCGGAACATATTTAATTGCAATAAAACGTAAAGAAATAAACGGTGGTTGAGTTTAGTAACAAACAAATCTTAATGATATAAAGTTGACCTCATTATGATATGGTCACTTCAATAATGATGGTTCACAACTGGATATCACTCATTGTTTTTGCCGGGTAATTTGTATATTTCTTTAAATTATTACAAGATGTTTTCTTGAGCGTTTGAATATCCAAATTGAATCAATGAGAAAAATAAATGTCATTAATCATTCATAAATGTTACCATTTTCGTTACATTCTTTCACTATTGTCATATAATATTTGTTTCTTTCAATAAAAATTTCATAAATAAGTGTTGGTGAAGCATAATGACGCAGGGCATCAAGTGGTCAGATAAGGAAGCTACCATTTCGACTTCTTGTCATACACACACACGAAACAGCGTAAAATCATAATTTTAAAAACAAAAAGAACTCATTCTGCCCAGGTTACTAAATCAGGTAATATCGTAATTCCTGAAGCTAGCGCCAAAATATTTGTTCACTGCCTGAATATTTAATTAAACCAAATAATCCTTCATAATATTTCCTACAGAATAAATTCTCACCTTGTTGAAATGGCGTGACCATCAAGAGCGCTCTTTCAGAGTGTCTGCCCTACTCATCTACCCTACACTTGTCTCTCTGACGCTTTAAGAACTGCACATCAAACACAGATTAGAAATACATTCTTGCTAATCACAAATCAATCCTGCTTACATATATTTAGAAACAAATCGAGAAATCGTCTGGGCGAAATCTCCAGCCGAACATTGTGTAATCCGTTTGAGATCAGTAACAACAAAAATTAAAAACAGTGAATGGAAATGTCGCGAAAAGAAATCCAACTGAAATATCCACACTAAAAAAAACGTGTGGACTTAGATGAGTATTTGTTTAACACACTGAAAGTAAAAGTAATTATTCTGGGTGTTTTTTTTTTTTTTTTTTTATGTCCTCAGCTAGAAAAAACCTCAAACTGAGTGCCTGCCTCGGATCCAGGAAATCTCTCCAGTAACGGCCACAAGCAGGAACTCTTAGATGAGTATTTGTTTAACACACTGAAAGTAAAAGTAATTATTCTGGGTGTTTTTTTTTTTTTTTTTTTTATGTCCTCAGCTAGAAAAAACCTCAAACTGAGTGCCTGCCTCGGATCCAGGAAATCTCTCCAGTAACGGCCACAAGCAGGAACGGAAACTCAAGTCCCCAGTGGAGTAAAAGCAATTGATCGATAGCGACAGCTTCTTGGTGGCCTCCCTTTCGCTCGTTGGCCATGTTGTCGCGTCTTCCTGTGATTGTAGTTGGCCAGCGAATCTCGCCTTTAATCTTGATGAATGTTGCACAAGTTTTTACTTCATTTCAAAATAAATATATTAGGACTCTTAAGTAGCCGTCACCCTGATGTTAGGGAGAGTGGCTGTGTTCAATCAGCTCCGGCCATAGCTGGCCATTCATAAGTTGACCTTTCCTTTTTTAAATCAAGGACTTTCCCCTTGCCATCGAATGTTTTCCATCGACGTATATTGCTTTACCCGACAGAGTTCCGTTTATGGCGTAACCTTTTAAAACGCAGATTTGTCATCACTGCAGCTAATCACAAAATATTGAGTCGTCTTGATGACCTCAGATCCAAAACTAACAAAGATTTACCACACACCCGGCATTTTGATATATCGTTTTCCTAGATATTCATATATCGTGGTCCCACATTTTGATATATCTTAGTCTGGGATTTGATACATTGTTTTCCGAAGATTTTTCTATGATTTTCAAGCATATTTTCCGGGATTTGATTTCTCGTTTGAAGTGAAGTTTACATAACTAATGTGCTCATTTTCTGGGCTATCACACAACTGAGTATATAAGATTATTCGCTGTAAAAATGTGAGGCCCATTAAATTGGGGGGGGGGGGGGTTTTTAAACTTAAAGAATTGACTTTAAGGTCCTGATAAAACTTTTAATAAAATCCTTTTAAACTAATCAAATGACAATACTTTAAAATTGTAGGGCCCTTTAAATGGGGGGGGGGGGGATTTTAAACTTAAAGAATTGACTTTAAGGTCCTGATAAAACTTTTAATATAATCCTTTTAAACTAATCAAATGACAATACTTTCCTCCATGGTGCTATTTATAGTGTTATGTAGACGACGTGTTGACGTCATATTTCCCCCCCCCCCCCCCCGTGCTGTCAACTCTAGCAGACGCTGCGTTAGTATTGGGCGTGGCTTATTTCCTTTGATCTTCTTTACCACAAACCAATCTATCGCCTGTTTCTTGACTCGAATACGATAGAAAATGGTAGTAAATTGAAGAACGTCCGATTCACTAATTCAATGCATAATACGACTGGAATTTTCTGTAGAGCAGACTATAAAAAGCAGAGAGAGCATTATTTTTGGACGATAAGATTTTTTTCTTTACGGACGACAGGCTTGCATTGATTTTTAGAATTTGTTATTCTTGATAGCGCTGTGTTTACTTACATGTGTGAATTCCTTTCATTGTTGTACCTTTGTTTGGCACATTGTAATTTTCATCCACTTTTGTACCGGTACAAGAAACACAAATGCTCTGTAAGTTTGTGTAAGTTAATGATTTTAATTATAATTCTTTTATTTTGTAATTTATTAGTAACTTAATAAAAACTTATTAATTGCAGTTAGCACTGTTTTGAGTTTCGTATTCTCTGTCACTGCTGTTATCCTTTGGTATCGTCTTTTGTTATGTACTGTTTTGGAACGAGCCATATACATGTAATAAGGGGAGAGACTGCAATCAGGTTAGTACAAAATAAAATGAGTAAAACAGAGTAGGGTTAAACCTGAAAAAATAAACGCAACAAAACAGCGAACGTTTCTTTTGCTGCCGACAGATACTACTTACCAGCTAAGTGCTATTTCTTATTTTTATTTGTATACCGTTTTTTTCTGTTGTTTTGTTCGCTGACGAAGGCTTTCTGCCGACACGTTCGCTGTTTTGTTGCGTTTATTTTTTCAGGTTTAACCCTACTCTGTTTTACTCATATACATGTAAATAGGAGATTAATTTCTCCCTACTAATAGCAGGGCGTAACAATATACTCTAAATAATGGAACTGCCCTCAGTGGTGCTACTTACAAATTCTAAATACAAGCACTGTCCTAAATGGTGCTACCTATATATTCTAGAAACTCGCAGTGATGCTTCGCAAAAATAGAGTACTGAGTTTTAGTGAGAGGTAAGATTTTTTAAAAAATAGGTATCGCTGTAACCGGCTAGACCAATGATTGTCACCTATTCACCGTGTATTGGATTACTATTGTTAACACTTTCATCTTAACACGATCATGTTAACACTTTCATTTCAATACAATCATATTATTTCTCTTTGACGTAGATAATGTAGCATTTTTTTTTTAATAGTTTTTTCTTTACTTTAACTGGATTTTTCAGCAAAGAATTCTTTTTGTCGACATATTCATTGTTTTGTTTCGTCTTCTTTATTTTTTCCCTACCCAATATTTTAGATTTCCCATTGTTCAAACTGATCGCAGTCCTTCCTATGTCTCTATAATTTAGCAGCAATTCGAACTGATATACCCAGTGAATGTATGTCGAGATCTAAAGGATGAGCAATCCACAAGATCACGGAGATGACAGAATTGATTTGTCCCAATAAAACAATTGAAGTAAAATTACTCCGCATTGTATGATGTTTAATGTCCGATGAAATGCTCAACATTTGTCACATAGTTGAGATGCTGGTATCACAGTGTGACTATTAGCCATGGTCGAGAGAATGTGCCCCCCCC
The DNA here is from genome assembly GCA_964033795.1 of Lymnaea stagnalis. Lineage (NCBI taxonomy): Eukaryota > Metazoa > Mollusca > Gastropoda > Lymnaeidae > Lymnaea > Lymnaea stagnalis. Next base: position 1,434,387 of record CAXITT010000004.1, on the reverse strand, counting down.
CCTTTTTGCGCTATTATCACACGGTGGGGGGGAATGTACTAATAATCTATTTTAAGGCTTTATCGCAGTCCAACAATGTTAGCATTCTTACAAGGTAGAGCTGATTTATTTGTGTACGGTACCCCAATAAGCTCAGCGTATAAGCTTACCAAATAGGAAAACCCCGTCGTTTGGTACAGAGGCGTAGCGAGAGAGGGGTGGGGGGGACAGATGTCCCCGGGCGCAAGTTAGTTAGGGGCGCCAAAATGGGCTTTGATATTATATTATTGGTAAAAATAATGGGTTTGAGAGTTTAAAGAAAGAAAAGGGGGCGCTTTAAAATTGATCTTGTCCCCGGGTGCGAGTTGTGTCCCCGGGCGCCAAACAGCCTCGCTACGCCTCTGGTTTGGCACGACCCACATCGATTAAGTGAACATCGACTTACATTGAGGTCAAGCAATGCCAAATGGGTATAAAGACTAGATAGGGCCATTCAATAGTTCAATAGTTAGGAGAATTTTGTGACTGTAAGGATTCGTGGGAGGAGCGAGCGGATATATATATGTAAATAATATATGTATATATATGTGTATATATATATATATATATATATATATATATATATATATATATATATATATATACAGTGGTGTAGCTAGGGGAGTGAGGGGAGTGCGTATATATATATATATATAATATATATATATATATGTGTATATATATATATATATATATATATATATATATATATATATATATATATATATATTCAGTGGCGTAGCTAGGGGAGTGCGGGGGGTGCGGACCGCACCGGGTGTCACCCCCTGAGAGGGTGACACCCAATTGAAAAATTGCATATTTACAGAGCACACACTGCTCGGTCCAACTGATTTTCATAAAAACCGATCACACAGAAATGTTCCACACTTGTAACCAATCTTAATGCGTGCTTTCTTAAAAGTTATATGTTGATGCGTCAGACATGAGGTGACCTTATAATTAGGTCAGAAAAAAACGCCGTTTAAAATGACTTTTTACCCATTTATATGTTTAATTAGTGACGTAGCTAGGGGTGTGGGGGTGCGGACCACAACGGGTGACACCATCCCAGGGGTGACACCATCCCAGAGGGTGACACCAAATGGAGAAATGGCATATTTGCAGAGCACAAACCGCTCGGTCTAACGGAATTTCATAAGAGGATAATCCATCACACGTACATTTTCCACACGTTCCACACGTGTAACTAATCCCAATGATGCGCCAGAAACACCTTTGTGACCATGATTCAACGCCGATTGAAGTGGTCGGTAGCTTTCATGAATGACACGAAGCAATAGTGATCTCAATTCTGAGAAATAAAGTTAATGAATCGAATCGGTAAAAATGAATAACATTAAAAATGAGTTTTTACCTATTTTTAAGGTAAACAAAATAATATTTTACAAAATTGTCTAATACTTTTTAATAATAAATTAAAAATTTTTAAAACTTTTAAAAATATCTTTTTGAAAGCAAATCTATCGAAACCCAGATATACTCTAAAGTAAATATTTTCGCCGATTCGTCACTAGCACCACATCTTAACATTAAAGCACGATTGTAATACAGCACAATGTCTTTTACATGATGTCTGTGATTTCAAGTTTATCTTCTACCTTTACCTTTGGGATGATCTACTTGAAGATGTTAATCTTACACAGAAGTATCTGCAGACTGAAGGCTTCACTTTTGACAAAATGATTACCAACCTAGAAGCCTTAAGATTGATTCTGCACGAGAATCGCTTTCACTTTGTGTAACATGCTATTGAAAATGTACCGGTACTTTTAAAATCAGACCAATATGAAATTTCATTAGAGAGAACAAAAAGTTTTAAGAAGAGAACGAAAGGAGAACAATTAATAGATGCTAGACTCTCTCTGCGAGAAGGAAAGAGAAGAGAGATGCGTGTGTGCATTGCTCGCTTTCATTCTGAAATCCAGATCAGTGATCAAGGAATTAGCAGATCTGTTTGGGGCTGTTCAACTCAAAGAGTCCATTATCAACAAGTGAAGTAGAGTTATTTGTGTCCGTTCCAATATTAACCTCTTTCTATGATAAGTTATCAGAAGATGTCAGAGTTATTTTTAGAAATTAGACACAGTGTCACTTAGCAGAAGGCAGCTCGTGACAGCTGGACTCAAAGTTTTAACGTCATGCATGTTAAAACTATGGCATTACTCGGCACATTGAAGTAGCCAGCTCTAAAGTTTGAGAATCATTTAGTTCACTGTAGGGACGTGTTGCACTGTTGACAGTTTCAAGTTTTTCCTTTCAGAAAACTATGTCTAATCAATTTTATAGATAAGTTTACATCGAAATGTTTAATCAGAGAAACTTTTCTGGCATTTTATAATTTAAAGTGCATTTAATAGTCACTTGAGAACAGACGAGACTTCGCTTGAGAACAGACGAGCCTTCGCTGGAGAATAGACGAGACTTTGCTTGACAAGAGATGAGACTTCGCTTGAGAATTGGCGAGACTTTGCTTGAGAACAGACGAGACTTCTCTTGAGAATAGACGAGACTTTGCTTGAGAACAGACGAGACTTCCCTTGAGAATAGACGAGATTTTTCCTGAGAATAGACGAGACTTTGCCTGCCAATAGACGAGACCTTGCTTGAGAACAGACGAGACTTTCTTTAGTTTAATTATGTGTGCTATGGAAATTTAGGTGTCCCCATCTTGTTGTTACTGTACTCATCCATGTTAGCTTCAGAAGCTGGTGTTACTTGGTTTCTCCAAGTTATCACAGGAAGCTAAGACCTTAAAATTATATATTTTATTCTTAGAAGATCACTCAAGGGCCCACTTAAAGGGTACTGTAGTACCTGCCCCCGCGGGCCAAACTTGATAGTTTCAAAGTTCCTGACCAGATTTCAAAATAAAACAGTGCTCTTCAGTACTGGCAAACAAATAGTTAGTGATACCATGGCATGGCAAACAAATAGTTAATGATGCCATGGAATGGCAAACAAATATCAATTAGTGATACCAAGGAATGGCAAACAAATATCAATTAGTGATACCATGGAATGGCAAACAAATATCAATCAGTGATACTATGGAATGGGAAATGAACACCAATTAGTGATACCATGCAGGCCAAAAAATATCTCCAAATTTGAGCAATATTAATACTCAATATTTGTTAATGTATCATCCAAAATCCAATATGGCCACTTAAAGCTCCAGGGGAGGTAATAGATCCAAATGTTCAGATGATATTTTTACAAATTTACCCGATAATCGATTCCTGCTCTCATCTTGGGTCCGTAAGGATAATTACTCCCCAGCGTGACGTATGATATTTAGTGCAATAACAAATGTTCCCTTGTAACGCAATGTGGATGTGACCCTGTTGAGCAAATTAGTCTGGACTCATGCAGGCTACGGTTTCAATGGATCTGTTCCAAAAGTTGCAAAAGTGAAAAAAACGGGGGGGGGGGGGGGGGGGGGGGGGGGGGGTTACACTAAAAAAGCCAATTAGACAAAGTTATTACCAAAGCTATTTTATTTTATTTGTACAATTTCACTTTTCTTAATAACAATAAAACGGTGTAATACAATTCCGTATGTTTGACACTGGCGTCACTTCAAAGAAATAAAGACAATGAAGAAATCCTCTGTTTGCTTATGTACCAACTTTCTGGATTACGTCAGTGGAAAGCTCTTTTCTACCCTCGGCAAACCTTTTTTTTCAATTGTTTAAAAATTTCATAATATACTTTTTACTTAATATTAACTTGAGTCACCACCTCATCCAACTGGAATAAAGCCCTTTACGGGTAGGCTGTGTAACAAATATGTATTCGTTATTCATTATGACACGGGGAGGTAAATAATTATCTTTCTACAAAATTCTTTTTTTTTTTAAAGTTTTCTCCTCAACCTTTACCTTTGCTTCCAGCGACCACATCACTCCCTCTCCATCACATCACTCCCTCCCCACCATATAACTCCCTCCCCACCACATCACTCCCTCCCCACCACATAATCCCCTCCCCACCACATATTCCCTCCCCACCACATAACTCCCTCCCCACCACATCACTCCATCCCCACCACATAACTCCCTTCGCACCACATAACTACCTCCCTACCACATCACTCCCTCCCCACCACATCACCAGCACATTACTCCCTCCCCACCACATCACTCCCTCTCCCACCACATCACTCCCTACCCCACCACATCACTCCCTCCCCACCACATCACTCCCTCCCCACCACATAACTCCCTCCCCACCACATCACTCCCTCCCACCCACATCACTCCCTACCCCATCATGTCACTCCATGTCCCTTTCACATCGCTCCCTGCCCCACCACGTTACTCCCTCCCCACCACACTAAAATGAAACGTTTTTAACACACCATATTAAATATTCCTGGAAAACTCTTGGATTTGTCCAATTAATTTACCTATTTTGTATATTTTTAATCAAGCATATCCTCCATGACAGGTTAAGAGACAGTTGAAGAGAACTTCATTAATGTGTCTATTTGCACGAGACATGAGACATGCACACCTGACATCATTCCACGCAATTGTTACCTTGTGTTTTGACATACACGACATCTTCAATGTTACCTGTCAAATTATTTAGACCATTAGCATCCACCGTGTGACACCCTGGACATGTGACACTGCCATATGAAAATGATTTTGCCTGTATTGAGGAAATAATAGATCTCCCCCATTTCGTCCCCTGCTCTTGGACTTTGGTTTCTCTTCACAAACCAATGACGGTGTCAATCATAGACGGCCACAGGTTGGCAGAGAAATTGGTCTTTTGAAGAAATAGAATTATTCAATCGTTTAACTCCATGTCCGGAAATAGATAGAGAGAGAGAGAGAGAGACAGACAGACAGACAGACAGACAGGCAGAGAGAAACAAAGAGAAACAGAGAGAGGCAGCCAGAGAGAGATGGGGCAGGAAGAGACAGAGAGACGGGCGGGGATAGGGAAAGAGAGAATGAGAGCGAGGGAAAGAGAGAGAGAGAGACCGAGAGATAAGAATAGAGAGAGGGACAGAGATAGAGAAAAAGAGACAGAGAGAGACTGAGAGAGAAACATAGCAGGAGATAACGAGAAAGAGAGGTGCAGACAGGATACAGAGACAGACAGAGAGAAGGAGCGTGAAATCAAGAGAGAGAGAGACAGAGAGAGAGAGAGAGAGAGAGAGAAAGAAAGAGAGAGAGAGAAGGCCCACTAAAAAAGTGTGGCCAAGAACATTAACTCTCGTAGTCTACATTACGAAACAGACCGCTAACTCTGTCATCTGTGGTGAAGCCATTCAGTAAAGTGTGGTGGTGATAATGGTCTTTCTATGGAAGCCTCGCCAAAACATTTAAGTCTAAACTTTCATTTTCCCCAGATGTCGTCCATTTCTCTCCATACAGCTGTCAATTTCTTTCTTATATGGCGGTCATTTATTGTCTATATTGCTGAGTTTTTCGGCCATTTTCAGCTATTTGAAATAAGGGTTTTGTGTTGTTTTGACTGGATTAGTTTTCCTGGAGATTGCAAACGAGAGGAAAATACGTTTTATCATTTTGTCAATTTATTCCTTTACTTATTTTAAACACAACTTATAATATCGGAGTGGGACGTTATATGAGAAGATGCAAATGATGATATGAAGTCCAAACATGACAGGCGCGAGTTGTGTGGTTAAAATAAGAGACAAGTGATTGCCGTTATAATTGTGCGTTAAAAGATAACACGAGCTTTATTAAAGCGTCAATGGTCCAGGGCTTCACACGCATTGCCATGACACAAAAAGAAATGAATTCTTTGACTGTGCGATATGTGACATTAACTCTTCATTACTTACCCGATTCTAACGCTCTGAGGCACGCAGCCAACTCGTATTGCTACGCTAATCCTTTTCAACAACTCATCGTTTAAAATGTGCGACTTTTTTTTTTTTCAAAAAAAGAAAACCTTAAGCAAGATTTAACATTCTATTACGGCGCCTTGTACTCCAATTGTCCACAATTTCTTAAAGACTCCCATTGTCGGGCCGCGCGTCTTATCGACCAGGCTTCACCACTGTCATAACGCATGACGCGCTCGCAATGAGAGCATTACACATACCATCGAACTCTGTTTACGCCGGCTTTAGGGCGAATCATTGGCCAGCGTCCTTTGTCTAGATCTGGTTTTAGGTGGGAAATGGTACGTGGGAGTGGTGGTTGTTTTGTGGTTAGAAAAGGAGAGGGGGGTGAGACTAGTTAGAATGACCTTAAACCCCATGTTTTTTGTTGTTCTTTATCGACAACTAATATCCATTAGCGGGCATCTGGGCGTGTGGAGGACGAGATAGATCATAGGCAAACTAGGCGACCGCCCAGGGCTCAGCTGCCAAGGGGACCCCGCTGTGGTTTTCTTTTTTTAGCCTACGACTTGCAAGTAAAAATTTTCTCTAGGGACGGAATTATCAATAGGGTTAGTTGTTACACGCGCGCAAAGAGGAAACAGTGACGGAGGCAGACTGGAGGTGTTTTCTCCACAGCTCCGAGGGAGCTCCGCCCCTCCCCCCCAGACGCCCCCTTTCCGGGGCCCCTCCCTACGCTCCATGTCTAGGACCCCGAAAATCCTAAGAGCGGCTCTGAGGCATTCGTAACAGAATAGCAACCAATTAAATAAAGGTTCGCTTATGTGGGACTCTGTAGTCTTTGTGCTATGGCGACATGGGAAATATGTGAAGAGAAATGAAGATAATTGAGAGATAAAGATATACGCAGATGTGAAGATAAGTGTGATATTAAATTATATAAAGTTTGATTTTTATGAAGCAATTTAGCAGCATAACAATTATCGTTTGTTATTTTCATTGTCATTTTACGGTTCTAGAAAGAAGGCGGCACCCGCAGCATCAGGGCATAATATTTTAGTCAAAGTGGAGCTATCTGTCCTTCTATAAGAAATATGTCGCGTCTTGGAAGACTCTATGGCCAAACTTACACTCACCACACTCAGTTTACTGGCAAACCTGGACCAAAGGTTCAATTGTAATTCTTTTCCCTCTACATGCAACATATCAGTTAATATCTGGCTTTTTTTTTTTGTCCGAGGCTGAAGTGAGAGATTTAAATCAATGGGGAGAAAAGCATTTTCAATCATTGTAATTTTGAAGGTTCTAAACCTCAAGTGAAGACTTGCCGATATCTTCATGACATTAAGAAGAAATTTGATTCACAACACAAGTCAAACGTCAGATTGGGTTCAATTACACAGCCACGTCCGTTGGCGTTAATTTACCAGGCACTAGGTTCCTGGCATTGTTCAAAAGTGCGATGGGGATGTTACTTCAAATTCCCAGTAAACATGTGGAGCATTTTCTAAACCAGCCAATTATTTCAATTTGTTCATCACGGATTTCACAGTGATCAATGCATGTTTCAATGGGCCCTGCAGATTTCTGTGGTAACTTCAGATTTCAGTTTATGAAAGGGCTTTGGAACAGTACCAAATATTTTTTTTTAAAATTATTATTAATAAAAAATTACGTGTTAACAATTGTATTTTTTATTTTACATGCCTTGCGCAAGAGTAAATAAATTAATACCATACCATATAACAATAACTTCGTTGAATTTTGTCCTTTATCGTAAAGTAATTAACTTTAATATATTTTGTTAAGATTCATAAATATCGTGGTTCTACTGACAGCATCCACTGCACAAAAGGGCCCTAGAGGACTCCATGAGTGCACATAACAATATTGTAAGATAAATATGGCGTCTCTATTTTTAGAACCCCTGCCGTCAGCGGAAAAGGCGGGTGCTGGGTGTCGGAATGAGGTTGTATCCCAGGGGAGGGTGGGGGGTTACTATTTGTCTTTCATACAATTTGGTAGCTTGTTCACACACACAGTGAAACTTGAATCAGACATAAATTGGTTTCTCATTAGCATACACCTTGAACCCTGAGCCAGACATTTGGTGGCTCATTAGCAGACATCTTGAACCCTGGATCAGACATTTATTGTCTCACTAGCAGGCACATTGAACCCTGGACCAGACATTTGGTGTCTCATTAGCATACACCTTGAACCCTGAGCCAGACATTTGGTGTCTCATTAGCATACACCTTGATCCCAGGGCCAGACATTTGGTGTCTCATTAGCACACACCTTGAACCCTGGACCAGACATTTGGTGTCTCATTAGCACACACCTTAACCCTGGACCAGACATTTATTGTCTCATTAGCACACACCTTGATCCCTGGACCAGACATGTGTTGTCTCATTAGCACACACCTTGAACCCTCGACCAGACAGTTCTTGTCTTATTAGCAGACCCATTGACACCTGGGCAAGAAAGATGGTGTCTCATTAACACACACCTTGAACCCTGGACCAGACATTTATTGTCTCATTAGCAGACACATTGATCCCTGGACCAGACATTTATTGTCTCATTAGCAGACATATTGAAACCTGGGCCAGACATTTGGTGTCTCATTAGCAGACACCTTGAACCCTGGACCAGACATTTATTTTCTCATTAGAACACACCTTGAATCCTGGACCTGACATTTATTGTCTCATTAGCAGACACATTGAACCCATGGGCGAGACAATTGGTGTCTAATTAGCATAAACCTTTAACCTTGGGCCAGACATTTTGTGTCATTAGCACACACTTTGAACCCTGGACCAGACATTTCTTGTATCATTAGCAGACACATTGATCCCTGGACAAGACATTTATTGTCTCATTAGCAGACACCTTGAACCCTGGACCAGACATTTATTGTCTCATTAGCAGGCACATTGAACCCTGGACCAGACATTTGGTGTCTCATTAGCATACACCTTGTACCCTGAGCCAGACAATTGGTGTCTCATTAGCACACACCTTAAACCCTGGACCAGACATTTATTGTCTCATTGACCATACACCTTGAACCCTGAGCCAGACAATTGGTGTCTCAGTAGCATACACCTTGAAACCTGTCTCATATCCCCCATTTTGTCTTTTATTTTTATTTAGGCGATGTGGCGTAGTAAGAGGTCTTGGGACGTAACTTTGGTCAGTGTATGTGGATCAGAGGGGTGAGCGAAGAGAACCGCATAATTTGATAAATAAATTATAGAAATTATTAATAAATACATATACTCGTGGGCAATGTTCCCTTTAAGGTTTGTTGGTTCGTGTGCAAAATCATACAGTTGTGCGCACATTTTTAAAGCATCAATTTTTTTGTGCAAAATTTTACAGTCCACAAATGAACACAGGGAAATTTGCTGCGCGGATACTCAAAACTGCTGCGCGGCGTCTGTGAGATAGCTTAAAGGGAACATTGCTCCTGGGTACAAATAGTGTTTGGTCGATAGTTGGCATCATTTGATATGCTGAGATAATTAGTAAGGTGTTTAGTGCGTAGCCTATATTTTTATTTACATCTAAATGCTTATCAAAAAAGTGGATGCTCATCATCATCTACATTAAAGGAAACCATGTGTATGTTTGTTCAGGATACGTTTCTATCTACATAGAACGATAGATCTTTACTAAACTTGGCACACACAGCCATTATTAGCATCGAGAAGGAAATACTTGAGTGTTTTGAACTTTTAAACATATTCCGTTTTGGCCGCTGGCCCAAAATTTAGTTTTTTCAAATATGTTTTATATCAATAAAAGATCAACAATTACTCCTCCGTGAATTGTTTGATCTAGAACAGACTTAGTTCACATGCACTTGATTATCCATATTCAAATATTGAAGGGTGCTGAAGTGTATATATATTTACAAGTAGTCTTAGATAATATTAAGGGTTCTATGTGAATTGATGTATCTATGCCAAACTTGGTTGCAATACCCTTCAAAATACATTTTGAAATATCAGTGGATTTAAAAGTAATAATATCAAGACCTTTCGGGGCTGGTCTAGAATTGTCCAGAAAGTTCAATAATTTAAGAATAATAGATCTGCTAGTTTAACCGATTTTAATGGGACAACATTTAAAGTTTCCCTTTATTATTGATCTGACTGATCTTTCTTATTGGTCCCTCTGTTTAACTAAAAAGACAACACGTGGTCTGGGCTCCCACCAGGCCCCTCTATAAACTTAAATGGTAAATGGTTAAAAGTTGTCAAATTTTGTTTTAGTTTTTTTTTTCCTATTTTAAACATTGATTTTGGAGAACAGTCATTTGTCAGAATTGTAGGGTGTGCGTGTAAGTTCGTGTGTGTGCTTGTGTGTGTGTGTGTGTGTGTGTGTGTGTGTGTGTGTGTGTGTGTGTGTGTGTGTGTGTGTGTGTGTGTGTGCACGCGTGTGGTGTGTGTGTGTTATGTGTGTGTGTGTTTGTGTGTGTGTGTGTGTGTGTGTGTGTGTGTGTGTGTGTGTGTGTGTGTGTGTGTGTGTGTGTGTGTGTGTGTGTGTGTGTGTGCACGCGTGTGGTGTGTGTGTGTTAATAAATTAAATCTACAAATTTCCAGAAAGTTCTATATTGTTCCATGGGAATATAAAATAATATTTGTGATCAAAGCGCTTATGGAAATTTTAATTTTATTCTAGAGGTTTCTAGGCCTCTCTTGAAATTTCTCAGTATCGGTAATTTTTCTTTCTATAAGGTTCTTGAAGTTTCTGTTATTTTAGATGGCTCGATTTTTTTCTATGAGGATTTTAAAATTAAATAAATATCCTCAATATGTTGTTGAGATTCCTAGATTTCTAAACCTTCTTGGGAAATTTCTCAGTAATAGAGAACTAAATTTTGTATAAGTTTCAAGAAGTTTCTAGATTATTCTAGAATCTCGATTTCTTCTGTAACCTTTTTAGGACTATATAAATGCCCTTATTATTTTATTACGTTTCTATAACTTAAAATGAGTTTCCTCGAATATTTTGAAATAAGATTGAAAGATCATTTTCAAATTTTCTAGAAAGCTCCAAATTAATGATCTCTTATGATGGCCTAGGCTATGTAAATAAATGAAGTTGCAGGCTTAAGTAACAGTAAACGCTTCTACACGTATCGATGGATCGTGGCCAAATGCAGTCTCGTAACAAAAATGTATGTGTCCACTTCGTTTTATGTGGTCTATAAATTGTACACTCAAAGGCGTTAATGGTCTAATGACGAAATCAGTATCACTTGCAGGGGAAGTTTTCATAACACAATGTTACATTTGTTTAGAGCCAAGAAAGCTATGGGGTCAAGTCGGCTCTTGGCACTGTCAAGCCCTGGTCGGCTTGCTCCCGGGGGAATGATTTCCTACTGCCGCTGGACAGCGCTGGTCAGACGTTCAAATGTCTGGGTTGTACCTTTAACAGTAATTTGGAGTCGCAGCGTTTAAGTCGGACTTTGAGACCTGCGTATGGCTAAGCATTATGTCATACCCAACCCCGTTTTATCCGATTGACCTACAACGGCCTCGTTTCAGCAACAGAAAAAGAAATATCCAATCAAGATGTTAAAATCCAAAAACATTTTCCAATGACCACTGAAGGTTCTCAAAATGTATGACTACTGAATTGTCATTTCCTTAAGTCCCGAGTATTCAGTATACAATAAAGAGATGGCTTTAGACTTTTTAATTGGCAAAGAATCTCTGACAATTCACCAACGCCATTTATTCAACGGCCCTTATCGTCAACGTTGATGAAGAATTTATTTATATATAAAATTCAACGTATTTTAAACAGTTTAACCCTAATAGGTCATAAACAAATGTTGAAACTATAATGTAAACATCAAATTTTGTTGGTACAACATAAGCTCCTGCATAGACTCATGGATCAAGTTGTTATCACAACCTAAGCTCCAACATAGACTCATGGATCAGGTTTTTAGCACAACATAAGCTCCTACATAGACTCATGGATAAGGTTGTTAGCACAACATAAGCTACTACATAGACTCATGAATCAGGTTTTTAGCACAACATAAGCTCCTACATAGACTCCTGGATCAGGTTGTTAGCACAACATAAGCTACTACATAGACTCATGGATCAGGTTGTTAGCACAACATAAGCTACTACATAGACTCCTGGATCAGGTTGTTAGCACAACATAAGCTACTACATAGACTCATGGATCAGGTTGTTAGCACAACATAAGCTACTACATAGACTCCTGGATCAGGTTGTTAGCACAACATAAGCTCCTACATAGACTCATGAATCAGGTTGTTAGCACAACATAAGCTCCTACATAGACTCATGGATCAGGTTGTTAGCACAACATAAGCTACTACATAGACTCATGGATCAGGTTGTTAGCACAACATAAGCTACTACATAGACTCCTGGATCAGGTTGTTAGCACAACATAAGCTACTACATAGACTCATGGATCAGGTTGTTAGCACAACATAAGCTACTACATAGACTCCTGGATCAGGTTGTTAGCACAACATAAGCTCCTACATAGACTCATGAATCAGGTTGTTAGCACAACATAAGCTCCTACATAGACTCATGGATCAGGTTGTTAGCACAACATAAGCTCCTACATAGACTCATGGATCAGGTTGTTAGCACAACATAAGCTCCTACATAGACTCATGGATCAGGTTGTTAGCACAACATAAGCGACTACATAGACTCCTGGATCAGGTTGTTAGCACAACATAAGCTCCTACATAGACTCATGAATCAGGTTGCTAGCACAACATAAGCTACTACATAGACTCATGGATCAGGTTGTTAGCACAACATAAGCTACTACATAGACTCCTGGATCAGGTTGTTAGCACAACATAAGCTCCGACATAGACTCATGGATCAGGTTGTTATTATTTCATACTTTTTAGTACATTTTTGGAAAAGCGGGTTTTTTAATAAATATTTCTATTATATTGAGTACTTTTTAGTCTTGGATGATTACTAGGAGATCGGGAAGTGGGTGGAAATATAACCCTAAAAAAACTGTCGTGCCCACGAAATACAAACACGTGACAGTCAGTGGTGACCTTTCTGTAGTAAAAAGGTGTTGTTTCTCGGGTGACTTTTCTTTAGTAAAAATTGTTGTTTCGCGTCGTTGGTTGTTTTTTGAAACTAGTAACTAGTGACCTTCTGATCAGGGAGGGTAGGATTGTCATCGAGGGCGGGTCAGTGTACCAAGTTTCAGCTCGATTGCGCATCAGGGAGTGGGTAAAAATTGTGATGGAAGATATGACCCGCAGAGGTGAGTGCTGGTTACTGGTTAAGTGGGGGTTATTGGTGAACTACTGAGCACGAACATTTTTAGTGTTATCTAAGGTGGGTAAGTGTACAAAGTTTCAGCTTGATTGGACCTTAGGAAGTAGGTCAAAATTCAGATGCAGATTCCACAATAAACCAACAAACCAACACAGAAAATTACAGAGTAATCTAAGAAAAATTCGTTGTCAATTACTTTTCATCACACAAAAACATATAAATGTTGAAAAGCTTTTAGCAGATTTATTCTGACCATTCGTAATGTAGTAGATTGGAAATGGACATTGAAATTTAAAATGTTCCCTAATCTATACTTTCTTTTAATTCCCTTATATTTGAGTAATTCGGTGATGAAGCTTAGGTTTTATACTACATATATTTGCTATTGTTGTATTATTTGGATAGAAAAAAAATAGTTTGAAATATAATAAAGAGATAACTGCAACATTAAATATGTGATCGGACACTAACATATCATCTTTTAGCTTCTGATTCTTATTTCATACTTTTAGAGTAGCTCCTATAAATATAATCACCTCTTCCATTGCATCCTTCATATTTACATCTCCATTCTCATCTCTTCGGGTTTGAGAATCCCTCCCCGTGTGGAAATCTATTTCAAGAGCTCTCCGCTCATCCCAACTGCACACCTCCCCCCACGGAACTCACTTCAAAAAATACATCTAATAAAACGAACATCATACTTTAAGTACACCTTATCATTATTTTCCCTTCACCCCCGAAACAATACAGTTACACACTTCCCCAGACCAAGCTCTCGTCTCGCCTGTCAAAAATTACGTCATCATAAATTAAGATCAAACTACGCCATCGGAAGAATAAAAAGCTGGCATTTGTTTCGTATCTGGGTTAGTTTTCTGCCATCCCTCCTGTACAAAATCATTCTATTGAAACGAGACATGGCGGCGGCTAGGGATGAACTTCCCTTCTACTAAAGTAACTAAATAAAATATGCATTCCACTAATTAAAAATAATAAAAACCACTGCCATCGTTTTTTAAGTATCCCATTAAGAAATAGGAAATGTACGGTGCGCACCTACTGAACACATATTAGCACGATGGTTGGTGCATTTTTTTTTTTATGTGTTTCGCTCCTATTGAACACATCGTTACTTCCGTACATTTATAACTGGAGAATGATTATTTGTGATAGCAAAAACGCAGCGCTTGGAAACTGCTCAACACAACGAAATGAACATTAAACACACCGCTCAAGAAAACTTTTCAAGACGATACACATACAAAACTCCAAGTCTTGGAGAAAGTGAGAACACTGGGAGACGCCCACACCATACAAGTCTAGGAGGAAGTGAGAACACTGGGAGACGCCCACACCATACAAGTCTAGGAGGAAGTGAGAACATTTGAAGATGCAGACGTTATACATGTATAGGAAGAAGTCATAACATTCGGAGACGCAGACACCATACAAGTCTAAGAGGAAGTGAGAACATAGGGAGACGTAAACACTCCGTTTTGTAACAGATTGTAAAAAGGGGTTGTAGATTAGATTATTGTATGTAGGAACAGTTGAAATCCTTGTTTTTAAGTTTTTATACACAATCCAGCAGGCAGACATTTTTCAAAGATCCCGCTAGACCGGGGGGCCAAACTCGCGGCCCGCAAGACAATATATTGCGGCCCGCTACATGATATTAAAGTTTAGTGTTAATGTCGCCCAAGCGGTGTCCCCATTCTCAGATCTATAATGTGACCCTCTGCGACTGTTTCAGTCGAATCTCACAGATTAGTCTAATTATTATTTGTATTATGTTTGTATAGATTTGGACGTTGATTATAATGAAAAATCGTTTTAAAATCGGACTAAAAGCTTTTATTTTATAGCATTTTATTAGACACCAAAGTGCAGTTTTGGGAAAAGTTTAAAAGGTCATTTCTTGGGCTATGCACAGCCATAATTGTGTAAATCGCAGCAATCTGACACAGAATCAAAGAATCCCTATTGAAGTTGCCGCCAGTTTTTATGATTTACGAGTGAGGGAAATTCCGAGCTTGTCAGCTTGGTCACTTTCAAAATCGCGTTAGTCAAAAAGCCTTTTCTATGCTACAAAATCAAAATTCATTCTCCCTACAGTAGCATCTTTCTGCGTATAAATAATTCATAAATATTGCTTGCTCCTGCCTACTGTTTGAACACCTTTAGCATTTAAAGCCTTCGGGGAGCAGTGTGGGGTGATTACTATTGTACTAAGTGGTCCCAAATGGCTCATGAACTTGGCTTTTCTTGATGACATTACACAGGAGCTGAATGTGCTCAACAAGACATTACAAGACCATGGGTAGCTTGTCAGTGTTGCCTATGACATTGTCAGGGCATTCTGCACAAAACTTGGGTTATGGTCATTAGAGAAACATCTGCCATTTCTCAACATGCAAAGTACTCATGGACTCGGGCACACCATTCAGTAGTAAAATATACTGTTGCCATTGCAAAACTACAGGAAGAATTTAATCATATTTTTTTAGACTTCAAAACATACTGAGACACTTTTCAACTTTTTGCTGACCCCTTCTCCTTTAATATGGAAGATCCCCCTTCCCCCATTTTTTTTTTCGCTTCAGATGGGGCTGAATGATCTTCAGTGTAATTCTATGTTAAGGGACCTGAATGGAAAAACAAGCATGGAAAATTTATTAGAGCATTGCCCTCCACATTCACTGAGATTTCCAGGTTATTTAAGCGGATCATATGCCTTTCTTTTTTTCTTTTTTTTTTGGGGGGGGAGGGAGGGGGGTAGTTCCTATCTGTGTGAAAAGCTCTTTTCCACTATGAACTTTAACCCGTCAAAAGTCAGGGCCAAACTTACTGATGAGCATCTTCAAGCTATGCTGAGGGTTTCAGTTGCCTCCTTTCTCTAGCCAAATGTTGCTCAGCTGTGTAAGAAGATGCACTGCCAAGTCACAGGAAACAAGGAGTATGAGGAGTATGAGGAGTAAAGTGAAGCCTGGTTCTTGAGACCTTAAATGTTTTGATTTGTTATTAATACAAGTTGACCAGTTTGTAACAGTTTTAAGTTATTAGATTTATAATCGCTTTTTTTTTGGAATACTTGATGCGGCCAAGTCTCAATCAGAGTCTACCTCCCTTCCTCCCCCGGATGATTTGAGTTTGAGACCCCTGCCTTAGACTAAAGTGTAAATTACCACTTTTCACGGTTTGGGGGGGGGAGTCTGCCCCAAGTGCATCATTCACAAGTTTTATTTATTTTTTTTTAAATAATATATCGTTTGATGACAAAGTTATTCCCCCGTAGCTTAAAAACTTAGAGTAAACCGTTGTTGAATATTTGCGTTAGTTAAATGAGTTATCTAAAATTGCTGTTTTTATTCTATCCTATGGTAATGCTACCCTACCCCTGGGCTCAGAGTTTCTTCTCCTTGCCGTGTAGTATGTAGGTTAAGTAAAAATCGATTGTGTCCCTTGTCTTATTCCTGCATATTTCATTAACACATTTAGCTGCCTCTTGTAAGACAGACGACCAGATATTGCAACCAAGTTTCCAATTATAGCGTCTGGGGGCAACTTAAGCCAGGAAGTCTCAAACTATTTTTATATCAACAGGGTTCAATAAATTACCTTACATACATTCATTCAAACATTAAATGTTGATCAAGGGTGACTGTAAGGTATTTTTAGCCGGAAAAAAAATATTTTAAATTTATCTCACCACAGAAAAATTTAAATGCTATCGAAAATTGTAAAATGCTATCGCCCATCCCATAATGAAACAACTGTTGGGCTTTCCCTAAATGCTATGTGAGCCACAATATGAACTATTAAGTTACTTTTAACAATTAAATAACAAACATGTAACAGTTGCATACGTTACATCCACATATTTGACGTATGACAATTACATACTTTACGAGTCGACATGTTTTTAAAAAGTTCATTCTCTTTACATCTGCGGGCCAGTGTGTAAAGTAGAACTATTGAGCTTCCCGCTTGTGTAGTAGGTCTTGAAATTATATTTATACTGTAATTGTCACGATTTTTAAAAAAAAAAAAATTTTATTAAGATAAATTTAAAATCTATTATTTTTTAGTAACCAGAAAGATTGCAAGAACGTACTGGACCTATGACGGACATGTGTGTAATTAAAGTGAGGAAACCTAAATTTGCTGCTCCTTCTTTGCTATACTATTTGTGACCATGTCCACACTGTTGCTCCTTCTTTGCTATACTATTTGTGACAATGCCCACACTGTTGCTCCTTCTTTGCTATACTATTAGTGACAATGCCCACACTGTTGCTCCTTCTTTGCTATACTATTAGTGACAATGCCCACACTGTTGCTCCTTCTTTGCTATACTATTTGTGACAATGCCCACACTGTTGCTCCTTCTTTGCTATACTATTGGTGACAATGCCCACACTGTTGCTCCTTCTTTGCTATACTATTGGTGACAATGCCCACACTGTTGCTCCTTCTTTGCTATACTATTGGTGACAATGTCCACACTGTTGCTCCTTCTTTGCTATACTATTTGTGACAATGTCCACACTGTTGCTCCTTCTTTGCTATACTATTTGTGACAATGTCCACACTGTTGCTCCTTCTTTGCTATAATCTGTTGGTGACAATGTCCACACTGTTGCTCCTTCTTTGCTATACTATTTGTGACAATGTCCACACTGTTGCTCTTTCTTTGCTTTACTATTTGTGACAATGCCCACACTGTTGCTCCTTCTTTGCTATACTATTTGTGACAATGCCCACACTGTTGCTCCTTCTTTGCTATACTATTTGTGACAATGTCCACACTGTTGCTCCTTCTTTGCTAGAATCTGTTGGTGACAATGTCCACACTGTTGCTCCTTCTTTGCTAGACTCTGTTGGTGAAAATGTCCACACTGATGCTCCTTCTTTGCTAGAATCTGTTGGTGACCATGTCCACACTGTTGCTCCTTTGCTAGACTTTGCTGGTTACCATGTCCGCACTGCTGCTTCTTCTTTGATAAACTCTGTTGGTGACCATGTCCGCACTGTTGCTCATTCTTTGCTAGACTCTGTTGGTGACAATGTCCACACTGATGCTCCTTCTTTGCTAGAATCTGTTGGTGACCATGTCCGCACTGTTGCTCCTTCTTTGCTAGACTCTGTTGGTGACCATGTCCGCAGTGTTGTTTCTGGAAGACAGTTTCGGCATTGGCCTTCATGCGGTTTCTTGTTTCCCTTTTTTTGTGACTATCGAGACCAAGGTTTTCGAACTGGGGTGCTCGTGCCAACTAGAGGGGTGGGGGTTGCGATGCAGCATATCAGGAGTTTCCACGAAGAGTAGTGATAAGAACGGAGGGCGAGTTAAATTCATGGAATATGGGGGGGGGGGGTAATTGGAAAGGTTGAGAAACACTGAGCGAGCAATATTAAAAATGTCTTCTCATGTTGTTAATACCACTGAAAATAAAAGATGGATATTCTTGATCCTATGCTGCACCAACGGTGAACCATAGCTGTGTTTTATGTTTGAACACCAGATTGACGAGAGAAGACAACTCGGTCAGTTTGTTGGTTGTTCTTTTTTCTCCTTTTTTCCTTAGGATTAAGTTTCCTTGATTTGACCAATCGATGAAAGGATTATTAATCCAAAGTTTAACTTTACGGGGACTCTCACGTTCTGGGTAGTAAAGTTAAAGATTAAAGTTATGTGCAAATACGATTTAACTTCCATAGGGTGAAACCCAATTAAAAGAATAAAGACAATGACGTGATGTGAGAGCTCATGGTGACACTCTGTAGGCTTTTTTCTTGGAGAAAATATTTCATTTAATACTGTCTTTAGTGTTGTATCATTTTTTTCTTCTTTTAAATATATAATAATCGGATCTCATCAGTTAGTCAAGTACAGAAAATTATTTCGTTGTCCTAAAACAGGTTGTCCTCAAACTGCGGCACGCGGGCAAGATCCGGCCTGCCAGGGGAGACCTGGCAACCGTAAGAGTATCTGGCTAGCTGAGACAGATATCAAACCGGAGATTGATCATCTCGTTAGCTTTACTTCCCTTTGAAATACTATTAATTTTATGAGTGATATATTTTGTTTTTCATTTTAAATATTCTATTGTTTTTTAAAGTTGTTTTTGGTTGTTTTTTTTAACTACAAATGAAATATGTGCAGTGTGCATAGAACTGAGATATGTGCAGTGTGCATAGAATTGGGATATGTGAAGTGCGCATAGAATGGGGATATGTGAAGTGCGCATAGAATGTGGATATGTGAAGTGCGCATAGAATTCGTTAATATTTTTTTTCAAACTATATTCCGGCCCTCGACGTTGTCTGAGGACTTTGATCCGGACCCTTGTTTAAAATGTTTGAGGACCCCCTCCAAGTCCTAAAACATAGGATAAAGTGTTGTGTTTCGTTAGATTCGCCGTGTTTAGATCACAGGGTATTCCCCAAGGGACACTTGTCCAAGTACATTACAGTTTCTATTTTCTAACGTCACGTCGATTCCAGGGTTGTATGGTTTCGTCTCCAATTACTGGCTGGTCATCTCACAGGGAAGCTATGGAAGGTTCAGCTTTGTGTCAGGGAAAACTCAACGGGAAGAAGAGAATTAGAGCCAAGTCCAAAGCGTTTGAGAAAGTTTCAGAGTTTATACAGATTTTAACAACCAATACCTTTTCACAATTTAATAGACTATAACGACTTTTACGGCTAGCTGGAAATCCAAACCTGGCTATAAAACACTAATGCTTAAACGGTCTTAAAGAATAATTGTTTTTTATAATAGTTGGAAAGAACCATAAGACTGACAAAATTGTATAGACCAAGTTGAAGATGAAAAAGACATGGTTTTTTTGCTTCCACTAAGAACGTCATGTTATCACAAATTCTCAAGACTTATAATAAATTGCCTTTTAAGCTTCATTTGAACATTCACATTTGAACATTCACATTTGAACATTTAAATTTGAAATGGTTTATTTTCGTAGAAAAACATTTTAGTGTGTATCTGCTTAGCTCTTCGGGGCATTAAATTAATTGCCATCAAAGAATGCTCACCATTTAACTGAAAGCAAAGCATAACTGAATATAAATAATCTTAATGTTGCTTAAATGTATCCTAAAGAATCTACGTTATACTATCCCTGCTCTAATCATAATCGCATATAATATCCTTGTAATATCCCGCTTTCTCTATTCCTTTTATAAAAATCTCAAAATACATCCTTTGGTGAGCACACACACAAAAACAAACCAATAGTTTGTCTCCAACGTTCGTGTCTTAAAGTCCTCTTGAGCACTCGCAACCCTCCCATAATCCGTGGATCTCGTGCTCAATGTCATTAGAGAGCTCCAGACCAGTGATCTATCGTCTGGAAGGTGCTTTGTTGTTAACTAGTCTCAGCCCTATTCAGAATCTATGGCCAACTAGTGTCGAGAGCTGGGGTAACGTACGCGGACTCCCCGCCTTTGTTAACTGTGACATGTAACCCTGAAGTCGCTAAAGTGATGACCTTCCTACTGTACCCTGACAAATGACTGGTCAGGACAACACTTCGTGTCTCATTCCAGATGGCCTGGTGTTATTGGGTTAAGCTGTTGACGAAAGGGAAGACGAGGAATCGTCTGCACACTTAGCGTCCCGTCACATTTGACCATATTCTTGGGCAGGCATTTTATTTACTTTTTTTAACTTACTGAAATTTCTGTTTAATGTACATCGTCAGATGTAGGCTGTTTACTGTTTATTGTGTTACCTAGATTTATTAGTTCCGCTTCAACAATCAATGTCTCGACATGCTGCTTAGCAGTAAGCTGATTAGAAATATGATGAATAGAATTACGCTGCTTAGCATGTAAGTAGTAATCGATCATACTGGAGTTGAAACCGAAAAAAAAACTGGCGAATAAAGATTCTATCATGTATCAGCGGGTCAAAGCCGGCTAAACAAGACAATTTACATTAGATTAGTTCAGTCCCCCGTGTCTGGTCTAGTATTCTCCCGTGGAAGGGCAGAGCTCTGGCAAGCATTATAAGAAATACACTCCACCACAATTTATCAAGCCATCTCCTTTATGGTCGATACAGGTTTTAAGTTTCAGAGTATTTGCAATTTTTTGTAAGATTGAAAACTTATGATTTAACATTTGGTGTTGTGACATTTTCTATGAGCTCTAACTTTGATTTAAGAATCCTCTATTAGGAATGTAAACAAGTCTTGAAAATGATGCAAGCAAAGTAATACCACAGCCTATGTAAGCAAAGTATCACCAAGGCTTATGTAAGCCAAGTATCACCAAGACTTATATAACCAAAGTATCAACAAGGATTATGAAAGCAAAGTATAACCCAAGCATATCTAAGCAAAATATCATCAAGGCTTATGTAAGCAAAGTATCACCAAGACTATGTAAGCAAAGTATTACCACATCTTATGTAAGTAAAGTATCACCATATCTTATGTAAGCAAATTATCACCAAAGCTAATGCAAGCAAAGTATCCCCAAGGCGTATGTAAGCAAAATATCACAAAGGCTTATTTAAGTAAAGTATCATCAAGGCATAAGTAAAGTATCTCCAAGACTATGTAAGCAAAATATTATCACATCTTATGTAAGCAAATTAACACCAAAGCTAATGCAAGCAAAGTAACACCAAGACGTATGCAAGCAAAGTTTCATCACATCTTATTAAGCAAAGTATCACCAAGACTTATGCAAACAAAGTTTCACCACAGCTTCAAACGCCCACAAAAATGATGAAGTTCACACAAAGTATATATAAAAACTGTCTCGCTGATATTAAACCTATGTGGTTTTTTTTTGCGGTTTTTTTTTTCGTTGTTTTCTTTTTGGGTTGTTATTGTTACTGTTTTTGCCAATGTTAATGCATCAACAAAATAAGAAAAACATTCATTGTGAACACAATAAGAACAACTTTTATTGTGAACACAAAAGAAAACATGTCATTGTGAATGCGATAATAAAATATTTCATTGCGAACACGATAAGAAAAACTTTCATTGTTAACTCAATTAAAAAAAAAAATTTATTATGAACACAATAAGAAAACCTTTCATTAGTTTTCAATTATTTTTTTCTCTATGGCTGTAAGAAGTCTACAAATCTGTATAAAATGATAGAAGAGTTTAACGAAAATTTAACGATATTGTAGTCCTGGTTTGTAAACAGAATTAAATGTCTCAACAAAACATTGTAGAAATTTTCGAAATTTATAACTGAATAAATTACATCGATTGACGTTATGTTTCAATCCATTATTTTACATAATTGAGAAAACTCGAGTCTTAAAATATTTTGTTAGTTGTTTTTTTTAAAACAAATTTAAAAAGCACAGTTTCTGCACTTCTAAAGTGGCCCTGTGTGGGCGAGCTGGAGATCAATCCCCAGCCAAAACCTAAACAAGCAACTCCAGCATATCGGGTGGATGGGACCCGTTAACCTTGGATGGCAACGCATCTAAGAGAAATCAAACTCTGAATTCAAACCCGGAGATGGAGTCCCGTAGGCGGTATGACATTTTCACCATGACAATGCCTGTGACGAGGAACCCATAAAGCGCACAGCAAAACATAAAAAAACACAGTGCTGGTCATCTGCCGCGTCCTGGTCTATTTGCAGTCGTCTTGGCCAAGTCTTGCCATTGGATCAAATAGGCAAGGACGAGAGAGCGGGGCTGACGAACTGAGCAACTCTCCCTCACTTTAAACAAACTATACAGCTCAAGTCAAGGCTACTAACCAAGACGAAGCATTGGTCATCTTCACATGCGAAGGACGAATAATAATAAAGAGGCCCTATGGCTTCATCTCGGAACGCGATGTTTCAAGCTGAAAAGACAACATTCGATCCTCATTTTGGGTTAAATCTGAACCTCCACTTTCTCCTGGTACAATTCATTTTATTTTCCTGCCAAAAAATCTGAATTATGCAGCAATCTTTACAAAAATACACGAAACAATTTTTCTTGACATAGCATCCGGTAACCCAGTCGTTGGGTAAAATACGGAAGTCGCAATTCAAATTTAATTTCCGAGGGCGCTTTCCTAAATCTCCGATCATGGGGTATTTAAATCTTGCATCAAATGGGCGTTTCCAAATCATTGGGCAGCGCGTGGTACGTTGGCTTTCCCATCAAACAGCGATTGATTTCTTCACTTTGCAAAAATGGCAACCTGGCAACGCTCTATCTGTATCACACATTTTTTTTTTTAAACAGCTACCACGAGCATTTGTATTCTTTTATTTTTTTAAATTATTATTTCCCATAGAACAATTATTTATTTAATATCCTAGTAAATAAATCTGGACGCCCGGCATCACTTTTCACGCATGGTCGTTGTCATAGTTCAGTTGTCACTTTTTAAACAGGGCTGTTGTGATAGTTCAGTTCTCACTTTTCACACATCGCAGTTGCGATAGTTCAGTTGTCACTTTTTAAACTGGGCTGTTGTGATAGTTCAGTTGTCACTTTTTAAACAGGGCTGTTGGATTGTTCAGTTGTCACTTTTTAAACAAGGCTGTTGTCATAGTTCAGTTGTCACTTTTCACACATCGCAGTTGCGATGTTCAGTTGTCGCTTTTTAAACAGGACTGTTGTGATAGTTCAGTTGTCACTTTTAACACAGGGCTGTTGTGATAGTTCAGTTGTCACTTTTTAAACAGGGATATGGTGATAGTTCAATTGTCAATTTTTAAACAGGGCTGTTGTGATAGTTCAGTTGTCACTTTTTAAACAGAGCTGTTGTGATAGTTCAGTTATCACTTTTAACACAGGACCGTTGTGATAGTTCAGCTGTCACTTTTAACACAGGGCTGTTGTGATAGTTCAGTTGTCACTTTTTAAACAGGGCTTTTGTCATAGTTCAGTTGTCACTTTTCACACATCGCAGTTGCGATAGTTCAGTTTTTACTTTTTAAACAGGGCTGTTGTGATAGTTCAGTTGTCACTTTTAAACAGGGCTGTTGTGATAGTTCAGTTGTCACTTTTTAAACAAGGCTGTTGTGATAGTTCAGCTGTCACTTTTAACACAGGACCGTTGTGATAGTTCAGCTGTCACTTTTAACACTGGGCTGTTGTGATAGTTCAGTTGTCACTTTTTAAACAGGGCTGTTGTGATAGTTCAGTTGTCACTTTTTAAACAAGGCTGTTGTCATAGTTCAGTTGTCACTTTTCACACATCGCAGTTGCGATGTTCAGTTGTCGCTTTTTAAACAGGACTGTTGTGATAGTTCAGTTGTCACTTTTCACACATCGCAGTTGCGATAGTTCAGTTGTCACTTTTTAAACTGGGCTGTTGTGATAGTTCAGTTGTCAATTTTTAAACAGGGATATTGTGATAGTTCAATTGTCAATTTTTAAACAGGGCTGTTGTGATAGTTCAGTTATCACTTTTAACACAGGACCGTTGTGATAGCTCAGCTGTCACTTTTAACACAGGGCTGTTGTGATAGTTCAGCTGTCACTTTTAACACAGGGCTGTTGTGATAGTTCAGTTGTCACTTTTTAAACTGGGCTTTTGTGATAGTTCAGTTGTCACTTTTCACACATCGCAGTTGCGATAGTTCAGTTTTTACTTTTTAAACAGGGCTGTTGTCATAGTTCAGTTGTCACTTTTTAAACAGGGCTGTTGTCATAGTTCAGTTGTCACTTTTAAAACAGGGCTCTTGTGATAGTTCAGTTGTCACTTTTTAAACAGGGCTGTTGTGATGGTTCAGTTGTCACTTTTAACACAGGACCGTTGTGATAGTTCAGTTGTTACTTTTTAAACAGGGCTGTTGTCATAGTTCAGTTGTCACTTTTCACACATCGCAGTTGCGATAGTTCAGTTTTTACTTTTTAAACAGGGCTGTTGTGATAGTTCAGTTGTCACTTTTTAAACAAGGCTGTTGTGATAGTTCAGTTGTTATATTTCAAACAAGACTGTTGTGATAGTTCAGTTGTCATTTTTCACACAGGACCGATGTGAAAGTTCAGTTCCCATCTACTTTAAACGAATGCTCTGTCCAAATACATCTTGTTTCTAGACATATCCTCTCTGTTGTATCGAAGGCTGGAGCCCATAGATCACGAAACAGGGAGCATTAGATGTTTGTGCTGAGCAAATGATTATTTGTTGCAGAAGATGACATAGATTGCTATAACTTTCACGAGAGTGTCTGCTTGTATATCATTACTTCATCGTGTGTAGAGAACGATTCACACTTTAACGTGTATTCAGTGCTTTGTTCCTGTTGGGTTTGTTTATAGCAGCAACAATTTCCAGTTTACTTGTTACATGCCCTGTTGTTTAGAACATTCATGAACTTAAGCTCCGTCCGTTGTACAGCCATTTATGTAAAAAAAATAACAGGGCTCTTTACAAGTGAATTATTTACATATCACAACCAGGGCTCTTTACATGTGCGTTATTTACATTACACAACCAGTGCTATTTGCAAATGCACTATTTACATACCTTTAAATCATCTGAAGCCATGTCGATAAACAACCAGGACTCTTTTCGTGTGCATTATTTACATATCCATGGAATCATCTGGCCAGTTATTTCATTCATTGGGAAGAGTGTTTTCAGGGCAGGCAAAAAAATCCGCTCAATTCTTCGCCTCTCTTACTATGGGGGAGGGGGGAGGGGGCATAAAATGTCTACAGAGACTCTAAAATTACAATAATTGTTTTCAAAAAATGTTTACGTTTTTGGGTCACAAAATTTGAACGGTCTAGGGAATGAAGATTAGCACGAAACTCCCTGGCACTCTATGTTTGGCACTTACAAAATAAAAGTAAGTAAGGTTCTTAAAATAGATCAAAGTATTTATTATAATGAACCCTTTCTTTTATTGAAGGGTCTGGTACCGAATCGATGATTTTATTGTACTCTTCATTAAAAAAAAAACTTTTTTAAAACTAAAATAGGTTAAACACTGAATTCTTTTAACATCATAGAATGTTCTTTATAAAAGATTGTACTATAATCTAATCAAGATCAAATGTTCTTTATAAAAGATTGTACTATAATCTGATCAAGAATCAAATCAAATCTCCAGATATCAACTAGCTATGGCATAACAGACTGTTCTACCCAATGGTAACATTTAGCTCCTACATCATTACAGCTTAAGCTTGTTTTCACTATGACTTTAACATATTTTTATATGTCAAAGAATTATGAACGATATAATCTATTTTAAATACCATTATAACACAGTAAATTAGGTGTATATGTTACACTAAGTGCATCAAGAAATTATTCCGTGATAAAACAAGATTCCAACTGGACAATATGAGTAGGTCCTGTACTGTAAGGACTCGATCATGGTAAGCACTGAATACAAGAAGCACACCAAGACTTTGTCATGGTAAGTATTGCATACTGGCGGCCCAACAAGATTAGATCATGGTAATGTATTTTACATAGGCGCAGACCCCAGACTCGATCAAGGTAATGCATTGCACGCTGGTGAGTGCTAAGCTGTAAATTACTAACATTAAATGTTGGCCGATCGCCATGGTCTGGGAGTGGGATCAAACCATCAGTGTATGAACAAACTGGGTCCTGTGTCGTTGTTGTTTAGGTTGATTTTTTTTTTAGGATTCTGCTTGAGGCAGGCGTGGGAAGCGTCGAGTTAGTTTTACTATTTGTCAACTGTTCTGTTCCGTCTGTTTTGTGTGTTTTAAGTGAGCAATTTGAAAATAGCAGCAATGAGTATTTGTGACGTCTGGTGTTGAATACTCAAAGACCTATTGGAGAGGAAGGGAGGGAGGTGGAAGCATGATAAGTGTGTGTGGAGTGAGGTAAGGGCAGTGTGGGGTTAATTTGAAGGGAATATGGTTGGGGGTGGGGGGTCTAAACGTTAAGTGAGGGGGGGGTGGTAAGGGGCTTGAGGAGTAGATAGCTGGAAAGTAAAAGTTGGGGAGGAGAGAGATTTTAGGGCAGAAGAGCAAGGGCTTCGCGTCTAACTTTTCGTTTGTTTAACTGGCCAAGCTATCTTGAACCACTTGATGTATTTCATGGGATTTTAAAGCAGTTAATCATTGTAATTATGCGTTTATTTGGGATCTTATTTCGTCCGTCGAAAATTAATCTAGACCATTTTAATCGCCGAATTCGGGCTTGGTCTATTTTGTCTGTGGGGGTACAGGTGACTGATGGCACTGATTCGGACGCGAGGTCTGCTTGAAAGCTTTTATACCAAGTGCATGATATGATTCATCAATGTTTAGTGTCGCTGGCTTCCTGCCATTAATAATTTTCACAAGATACAAAAACTAAAGACACATTAAGAAATAATTATAATTTATTAATTTTTTAAATAATTATCTTACTATTATTATTTCGATCCTGACACAATCTAGGTTCTTTGTTTCTATTGTCAATGTTCATCGGTTCTGTTGGGTAACTGAGTTAAAGTAATGTCCCCCCCCCCCCAAAAAAAAAAAATTTCATTAATAGGAGTGCCCATATCTGCTGTAGACCACAACTGTGCAAAGCTGGCGTTTTTTATATGTATCAGGGTGACGTCAACATTTCCTGGCTCTAATTTTACATCATGGTTCTTTGTTTCTATTGTCAATGTTCATCGGTTCTGTTGGGTAACTGAGTTAAAGTAAAGTCCCCCCCCCCCCAAAAAAAAAAAAATTCATTAATAGGAGTGCCCATATCTGCTGTAGACCACAACTGTGCAAAGCTGGCGTTTTTTATATGTATCAGGGTGACGTCAACATTTCCTGGCTCTAATTTTACATCAGCCAAATCTTAATGGCTTTCCATTCCTTGACAAGAAATAGTTGATATTTTTTTGGATCAATTATAATACATCAAAATCCGATTCAGCAAAATGCGTAAAATGGGATTTTTACATTACAAGATTTTGCATTATCAAGAAGAAAGTAGCCCAGTTTGGTTCCATTATTACCCTGCTAACACCAGGCCATATCATCCATTATATATGTATATGCATATATGTATGTGTGTGTGTGTGTTTGAGAGTGAGAGAGAAAAAAGAAAAAGAGGGAGAGGGAGTTAGTGGCAAGGTGTCACTTAATATGAATTAGGTAACACACGCTTTTAGTGTCACTTTAATGTCTGTAGGTAAACACCAGGCCACCTTAAGTGTGACTTTGATAGCTGTGGGTAACATCAGACCACTTTGAGTGTCACTTTTATAGCTGTGAATAAACCCCAGGCCACCTTAAGTGTCACTTTGATAGCTGTGGGAAACCTCAGGCCACTTTCAGTGTAACTTTGATAGCTGTGGGTAAACCCCAGGCCACCTTAAGTGTCACAGTGATAGCTGTGGGTAAACCCCAGGCCACCTTAAGTGTCACTTTGATAGCCATGGGTAAACCCCAGGCCACCTTAAGTATCACTTTGATAGATGTGGGTAAACCCCAGGCCACCTTAAGTGTCACTTTGATAGCCGTGGGTAAACCCCAGGCCACCTTAAGTATCACTTTGATAGATGTGGGTAAACCCCAGGCCACCTTAAGTGTCACTTTGATAGCCGTGGGTAAACCCCAGGCCACCTTAAGTATCACTTTGATAGCCGTGGGTAAACCCCAGGCCACCTTAAGTGTCACTTTGATAGCTGTGGGTAAAACCCAGGCCACCTTGAGTGTCACTTTGATAGCTGTGGGTAAACGCCAGGCCACCTTAAGTGTCACCTTGATAGCTGTGGGTAAACGCCAGGCCACCTTAAGTGTCACTTTGATAGCTGTGGGTAAACCCCAGGCCACCTTAAGTGTCACTTTAATAGATGTGGGTGAACCCCAGGCCACCTTTAGTGTCACTTTCATAGCTGTGGGTAAACCCCAGGCCACCTTAAGTGTCACTTTGATAGCTGTGGGTAAACCCCAGGCCACCTTAAGTGTCACTTTAATAGATGTGGGTGAACCCCAGGCCACCTTAAGTGTCACTTTGAGAGCTGTGGGTAAACCCCAGGCCACCTTGAGTGTCACTTTGATAGCTGTGGGTAAACGCCAGGCCACCTTACGTGTCACTTTGTTAGCTGTGGGTGAATCCCAGGCCACCTTAAGTGTCACTTTTATAGCTGTGGGTAAATCCTAGGCTACATTAAGTGTCACTTTGATAGCTGTTGGTGAACACCAGACTATACTAAAACGCGTACAAACCCAAAGAACCTAAAAAGAGCACTACTCTGTGTGCTGGGCCCTAACCTCGTGTTTGCTCACTCATGCACGGCGAGTGATCAGCCCGTGACCAACAAGTGATTAACAGGTAACTCGTGCCATCCTTTTTGTTCTGACTCTGATGTAGTCGCTCCATGATATGTAATCATGGGTCCTTTCTCGGGGAGGTCCGTGTTGACTGCACGATTTGAACGCAACATACATGGAGGTGGCTAAGCTATTGCTTAATCATTTAACTGGTCTATCCGACCATTCAATAAGTAGCCACGTGCAACTCTTTTATTCGTGTGTATTTGTAGAGTGTTTGTGGTTGTTAAGGACCATTTTTGTTCATTACTGGTCGGGTTAATTATTTTTTTTAAATTTAATTATTTGTCGAGCTCATTTAATGTACCCCCTTAATAATTATATTGTCCTATTTATAGATACGGCCACGGCCATGTCTTCTATAGACCCACGCTAGCATGTTACAATTAACAGCTATAATTTATAACATAGTAGTAACAAATTCGCAAAGTTTCAAATACACTTAGCGCGTACACCAGAAATCAAATCATTATAATACTTTAAAGTACTCGATTTAAAAGTATTGACATGGTTAAAATCTTACACAGACCCTGCACGTGTGCTTTTGTAATAAACACCTAACCAGCAGATGGTATCCTTTAAAAAATTTTTACTGCTGGCGCCCTGGGTGCCAAAAGAACTCAAGTCATTATTGCTTATAGCAGTGAGTATTTTAGGTTACCTAACGAAAAAAGTTGCTTTTGTCTTAATTTTACAAAGAGTAGGCGTATTACTTAACATAAAATGTGTAATATCCTCCCGCAATCCCCTACCCTCTTGCATAAAACAATGTTGATATTGTTTTGAGATCCACCGATAATTGAAAAGGCATTAATTATGAAATGTATGATTACCCTGTTTTACCAAAAATTAAACAATTAAGTCAAGAGCTTGCATTGTAATGTAAGCCATCTCTTATAGCTTTTTCCATTATAAGGGAAATGTATTACTCTGAACTGTCTAGAAACTATAAAAATTTCTTTAAATTTTAATTTCATAACGTTTGAGGAAAATCATAGTGACTAATAGAAACATACGAAACTATAATTGATATGTATATAATCTTAAAGCCGCTTTTTTGTAATCGAATGTTCTAGATCAGTGGTTCTTAACATTGTTGGAGGTACTGAACCCCACCAGTTTCATGTGCGCATTCACCGAAACCTTCTTAATAGGAAAAATAAAATATGATTTTATGAATTTTTTTCCTGATTTTTTTTTTTGGACCTCCGCCGAATCCCTGAGTCTGACTCACCGAACCCCTGGGGTTCGATCGGACCCAGGTTAAGAGCCACTGTTCTAGAATAAGATAGAAACTTCAAGAAACTTAAAAAGGTTATTTAAAAAAAGAAAAACTAGCAAAGAATGACTCTCTTATGCAGTCATTATTTTAATACATCTTCAAACAAGATGCCATAACACTGTCCGTTAAAATTTAAAAGGGGCCCTAGTCGGAACTTGTCCTAAAAGGTGACGTTTTAATCCTCACTAAAATATGGACCCTAAATAATTAATCAGATGAATAGTCAAGCCAAAAAAACAACAAAAAAGTTGTCCCCTTAAATTCAGTTTAAAAATGTCAGAGATAGATCGTATATCATGAAGATGATCTCTGTGTCCATGACTTAGAGATATCGTATATCATGAAGATGATCTCTGTGTCCATGACTTAGAGATATCGTATATCATGAAGATGATCTCTGTGTCCATGACTTAGAGATATCGTAAATCATGAAGATGATCTCTGTGTCCATGACTTAGAGATATCGTATATCATGAAGATGATATCTGTGTCCATGACTTCAGCGTTGGTGAATATTGTGCGTTCCTAGCTTCCAGTTTTAAAAATATATTGTCATGTCAGTTTGTACCAACATTGGTCTAGATCTGTCAATTAATCGTAATTTTATTTACAGAGCTCATGTATTATAAAGCGAAATCCGGCCCCCAAACCTGAAGAGGATATGTTTAAATAAATTACAACCCCATCAATATTTTCTTCTGGAAAATTTAAATTTTTCTTCAATAAAAAGCCAGATTTATTATTATGTCTTGTTAATATTGAATTTTGCGATCAGCCTTCAACAGTTACAGCTGAATTTAGAGACCAAATCTAATTTTTAAAAGATGTCTCAATTTTTTTCTTTTTAAAGATGTTCACCATTGCCATAGCTGTGCCGTTTATCAATTAAGATGAACTAGGATCCTCCTTCGAAAGGGGCCATTTTAGTTATAGGCCTACTTAAGCCTATACAAATCATGCAAAGAAATATTGTAGTTTTTTTTGTTCTTTTTTCCAAAGTATCTAAATTAAATGGGCAGGAATTTTCAGAGATAAACGTTTTCTATTGGGGACTACGGCGCCGAAAAGAGCTTTACTATTTTATAGCAGTGAAGGTTTAAGGATGCACAACAAAGAAACTTTATTTTAAAATTTGTCCCATTAACTTTGATTGAAGAACACAAAAGATAAGTCGTTTATTTAAAATGAAACCTGGCATCCCCCTGCACAAAAAGAAGTGGATACAATTACTTTGAAATGCATGCACACACAAAATTAAGCGATTATGAAACGTATGTTTTACCAATTCGTCAATCCGGCCATGCGTATCTTTTAGCTCTACTGAAAGTTTCATTTGCAGTAGTAATTTATATTTTACACTTCATCTTTGTTAACATCGGGGGGGTGGGGGGGGGGCGTAACTTTGGGCTTCGAAGCAGATCGATGTTGCATATTCCAGCGATTCCTTTTCTCATCATCAGCTCCATTCGTTTGTCAGTGGTGTAAGATGTAATATGTTAATGAACTTAAATATTCTTTTTTTTTTAATACCGTTTATGGACTTAAGGCATTGAAATTGAAAGTGAACAAAGGGAGATAGCTCAACTAAAATTTAAAATTTAGAGTTACATTTAATTATTGCCCATTTCACGCTAGACTGTTGATACACTTTGCAAGCAACCTTAGATATTGCATTTGTGTTAATAAAATAGTGCATTCAAACCCAGCAGACATGAGATGAATCAGTATATTTGCAATGCGCTTATTTTGAACTTTGCTTAAGCCATTTTTATATGTTGTGACAACCTACACCCATAATTGACAGGAGAACTTCGGCATCAGAAGAATTCAGTGTTATTAAAAATATGAAGTTATTATGTCATATGTTTATGTTATAATTTTGAATTTTCATTAAAATGCAACTAGAATTGTATTTGAAACTATGAATCCCTTTTAATTCTATTAGTTACAAACGGGAGCAAGTATTTCCCTTTTGTATTAATATTGAGTTCAAAAGCGTGAAATACTCTCTACGCTTGGCTGCACTACTACTCAACGTTTAGTTAGGGCATGATGTAACAGTTGTGCTTGTGTACGATGTCTATTTTTGTGCGCGTACATGTGTGTGGGTGGGGTAGGGGTGTGAACGCTTTAATATATTTTTTGTATTATTATTATTTCATCATATAGTTCTTAAATCCAGTGTTTCCCAACCTGAGGTGCACCTCTAGGGTGTAGGTGGTGGCATTCCAGGGTGTTATAGCCTGCGTGTTGAAATAGTTTTTGTTCATCACGAGCCTGGGCATGCAAGCTTACCTCCTCTTACGTCACCAATCAACTCTGCCACTCCTTTCCCCAGCGCCCTTGATTTGGGGAAGTTTGTTTAAATATCCAGAAGGGTGCACCTTATACAACATAGAGGGAGAAATAATCTTTGGCGATTGAATTTCTTTCCTTTCTGTTCGTGGTGGTTCTGACGCTCTCACTATGATTACTACGGTCGACTCTGTGACCGGCAGACATATTTACGAGACTTAAGAGACTTACAGGAGCCATAGAAGAAGTAATACATTTTTCACTTTCTCACTCGTACCTCTTCCATGTAGGTGTAGATTTCCATAATTTCTCACTCGTACCTCTTCCATGTAGGTGTAGATTTCCATAATTTCTCACTCGTACCTCTTCCATGTAGGTGTAGATTTCCATAATTTCTCACTCGTACCTCTTCCATGTAGGTGTAGATTTCCATAATTTCTCACTCGTACCTCTTCCATGTAGGTGTAGATTTCCATAATTTCTCACTCGTACCTCTTCCATGTAGGTGTAGATTTCCATAATTTCTCACTCGTACCTCTTCCATGACTTAGCAACCTGAAATTTACAACAATAACACAAAAAACAAAACCACACAAAAAACATTCGACCAAACTTCCGTCGACAAAGTTACTGTCAAACGAATTTCCGGACACGCTTGGAGCATGTGTGTTCTATAGGTGGGCAAATAGCATTTATTTGTTTTGGGTTTTTATATGTTAAGAACTGTTGTTGTTTTTTTACCATGGATATCTTTTAGGATATATGGTAACTGATCTGTGGAGATTGCCCCTTCCTCACATTGGATGCCATTGCTTATGTAGATGGTGACATCCCCCCCCCTAAAGCCATGGCACTTGCAAGTGTACTTGATGGTCTGTAAGTTAATATCGTTTTTATTTCTGAACATTTGATGGTCTATTGTTATATAAACTTGGTAGAAACAGTAAGTTGAACAGTGCTGGTATCACTAGCTTTGGTAGATTTTTTTTTTTTAATTTTATATAGTTGTTTTCATTCCTCTGTTATGTATTGTTCATCTAACGAGCCAATTTTTCTAGGGATTAAATCTGCTTAACCTTAAATCGATGCGTAACAAGGGGTTGTGCGGTAGCATTTAAAGTGTCCGAAAAGTGACTCTAAGAATAGAAGATCCATTGCCTTTTAAATTATGATGCAAATTTTATTTTTCTTCTTGTTTTCAAGCGAAGATCTTCTCAAACATGTGACATTATGTATTAGGTTAAAAGTTGTATTTTTCAAATTGTGTACAATTCTCTTTGAAAGCCACTTTTTATTAGGAGTCCCTCTTTCCTGCTTTTAGATGCATTGCTGTAGGGGGTGTTAGACTTAGTAAAAAAAAAAATCATGTTACACTGTTTGAGAACGGATAAAAGCCACGATGACCCCATGATGGCATCGTGTGGAAAACACCTTGTGGGTGTGACAGCTCTATCTGGGCAATCACATCATATGTTGCACACTCATCGAAGTCATTAACTGTGTGTGGTGTGGGGTGGGGTATGACACTGGGGAGGCTAACAATGTGGGCGTGAAGCCGATCGCTCAAATTTAGTATGAAAAAAAATATACAACAGGGACAGAAAGACGACATGTATTTTAATTCCTTTACGGAACAACCATATGTCGATTATACTGTAGAACATTGAAATTTCATTTTTTTTACTTCAGAAATGAATTAAATGGAATTGTAATTTTTCGAAATCTTTATTTTCACCTTTAATCTTAAACCCATGTCCAAAGATGAGACAAGTGCAACACAGCAGTAGATGAGACAAGTGCAACACAGCACTAGACGAGACAAGTACAACACAGCGGTAGATGAGACAAGTGCAACACACCACTAGATGAGACAAGTGCAACACAGCACTAGATGACACAAATACAACACAGGAGTATATGAGATAAGAGCAACACTGCAGTAGATGAGACAAGTGCAACACAGCAGTAGATGAGACAATAGCAACACAGCACTAGATGAGACTAGAGCAAAGTAGCACTAGTTTTTTGCGTGTTTTAATACACAAAAAGGGAGCTGAATAAATTGACTCAGTAACATTCACAATCACATGTTACGAATATATATATTCGTGGGACAGCTTCAGAACTATTTTAATCCCCTAATTTGTTTCATATACTTCCTTCCACCTAACCTGATTGCAGCCTCTCTCCCTTATTATTATTTTCATTACAGAGTCGTTTCGTATAGCCGGCTTTTGGAGTGATCGGTGTTAGGAAAATCGACGCTCTACTGCAGGGTCTCAAACTCAAATCATCCGTGGGCCCCAGGAGGTAGAGTCTGAGGGAGACTCTATTCCACACAAAAAAACAATTTAAAATGAATTACAAATAAAAGCATTAAGGGTTCTCAAGAACTAGGTTTCACTTGCTTCCTCCTACTCCTTGTTGCCAGAGACCTGGCAGCGCTTCCTCTTACACGGCTGAGAAACATTTGGCTTGAGTGAGGAAGCAACTGAAAACCTCAGTATAGTTAAAGATGCTCTTCAGTAAGTTTGGCCCTGAAATTTGACTTGTTAAAATTCTTTGTTGGAAAAGAGCTTTTCACGCAGATAGGTAATCCCCAAAAAGGCACATAATCCGCTTGAACAACCTGGAAATCTTAGGGAAGGTGGAGGGCAATTCTCTCATAAATTTTCCATGCTAGTCTGTTTTTTTTTCCATTCACCTCCATGTCCTTAGAATTGCACTGAAGATCAACCAGCTCCATTTGAAGTGCAGGGGTGGGGGAGAGGGGGCATCCTCAACATTAAAGAAGAAAGTGTCATCAAAAATTTTAAAAGTTGCTCAGTGTGTTTTTAAGTCTAAAAACATGTGATCAAATTCTTCCTTTAGCTTTGCAACGGCATCAGTATACTTACTACTGAATGGTGTGCTCGAGTTCATGAGTACTTTGCATGTTGGGAAACGGCAGAGGTTTCTCTAAGAACCATAACACAAGTTTTGTGCAGAATGCCCTAACATTGTCATAGGCAACACTGATAAACTTTCCCTGTTCTTTTAACTTCTTGTTGCGTATATTCAACCCCTGTGTATGTCAACAAGAAAAGCCAAGTCCATGAGCCATTTTGGATCACTTAGTACAGGATAAACCACCCCAAACTTCTCCATGAAGGCTTTAAATGCTAAAAAGTGTTGAAACAGTCAGCAGGAGCCGGCCATAGTTATGAATTATTGATACGAAGGAAGAAGCTATTGTAGGGAGAATGAAGTTTGATTTTTTTTTTTCTGGAAGAAAAGACCTTTTTGACTAGCGCCATTTTGAAAGTGATTAAGATGACAGGCTCGGAATTTCCCTCACTCGTAAACACCAGCAATAATTTTAAAATGGATCCTTCGATACTGTGTCAGATTGCTACGATTAACACAATTATGGTTGTGCATTACACACTAACTGACCTTTTAAACTTTTCTCAAAACCGCACTTTGGTCATGTTTGTCGAATAAAATGCTATAAAACAAAAACAATTTTAAAACGGAATGTACCATTATTATCAACGTCCAAATCTATAAAAAAAAAAAACATATTAAAAATGAGAATTAGACTAGTCAGTGAGATTCCACTGAAACTTTTGCGGAGGGTCACATTCTAAATACTAGAATGGGGCTAACGCGCGGGCCGCATTAACACTAAACTTTACAGTCATGTAGTGAGCCGCAAAATATCATCTGGCGGAACGCAAATGGCTGGCGCGGGCCGTGAGTTTGAGACCCCTTCTCTACTGCATGTAAACGAAAATATAAATAACTAGGGCTTTATAGGGCACAGTTTATTTACACTGGATCCGGGTATTTTGAGAAAATATCCGTAAAGTACTTAAATAGGGTGCTTATGCCTTGAGGCATATTTATAGGAGCTATAGTGTCAAAACATTCTGAGAAGACATTTCTATCCAGTTGAGGACCCCTAAAACTCAACCACTGGCACACAACATTATCATCAACATCAATATTTTGATCGCCTTCATTACTTTCCATGTTGTTTTCACCAGTGTCAGAATCAGATTCACTGCTAGAATATCAAAATCACTAAGGATAGTTTGTTCAGTGTCACAGTAAGACATATTACTTGCAACACATATAAAAATTCCTGAACACAACAAAAGGTTGTAAATAATAAACGGAGGCTGCCATTAAATGCCAAGATGTGCTACTGCGCCAATCACCCCCTGTCCCCACCACCCACAGACTAACCCCCCCCCCCAAACACACAAACAGCAAATATATATTGGGTTAATTGTCACGACAGAAAAGTATTGTGGAGGTGTCGGCAATCCAGCAGCTCTTTTTAACTAGATCATTTATTTTGATCTGTAACATATTGGCTCTCAATTACTGAAGCAGTGCCATAAACCTTTAGTCAGAGCATATCGTATAAATGGAAGATAAAACTCAAACGTACTGTAAAAAGACCAAAGGAAGGTACAGGTCACAATAAATTAGCATTTTTCTGATGAGAATGTCACAATTCATGTGCTGTGATGATAGGAATAGCTAGATATAATTATACACATGTTTTATAATAATTTTTTTGAAAAATAAACAGTTAGTTACTTTACCATTGCTTGGCTTTTTCCGATCGTTTCTTTAATCTGTAAAATTTTCTTATATAATTAATAACTTCAATACTTTTTTATATGCAAATATAAATATAATTCAGGAATGTTATTCTCAATACTATATATTTTCCCTGTAGGGGGAAAAGACAATCTTAACTTAAAAGGTTGTTGTTTTGTTGTTGTTGTTTTTTTGTTGTTTTTTTCCAAAAAAAATCAAAAGAGGGTAAAAAAAAATAAAAGTATTAACTAAATCCCAGAATCTAAATTTACATGAATGTGTTACCGAAAATTTGTTTGAAAGAAACATAAAACGGGACGCAGCGCAACTTGCAAAGTTTTGAACCGATAGGCTGTAATCAATGGTAAGTCTAACGCTTCCAAAGTAAAGAGCTCCCTCCTATCGACGTGAAGACTTGCATCGGCTTCCCAACTAGTGCACGCCAGTTTCTTCAACTGTTTTAGTTTGAACGTGGCTTTGGGCATTTAATTCACGTAGGAGTCCTTACCAAGTTGAGTCTTTTCCCTGCAGATTTTTAGTACCCCGCCTGTCGGGGCATTCCTTCCACTTGTAAATATGGAAGGAACCGTTTTGCTCGCATTGTCTACCAATTTTCAATTGGCAGCACAGCTGAATGTTAATTCCCAAAACTCAATATTACCAGATCGTCAGCGAACATGGCATTATGTGTCACCAGGGGAATTAGTAAAGGGAATTAGAAGATTGAGAAGAGTTTCCAGACATGCTGTAAGAGAGGGAGAGAGAGAGAGAGAGAGAGAGAGAGAGAGAGAGAGAGAGAGAGAGAGAGAGAGAGAGAGAGAGAGAGAGAGAGAGAGAGAGAGAGGGAGAGAGCGAGATAGAGAGAGAGAGATCAGAGAGAAAGTGAGACAGAGAGAAAATGACAAGTGCTTACAGAGAGAAAGTGATTACAGAGAGAAAGTGAGACAGAGAGAAAGTGAGACAGAGAGAAAGTGAGACAGAGAGAAAGGGCAGCTCGCTTCCAACCACTGCATCGCCTGGACCAGCGCTCCCTAAACTTTTAAGTTTGGCGGACCAGTGGAAAAGTTTTGATATATTACCTGGGACAAGTGGCAGATTTTTAACTATACTTAATTTTTATTTGAATACATATATTCATGTTGTGTGGACATGTTGTGTGGTCCGCGGCCCACCATTTGGGGAACGGTGACCTAGACCCCTTGCCCAAGTTTCCATTTAAACGTAGCGTATGTACCAGGATCATTGGCATCAGTCGAGAGCTCGGTTGCTCTCAAGACCTACTAATCTCTGGCACCGTGAAGAGGACGATCAGTTGCGAGAAGATTCTTTTTACATAAAAGTTCAAATTGTGGCTTTAATTATTTTTTTTTATCAATTTACGTGAATACATTATTGCTACAAAAGATATGATATAAGATACATTACTTTTAGTTTGTTTTGTTTTTTCAAACTGTTTATGTACTGCAAATTTCTATTTAAATTAATAAATCGTCTTTAAATTGTATTATACACATTTTTTTTCATTTGAAATAGGTCGCTGTTCCATAGTATTCTATTTTAAGTTTGTTTTAGTATTGATGCAGAGGTGTATTTAACTTGGTCCAATTCAAACAGCTTTTACAACGTTTTTATGTATACCCTCAATTATCAGCTATGCGTGGTCTTTGAGG
Source organism: Lymnaea stagnalis (assembly GCA_964033795.1). NCBI lineage: Eukaryota > Metazoa > Mollusca > Gastropoda > Lymnaeidae > Lymnaea > Lymnaea stagnalis. Next base: position 1,395,098 of record CAXITT010000004.1, on the reverse strand, counting down.
TGGACGCCGGTGCTGCTGGTAACACTTTACTTCCTGGTGGTTCCTGGACATGGAACATCAGACAGGTGCTCTAACCCAGTCCCTGGATTACAGAAAATGGTGAGAGGGGTGGACATTACAAAACTTGACCTAACCCCATCAGACCCAGGATCGGATGGTTTTAAAAGTCCGGTGGTCAAACTCACGTGCAGCGATGGAAACACGTGGCGTAGTCGCCAAGGAAAGGATGAGTATCAACTTCCGGACCAGGTAGATATATTGTTTATCACTATGGCTCTGAGCAGTGTTTCTTTCAGGGATCTCCTGAGGGGGCGCGTGGAGAGCAGTGCCCCGAAGAAAATTAACGATAATTGTTTTAAAATGAATAGTAACCGATAACTTTAACCGATTACAATTAGTAGACCCTATGAAATATGACTACGCTTATAAATATCTGTACTGTTCAGTATACTTACATAATAGGAAATGGCAGAGGTTTCTCTAAAAAACATAACACAAGTCTTGTGCAGAATGCCCTGACATTGTCATAGACAACACTGACAAGCTACCCCTTGTAACTTCTTGTTGAGTACATTCATCTCCTGTCTGCAAGAAAAGCCACGGCATGAGCCTTTGGGATCACTTAGTGCAGGAATAACAATCCCATCCTTCTCTCTGAAGGCTTTAAATGCTAAAACTTGTTCAAACAGTCAGGAGGGGCAGGCAATATTTATGAATTATTGATGCGAAGCAAGATGCTAAGTTCCCTCACTCGTAAACACTAACGGCAATTTTAATAGGGATTCTGTGATACTGTGTTAGATTGCTACGCTTTACACAATTATGGCTGGGCATTTACACACTAATTGACGTTCTAAACTTTTATCAAAACAAGACTTTGGCCATGTTTGTCTCATAGAATGTTATATAATTTTAATAACACTTTTAGTCCGATTTTAAAACGGTTTTTATCACTATAATCAACGTCCAAATCTACACAAACATAAGAAAAATAAGAACTAGACTAATCGGTGAGATTCGACTGAAACTGTCGCGTAAGGTCACATTATAGATATGAGAATGGGGAAAACACGTGGGCCGCATTAACACTAAACTTTGCTGTCATGTAGTATCGTCTTGCGGGCCGCAAATGGCCCACGGGCTGCGAGTTGAGACCCCTGTCTTAGAAGCTTACGTTATTCGATTATAAATATCGCAATGTTTCGATTATGAGCCGAAATATTACTTCCCGTTCGCATTTATCTGTATTTTTTGCTTAATTATGTTTGCAAACTCACAAGTTTCAAGACTTAAATAACCCTTTATTAAATTAAATTTGCTTCAATTTTGAGGTATATAAGTTTTATAGAGTTCTCACTAAGTATCAAACGTGAGCAATCTTTTCATATTTTCAATTTATATTTTGTACTAAAAGCATGACTTTTAAACTAGGGCCTGGTGTTAATTATAAATTGAATGATGACATCTTGCTTTCAAAAATATTGTTATTGTTAGCAATCAGTATTCCTTTCAGCTAGCGGGGGGGGGGGGGGGGGGCACTGCTTCCCCTCCCCCGCCGGAGCATAATGTGTAGAACAATATAAAAAAATATATTTTTTTATATTAAATGACTAGGCCTAGTGCATAGTAACTGGTGCCTTTAACCGATTAAGAATTCGTGGAAAATATGAAATATCGCTAGGCTGGATATATTTGATGATCCGTATATTTAAGGCTAATCAAGTTATAGTGTTAATTATGTGCAATCTGTTTTCAAGTTATAGTTCATGGTAAAAGCATGACTAAAAAAATTAGGCATCATGCCTAGAACTTAGAATTTAAAGTGCGCAAAGAAATATTTCACGTTTCATAAATTACTATTAAATCAAAAGTGTTTTTATTTTCTTTAAATGTGTCACCACCTTTGTTACAAAGTTTCCTGGATAACAGATATTTTTTAAATACTTAGCCGTTAGCCTATGTTTATTAATATTAACTTCCCATCTGCTTTCCTCTTTTTAATTTCAGTAGAAAGCTAAGAACTTTTGTTTGTGTGAACTAGCATTTCGATTATCATGCCAATTCCTTTTTATTTTGGTAAGTGTTTTTTTTTTTTTTAATTCTTAGTCCCTATGTCAATTTAAAACAGATTCTGTGGATTTAGATAAAAATGTGTTTAAATATAGCGAAGAGGCAATTTAATAAAGTTATAGTAGTTTGAAATTCCAAATAAAAATTTCAATCTACTGAATATTGGGAAAGTTATACTTTATTTGCATACGAATTTCCCTTAGATAAAATCACACTTTAATAAATATAATGTCTCCTGTAAACAACTCATGTCTTCTTAAAATAGTTATGCCGCTCATATGCAATTTATAAAAATGACCAGTTTTCAAAACCATTAATAATGTATAAACCTTTCTAATAAACCTGTTTTTCTTTTCTTTTTGATTATGGTAAAAATAGGACACATTAAGACAAGTTAGTCTAAGCATTTTAATTATACGTAAGTTTGTTTTTTCCATTTGCGTTCATCATACAAAATAATGTTTGCAGTGCTTTTTACTGATGGAACCCTTTTTAATTGAAATTTGTTTTGTTTTTTGAAAATTCATTTATTAATGAAGTAGATATCTCTAAAAATAATTTAAATAAAAAATAAAAGCCATAATACTATTTTTAGTTAAATAATTATTTTAATTTTTTTTTTTAATTTATTTTTTTTTTTTTTTTTGAAACACAAGCAGGTCATGTTATTTTCATTTTGACAACCCTTTATTGAAAAATGATAATAAAGAAAATTAAAATAAAAGCCATAATACTATTTTTAGTTAAATAATTATTTTAATTTTTTTTTTTAATTTATTTTTTTTTTTTTTTGTGAAACACAAGCAGGTCATGTTATTTCCATTTTGACAACCCTGTATTGAAACATGATAATAAAGAAAATATCCTCATCACATCTTGAAGCCCCTAAAATATCCAAGGCCCCCTTCAGTCGCAGGGGTTGTTGGGCACACACAAATGCTCTAAGGTTAAGTGGCACCTATATTTTTTAACTAGGATATCTTTCGTTCCTCTCCAATTAAGAGTGGAATGTTGCAAAACTAAATTCAGAAATGTGAGAAATTCATTCTGGTATTTTGAATTTATCAAAAATTTTCTGGGAACTATAATGATTTAATGGGTTAGAATAATCTAGGGCAAAATCGTACTCTCAAGGGTGACATAACTAGAGTGAATGTAGTTTACGTCCCGCTGATACGAATTTAAGATGTCTTTGGTCATTATTGTTTTGCTATTTTCCACCCGAACGTTTCAAATGCCACCTCAAAATTGTCTGAAAGAAACAACAAATTCAAGTATGTGCCAACATAATGCACCCCTGCATTTTTATTTTGTACGACTGTCTTTAGCACCCTTAATTATTCACCCCTTCCATCACGCTGATCAATGGTACACTATAAGGTTGATTATAAGCCTATCCTGGGCTTAGATACCCTGGGGCATGCCACAAAAGGAGTGAATTCAGTTTATATAAAGCACTGGGCTAAATAATGACCCCCCCCCCCAAACAAAACATTAAAAATGGTCTTCCCTATTCAAAAGTTATAATAGAAACATTGAATTTCATTATGTTCAAAAATATACCTCTTGATTTTGAAATAATAAAAAATGTTCTGCGGACCAGAACCCCTCCACCCATCAAGATTCATCGGTGCCATCGCTTTCCGCCCTACGTCTCGATGAAAATGATCACCGATTTTGGTATCGGTCGATACACTGCCTAGTGGCGTAGCTACTATTAATGCTACCATGAGAGGCCAAATATTTTTGCCGTCCTCCTTTTCACGATTCAACTCTGCAGTTAACCAAAAATGCCACACCAGCAAATAAAGAAAAAGTGACTCTTGGGTGGACCACTCCATTCACCCTATTTCGACGCCACTAGCAGGGGCGTATCTCCATTGTTTGGCGTTAGGGGACACGATTCATATTTACACCCCCTTCCAACACTTAAACCGGTTTTTTTCAACCAATTAATTCCATCAAAGCCCCTTTTTCCCCCCCCCCCCCACGCAAGGCTGAAGCCCCGGGACGTATGTCCCATCTGCCACCCCTCAGCAATGCCTTCGGCCATTGGCAACTGGCATAGCCCCCCACCCCCAAAAAAAAAAAATCTGAAGTCCCTTCTGGGGGGGGGGGTGATTTCTAAAAGAAACAGTGGTGCTTAAAGCGGCATGCGCGATAATTTTGCATGGCTCGTCATTATGCTAATATGAAAAATATTCATCATGCTACATCACTGAAATCTCAATTTAGTATAATTGCTAATGATAGGTGCAAGCTTACCAGAAAAGAGCCAAGGGTCTGTGTCAAACGTCGGCTGCCATTTCTGAATTCCGTCCTGCACTAGTAAATTGCTATCACCACCAAAGTACTGAGCGAAATACGTGGTCACACTAATAAATGTCTCGTCTACCTTAGTCGAACTTGACACTTTGCCTCCATGGAGAGAAATAATATTTAAAAATGAAGCTTTGGCGTTATTCTCCACATCAGAGTCCGTCTTGGAAGAGAAAAACTCTTTTTTTGTCTCCAACACTTCCCTGATAAAGCCACCGAAATTCGCCGATGAGAAATAGTGCGTACCGAACTGATTTATAAATGTAAAATAAGCGGATTGATTGTTATCAAAAGTGCTGGTAATCTTTTGATCACTAAAAGTCTTAGTGAATGTGTCCATCTCTAGGACCCAGCTTGGATATAAAAGTCTTAGCGAATGTGTCCATCTCTAGGACACAGCTTGGATATAAAAGTCTTAGTGAATGTGTCCATCTCTAGGACCCAGCTTGGATATAAAAGTCTTAGCGAATGTGTCCATCTCTAGGACACAGCTTGGATATAAAAGTCTTAGTGAATGTGTCCATCTCTAGGACCCAGCTTGGATATAAAAGTCTTAGTGAATGTGTCCATCTCTAGGACACAGCTTGGATATAAAAGTCTTAGTGAATGTGTCCATCTCTAGGACACAGCTTGGATATAAAAGTCTTAGCGAATGTGTCCATCTCTAGGACACAGCTTGGATATAAAAGTCTTAGTGAATGTGTCCATCTCTAGGACCCAGCTTGGATATAAAAGTCTTAGCGAATGTGTCCATCTCTAGGACACAGCTTGGATATAAAAGTCTTAGTGAATGTGTCCATCTCTAGGACACAGCTTGGATATAAAAGTCTTAGCGAATGTGTCCATCTCTAGGACCCAGCTTGGATATAAAAGTCTTAGTGAATGTGTCCATCTCTAGGATCCAGCTTGGATATAAAAGTCTTAGTGAATGTGTCCATCTCTAGGACCCAGCTTGGATATAAAAGTCTTAGTGAATGTGTCCATCTCTAGGACCCAGCTTGGATATAAAAGTCTTAGCGAATGTGTCCATCTCTAGGACCCAGCTTGGATATAAAAGTCTTAGTGAATGTGTCCATCTCTAGGACCCAGCTTGGATATAAAAGTCTTAGCGAATGTGTCCATCTCTAGGACCCAGCTTGGATATAAAAGTCTTAGTGAATGTGTCCATCTCTAGGACCCAGCTTGGATATAAAAGTCTTAGTGAATGTGTCCATCTCTAGGACACAGCTTGGATATAAAAGTCTTAGTGAATGTGTCCATCTCTAGGACACAGCTTGGATATAAAAGTCTTAGTGAATGTGTCCATCTCTAGGACCCAGCTTGGATATAAAAGTCTTAGCGAATGTGTCCATCTCTAGGACCCAGCTTGGATCAAAATCGACTCTTGCAGCTGACTCAAATGCTGATACCTCAGAGATGTACTTGGAGTTGTTAGTGATAGTGTTTTGCATCGTCGTGTAGGAGTGACTCGCGGAGAAAGCAAATTTCCAAATCGATCCGTCTCCGCCGACGTCACGTGTCATCTTTTCTCTGATTTCATTGTAAGATTTGTAAATGTCTGTTTCTGCCGAGAGCCAGCCACCTGGTAGGGAAGTTATCTCCCATACCTTGAAAACAAACGGTTTTATTTTCAAAATTAAAATCATGATTGAGCTTTATTTATTAAGGAGATAAAGATCTTTAAAATTTCACCTTTAAATCTATCTATTTATATATTATATTAATTAATATTTTTTAATGGTTGAAAAGTTGAATATAGACATCACGGTAAACACAGCGTTGTTTTTCTAGTTATATTAATTGTTGCTTTATCTTATATTAATTATTAGTAAAGCCCTGTGGAAAAACTGAGGGAAGAGAAGTTTTTACAATTTTATTTTGTGATAAAGCTTTTGAAATATATTCATAGTTGTTTTGTTTTTTTAGAGTCACTATCCGACACACCAAAGTTTTAAAGTTTGCTTGTATTAAGAATCCAAGTACCCAGCAGGGCCGGCTCAAGGTACCAGCAACCCGGACAGTCACACAACTTTTTGGAGCAGAGAAACTGAGTCAGATATACAAGATAAGTACACAAAATGTTCACAAAAACTAAATAAAATTCAAACACAACAAATGGACAAAAATATTACACTGTCCAGCATGAACCTGGGCCAGATGGCTTAACAACGGAATTCTATCTTTTCTTTTTCACAACACTGGGACCAATTTTCCATGCCACACTCAATGAATACTTCATACCTTATGCTTTTACCAAGAAAGATAACGACCAAACACAACTTAAAAATTATAGACCCAATCTTTACTTAATACAGACTATAAAATTCTCACAAAAACTCTAGCAAAGAAATTAAAATCACATTTAAATACCCTAATACATATAAACGAACAATGCATCATCAAAGGCAGGGACATACATAACCACAATCATTTCATTAGAGACCTTATTTAATAAACAAATGACAAAAACATCCAAACTTGCATATCATCACTAGATCAAGAAAAAGCCTTTGATAGGGTAGACCACATATACCTACATAAAATATTACAACACAACAAACTATGGGAGTATTTTTGTAATTGGGTTAAAATTTTATACAAGTCACTCATTAGTAATCTTATAATAAACAGCACACTTTCTAAAGACACTAAAATTGATAGATCAGTTAGACAAGTGTGTCCCCATCCCCTTACCTTCATATCTTATCCTTTGAACCCTTGTTATAGAGAATTAGAAGGGAGGAGAACATTAAAGGAGTAGGGATCCCTGGGGGTAAGGAAACGAAAGTCATTGCATATGCAGATGACACGAGTTTCTTTCCAATTGAAGATAAGTCTATTTAAAAAATAATATCAATATTTCAAGAATTTGGGAGAGGTAATGGGTCTAAAATAAACATAACTAAATCTGAAATTATGGGGGATTGGTAGGTGGAAAGATATACTAGATTTCCCTTTAGAAATCGTAAGGAAAGAAAGTCTTAAGATTTATGGGATTTATTTTTCAAAGAAACAGGCTCAAACTAACACAGAAACATGGCAAAAAATTGAACAATCTATAAAAAAAACATAATTGACACACACAAATACATAGCACACACAATTTTTGGCAGGAGCACAATCATAAACACGTATTTTAAAGTCCTTTAAAACTGATTTAAAGACACATCTATTTCGCAAACACCTTCTGGGATGATTGTCTACTATATTTTCCATTTAATGCATATTGGCTGTGTTGCTTAGGGTTGAAATGGGTAGAAAGACTTTGACTTGGTTTGCTTGTAATTAGTTTTTGTAGTGTTGCGTTTGTTTTAAATGTGGTCAATTATAGATTTGTTTGTTTTTTGTTGTTGTTTTTTTTTACTTTTTGTACCGCGCTTCGAGTCTTTGGGGATGAAGCGTGTTTTTGAAATAAACTTTATTATTATTATTATATTTAATTCCCAAAACAATATACAGAGGGAACATATGGGGACCTCCAAAAACAATTTTAAAACAAATCAAATTACACATTAGGAACTACATATTTCAAGGAACATTATAAAACATTAAAAATACAACATTAATCCAATCTAAATTAGAAGCGGGGATTAATTTCCAAGACATACAAACAAAACTAGAAGCACTTAGAATCAAATTTATAGGACAAGCAATCAGAAAGAAGGATGAACATATATTTACAAATTATTACATAGGGATAAGATTAGGACAGTTAATAAAAAATTGACAACCTCACACCACATTACATGGGAAGAAAACAATCGGATTTTCATATGGCATGCATCCAAGCATTAAAAGGCAACGAAAAACTTATACACAAAACAACCAAAGAAATTTACACACATTTAATAAAGACACGAGAAACACCACTCTACAATAGGATAAAATGGACACAAGTTTATGGAACAATAAACACTAAGAATACATTTAAAAATACACACATTAAAGAAGTAGAAAATAAAGACAAAAGAAATGACATATAGACTCATATACAACTTGACACCAGTCTCATCAAGACCATACAAGGACAGAGTTAGGCACATAGAATTTCCACTCTGCAGGACAGGGGCTGATGAGACAGAACAACATTTATATCCGACATGCAACACAATATTACAGACTAAATCTACACTTAAACAAATCATACAAGCAGGTACAGTTCAACCAATAGATATATAAACAGAGCCATGACCCTAAAGACAATACAAGCATCCAAAAACAAGAAACAACACACAATAAGTCTAATATTACTTTCACAATGCAGAAAACATGGATGGCACCAGAGACTTAAGGCTTTTATTCAAAATCATAATTACACAAACATTTCATTAGAAACACTTTTTAGATTTAAAATACAAAACATAATGCAAAACATAATTTAAGAAAATATAATGACAGAATAATACATTCAAATAATTTGTTTATCATTCCTATTCATTTATACATCATGTTTAATAATTCATAATAGAAATAAATGTTTAATTTAGTACACACTATTTAATTAGAATTTCATTAACTATTATGTCAATAGGTTATTTCAGCACATGATGTAAAACTGTTCAGTTAACACTTCGGTCATTTTGCCAGTAAATAGTTTACTCTGTATATAATTGAATACTTTTGATTGAATAATTTTGATTGAATAATTTTGATTGAATAATTTTGATTGAATAATTTTTATTGAATAATTTTTCTGGATCATTGAAAAAAAAAAAAAAAAAGTCACTGGCAGACCTTCTCGCCGTCCAGCAGTAAATTACATTTTTGAAATTGAAAATATTTGCACATGATCTAATAAGGGTTAGCCACCCATGTGCTAGAGCTTTTACTTTAAGGTATTTTTTAAAACCATCTCTATGCTGTTACTGTTGATAAATGACCGAAATAAACTAATAACAATAATAAATATATATAATTATAAAAATAACATACGTTATCAATAAAAATCACATAAAATTATCACTACAATTTGATCAAGTCACAGAAACTTTGGATGTTTGTCAGATTTATCATGGGTTCTTTCTATTAAATATACTGAATTCATCTATTGAACTCTATTTACAAAAAAAAAACTAAGAGCTATTACAGTTTTGATGCTTGGTGTGTTTATTAAAATATATTGTCAGAAGTCTAATACACAAAGATCCACTACAAAACCAATCAATTCTATAAAGCAAAAAAGACAAGAAATATTTCAAAACTCAAAATTCAATTTGGGCATCATAATTAATTATGAAAGCCATAAGATATACAGAATTGAGCAGCCATAAAATGTGTTCTCCTGCCTCAAATTACGCATAGTCTGCACACTTTTCACACCACGTTAATAGATTTTTAACAGATACAAAGTTTTTATTTTGTATAGGTAACTGATGTTACTGTGTTAATTATATCATACGGGTTGGTCTAATCAACCGAGCTGTTAGTTAACTGACAGTTATCTTGTGTTAGCTTTGATGACGGCACTGTCACAAATTGATCCAAAACTTTCAGGGGCTTGCCACATTCTATGTAATTTAAAAGATGTCGCATGTAACTGACATAATAAAACAATCTATGTTACATATATTAACATCCATGCACATATTGGTAGAAATGGATGTATCAACAGCTTGACAAAATAGGGTATAAAAGGATGATGTACTTATTTGCAGTTAGCTGATTTATACAGCAATTTTTCAAAATTCATTTATCTTAAAAAAATACATGTAAATCATAACGTTAAAGTGGTGCTAATGAATGCTATAACCATCTGATCAATTACAGAGAGTGTTCAGACTAGTACATGCATGACCTTGCAGAAATACATTCAACCACTTACACAAATGTTTTCCCCTTTGTCAAATAAAACATGTGTAAAACATTAACTGAAAGGTACACTAAATGGAGAGTGCAAAAGATGTTTTTTCTTCTGTTTCTACAAATACAGCTTACATTTTTTTTGGCGGCTGGAGAAAAACTGGAGATGTAATGAATTGCCACCAACCTGAATTGTATTTCAATTTTTTAAAATGAATTTTAGCACATCTCTTGTGTGCAAGCTGGCACCATGTAAAATTATTTTCTCATACAGACGTACCTTCCCAGTGCCCCATTAAGTTTTTCTCTCTCCCTTATAGAACTTATGATCCTCCTATCTGCAAGCTTTAGGACTCTGAATGTTCTGATTATCGGGACACATCAAGTGACATATGTTAATGTTATGACTATATTTACATTTAAATTTTTTGAAGAAATTTTTATTAAAATATAAAAATATTTCAATTTTTTTAACAACTAAATGAAAATGATTCTTTACAAAAAGAAATCATTTGACGTTTACATTTTGCTAGTTCTTGATAAATTTTTAAAGCTTTTCTAGTTAACAATGCTTGTGGCTTTTTAACGCGCATATATACATTACTAATATTAATATTATATTATTATACTATATTCTATTTAGTAAATTTTGGTCAAAATTTGCATAGACTTGTGTGTGTGTTTCGTGAGACGAAAATGAACTTGTCTCGGTTATATTTTCATGTGACAAGCACCAAATAAATCAAATGTTTTGTTGTTGTTTTGTTGTGTTTTTTTTTTTTTTTTTTTTTTTTAAGACGTAGCTTCAGACAAATGTCCTTTTGAATACTGGGTGAAACCGTGTCATTTTGGCAACCACACTTTAGTTTTGAATTGGTCACGGGGGAGAGTTTTTTTTTTTTTTTTTTTTTTTTTTTTTTTTTTTTTTTTTTTTTTTGTAAGACGTAGCTTCAGACAAATGTCCTTATGAATACTGGGTGAAACCGTGTCATTGTGGCAACCACACTTTAGTTTTGAATTGGTCACGGGGGAGAGGGAGATACTCAAAATAATTATGTATCGCTTTTTAATATAAGGATATGCCATAAAATCCCGGGTTAACTCTGCACCTGGAGATTTCCCAGTCCCATCAATCCCATGCACTTACGACACAAGAACATTGAATGCCAGCAAAAGGTCTCATCATCCATCTGCGCACCCACAGCCAAATTCAAAATTAGCATATACGAGGATTTGGGTGGTTATAATCGATTTCGACTGTATATATATCGTCCGTGGACGGATTTTATCCCATGCATTGTTTTGTATTCTCGACCAGAAGGTGTTCACAAACTCAAGGCCGGCCCATAGTTGGCCCAATTTAGAGCTACGCCACCGGATGCGTATCATCCGTTGGCGATAAACGTTACTGTTGATTGCTTTCCGTTGATGCATAGCTTAATGAGGACCGTGGGCAAAGCAACTCTGGTTAACTATAATGCTCTAAGATTATCTTACGAAGAAGCGAATCCATTCATTTGTTTATGATATCGCTGGTGTCAAAAGTCAAAAGTAATTATGAAGGTATTTTTATGCACTACAAGCACAGTATGCGCCAAAATTAACAGTACTGATACTGCCACATCTTGAACGCGTACGTACGTTTTTCAACGGTGCATAGCTGCAGCCGCCCCGTGTTTCCTGTGGTGTCGAGGACGTGGTGTTGGGCAGTTGTTGAAAATCGATCTCTCTACGGAGAAAAACAAAATTTCATAGTTACACTCAATATCCATTCCTACGAAACTGTTCGTAAAGGAGGCCCGAATTTGAAAAAAGGAGGCACAAAAATGCCGAGATAGTTTCAATAATGCGCCACCGTGTTAGTCGCTTAATTGTTCTATTGTCAATTAATTTCATCGTTATGGAAATTTACTGACACAACGGAAGGGTATTACTGGTCTGTTTGTAACTGATTTGACTAATGATAATCATGCACGTGCTCTACAGCAGATTTTATATATTCGCCACTACGAACATCTTTGAAACTGAACATCAGCGATATGTCCGATCCCCGATTATTTAAGGACATGGATGCCTTTTAGTACTGGATACAGTTTAGGCAGAGCCAGATATGAGAGCCATAATGAAGATGTTTAGCAATTTTTGTCATAGTGTACGAGGATAAATATTTTTTTGGGACATTCAATTGGACGGCTACTTCAATTGCCAAAAAAGCAAAATGGTTTTAGCTGCCAGATACATAGTGTACCGGTGATAAGGTGCTACATTTCAGCACACGGAAATATTAGGCCCCTACTTCACTGAGAATGACGACGGCAATCCTCTTACCCTCACCCTAGTACGTTAAGGAGGCATACCGCTCGAGAATCTATTTCCATGAAAATTTTGCCTGGACGGATCATTTCATGTAGTACGGTACTAGCTTCTCACACCCATCTCCCTTCCCTGATTTCACGCCACCTGATGTCTTCTTGTGGGGAAGTTAAAGTTGAGTCTGCTCAGTGTGAAGATCCGCCAAGAAGTGTGCCTGCATGACACGAAAAAATAGACTCGTTTTAAAGGAGTCGGCAGTAACCTTTCGTCAGCGAGATGTTTAACAATATATGTGAGCTACATGCAATCTTTCTACCGTGAGGCGGTACATATATTTAAACATTTATGTTGTGCATACCTCAGTAAATTAAAAAGCTTATAGTGTGCATTTTAGTTTCTTTCAGATGAAATAAATTTAGAGATGAGACACAAAGTAAATAGTGTTCGTCTTTTCTTTTCAGTACCCTTACCTTTGATCTAATTCATAGAAACTTGAGAACCGTGCTTGCCATTGCACTTTAAAGCAAACTAAATTTCCAAAAGTTTTTTTCAGTATTCATTTAAAAGAATATGGATATCATGAGGCACCTAGAAGCGTGAGGCCCTGTGCAACTGGCCAGTGTCTCCATGCCTTTTAACGGCACTTCATAAAGCGCCTATATTTCTTACATAGTTTTTACCTACGTCATTCCCATTGATCAGCGTTACAGTTAAGAATGGAACAAGATTCCAAAGTCCATTACACAGCCAAAGGCTCTAACCACCCCCTGACATCAATGTTCTGTTCCTGCATAAACAGTTTTCTTCCATACTTCTTGTCAAAATGTTGTTGTCAGGGTGTAGGATCCCATAGCATATATATATGTATGTGTGTGTGTGTGTGTGTGTGCGTGTGCGTGTGTGTGTATGTGTGTGTGTGTGTGTGCGCGCGCGTGTGTGTGTGTGTGTGTGTGTGTGTGTGTGTGTGTGCGTGTGTGTGCGTGCGTGTGTGTAAATTTCTCGTATGTGTGCGTGTGTAGTTGTGTGTGTGTGTGTGTGTTTGTGTTTGTGTGTGTGTGTGTGTGTGCGCGCGCGTGTGTGTGTGTGTGTGTGTGTGTGTGTGTGTGTGTGCGTGTGTGTGCGTGCGTGTGTGTAAATTTCTCGAATGTCTGCATGTGTAGGTAGAATAATATGTGGTCGGAAATCCCGCACCTCTCTTCAAATAGATATTATGTTCATCTGTAACATGTTGGCTATCAATTACTGAAGCCGTCCATGAACATTTAGTTAGAGCACACTGTATAAATAGCTGCCAAAACAACATTTTTTTATGTGCGCCTATGAGAAGGTACAGGTTTGAGAAAATTTGCATTTTAATTCAGATGTAATTGTTATGAGAAGAACACTGTATCTTGCATGTATGCACATTTGAGGGAAATAATGGAGAAGAACACTGTATCTTGCATGTATGCACATTTGAGGGAAATAATAGTTAAACTGGATCTAAATTATAAAGTTCTGAGAATAGTTTTAGCTATATAGTGTTAGGTTGCCATTGCTTTATCCAACCGTTTCATTCATGTCACATTTACCTTTGCTTAATCTAATCGTTTCATTCATGTCACATTTACCTTTGCTTAATCTAATCGTTTCATTCATGTCACATTTACCTTTGCTTAATCTAATCGTTTCATTCATGTCACATTAAGCTAGATAATGATTTTAATGATTGCCGCATATTACCGCGTATAACGGGATCGGTGAATTTTGTCCAAAATAAGACGATACGAATTAAAGAAACGGATATTTATTTTAATACAAATTTCTTTAGCTTATTCCAATTTAAAATGGGTGTGGTTATTTCAACACAACTGTTAATTATTGATTTAATGTTTAGTGTTGAGTTTGTGTATACGTCCGGTATGGAGCTATTCCATGACGTCTTTTTTATTTGTAGTAACTTAAGTCTTCTTGTCATTTGTTCTTTATCTCTTCTTCTTTCCTCTCTCTAGCTTGCTATGAAGTATGGATATATCAGATTTAAATGGTATTATAGTCTAATGTAAATAAACAGTGTTGGACTTCTTCAGTAAACCAGGTCTGCGTTCCTTAATGCTAGTATTACCATAGCTGTTAATTCATTTTGTTAATATTGGATGGTTAAAAAACATTGAGAAGTAAATTTGAGAACCCCTCTGCCTTTAGAGCGCCTTTGGGTTGAACCCTCACGCTAACTCGCAAGATCAGACTTGGATATTCGGCTATAGGCAGCATGAATTAAAGGCAGGCTTTGACCTCGTCAGCCCGCGTGCCTCGATGCACGACGGGTAATGTCTTCGTGAAGTCCCCCGGCCAGTCAAGAAAGTAAAGCCATTAAGAGTCTGAAACAACGCTAGTGGATAGTGGACGTGGCTATCGCTTTCTGCATGATCCACCAAGCTTTCACGGTGGACGTCTGTTTAGAATACCACATTGACCATGAATCATCGTAGACTTTACAATTACAATGTAGTGAAAAGGAGGTTCAACCTTGTTATCTGCAATTTATACGCTTGGTATAATTTGGCAGGCATGATTCTTTAGTGTAGCTGCTGCAAGATATTGGCGTGAGGACAACGCCGTTTCTGCCATTCCACAGTGTACATGTAACACCTACTTTGACCAAAAATAGAATCCTTAGTCAGTAGATAAATCAGGGGGTTTTTTTTAATCTTTCAGATGAAACACCCGAACGATTTTGTATTTTCTATCTTGAGTCTTTTGTCCCATATTTAAAACATTTCGTACTTAGGTCCGCTTAGGGTTAATGCAGTAAACAACATCTCCACCGCAGACCATAAGAGGATACTGGAATGCACCGTATGCATGATGAAATTTGCTAATCTTCACCAACTTAGTGTCTCTGCTCTGAAGAATAGTCTCGCTTTCCAAACTGATGCCCCATCGTAATTTCTTCTACGGGCGTCTTACACACAGAATTTGAGATATCTAATAAAGCTGCTGTAATAAATATGTGTCGCGCCCAATACACCAAAACTCTATTCAATTTTCATGAACATGCAAAAAATTTGGATTTTTAGAAGTTTAGACTTCGTAAGAATGGATGGAAAGCAATGCAATATTCCTTACATTATTAAGTCAGTAATACCGGGTTATATACTCATGTAACAATATATTATTTACCGGTTTATTAAAAAATCTTACACCCGCATATAATGAAACCCTCCTTCTAAATAACATTTTTTACCCACAATTTCTCGCATTATACGCGATAATATCCCATATTTGTATGGCAAAGGGAAATCTCATTTACTGTTTTCATTGGTGTTTTATACGTATTATTATTTTAAAATGGGACCCAAAAAAATAAATACAAAAATAGATCATTTGACCAAAAAATGTCATGGAGATGGTACGAAAAAAAAAAAGTATAATCTAATATGCCATCATCAGTAAGAAGGCTACGGTAAGATACAAAAATTATTTGCAGTTAGAAGAAACGCTTCTTTTTAAAAAAATGAAATAAACGCCCTAACTATTTCGTACGTTGATGTCACTTAGGAAAAGGAAAATTTGAGAATGAACAGAATTAGCGCAAACTTAGGCGAAAATAAATTAAAATATCAAAGAGATTAAGATGGCGATTCTTTTAAACAAAGTCGATGAACTAGCTTCAAATTTGTATTTTTATCATATACCATCCACATCTTATGGCTCAAAAAAGAAAAATTGTTAGACTTTAAAAATAAGTAAGCTTCAAAATTAATTTAAATGTAACGTGATATACATTTTTAATTTATTTGAAATATTTTCTATTCTTGAACTTGTAAATTTGCTTCAGTATATTATTTTCAATTTTTATTTTTTTAGAATGGATTTCAAAATGTGTTCACTTTGTCCAGTGTACGTGTCTTTCAAAACGTTTCGTTTTTAATACCCTACATCTTAAGCTACGCGATGAAGTCTTTGAAGTGCGCGTCTGTGCTACTGATAACAGCCTACTTTCTGGTGGTTCCTGGAAATGGAATATCAGACAGGTGCTCTAACCCAGTCCCTGGATTACAGAAAATGGTGAGAGGGGTGGACATCACAAAACTGGACCTCACCCCATCAAAACCGGGATTGGATGGTTTTAAAAGTCCTGTGGTGACATTCACGTGCGGTGATGGAAACACGTGGCGTGGTGGCCAGGGAGAGGATGAGTATCAACTCCCGGACCAGGTAAATTGGCTGTAGCTCTAGAACTTTAAAGTCAATTTTGATTTGACGTATTTTAACATATTTGACTAGTGTTTAACTTTAAAATGCCCCATATTTCAAATATAACTAGGAATGGCCCCGTCGAGACCGACTTCTCAGATCACACCTAAATAACACTAACATTGAGGCACGAAACGGGGCCTTTGCAACAAAAAAGAAGAATACGGAAGACCTAACATAACCAGGAATTAATAATCTCCTGTGAGAAATGCAGTCGAGATTGTCATTCCAGGATTGGCCTAGTGAGCCACTAGTCGAAGTGTAGGACTACATAGCTACTCCATAGTCTCGCGAAGACGGAAGGATGCCATATATAATGTGATTGGTCAGACTGTACGCCGCCCGGATATTCTTTGAACAGATTCCGTCATTAAAGGATAAACCCAATAACTAATAACTAATAACATATGTTCCGTCCAATTTCGACGGACCATCGATTAATTACTTTGAGATGACAAAGTATAATTTAATATAACTACAGAAAACATTTATTCCCCGCTATTTCTATAGGCCATTTATATTTTTTTCCGTTGGTTTATTAAAAAAATATGTAACTAGACAATTGAAAAGATGCAAGTTTTAAACCACTTAATATATTATTAGTTTTATTTGCTATATTTAAGGTAATGTTTGTGTTTCATTAGTCAATAATACTTACTATTATTTTACTTTTTTTATAACATTCTTTTTTTTTGAGGTATGGCAGATAACTTCCCTACCAGGTGGCTGGCTCTCGGCAGAAACAGACATTTACAAATCTTACAATGAAATCAGGGAAAAGATGACACAGGATGTAGGGGGAGAAGGGTTGATTTGGAAATTTGCTTTCTCCGCGAGTCACTCCTACACGACGATGCAAAACACTATCACTAACAACTCCAAGTACATCTCTGAGGTATCAGCATTTGAGTCGGCTACAAATGTCGAGTTTGATCCAAGCTGGGTCCTAGAAATGGACACCTTTGCTAAGATTTTTATCGATCGAAAAATTTCTGGCACGTTTGAGAAAAATCAATCCGCTTATTTTACATTTATCAATCAGTTCGGTACGCACTATTTCTCATCGGCGAATTTCGGTGGCTTTGTCAGGGAAGTGTTGGAGACAAAAAAAGAGTTTTTCTCTTCCAAGACGGACTCTGATGTGGAGAATAACGCCAAAGCTTCATTTTTAAATATTATTTCTCTTCATGGAGGCAAAGTTTCCAGTTCGACTAAGGTGGACGAGACATTTTCCACTGCGACCACATATTTCGCTCAGTACTTTGGTGGCGATAGAAATTTACTAGTGCAGGACGGAATTCAGAAATGGCAGCCGACGGTTGACAAAGACCCATGGCTCTTTTCTGGCAAGCTTACACAAATCAGCGAACTGATCGAGAATGAAGACAAAAGAAGTTCAATGGAAAAGGCTGTTGACAATTATGTGCTGAGAAGTTACTTAAACGAGTTGGACCGATTAATAACCACGGCTAAGGCTAAATCAGGTGATTCCACAATCACTGCGCTACAACAAAGTGTCTCAGATTTGAAAAATAGAACATTGCTCGACATAAATGAAGTAAACGATTTAGGTAAGACAGTTGAAGGTATCTTTCTAGTCCCAGACTGGTTTACATCGAATACCAAACTCTGCTTTAAATGATGGACGACCGGCAATAAAGAACAATGTGGTGGGGGAGCTGAAGAACTGCTCTGTGCGAAACCGAATTTTATGACACAACCATACTTAGATGACACAGATGACAGAGCCGGTGGATGTGAAATGCAGTGGGGAATTCAGTCCACGGGCTCCCCGTCTTGGTTTTCTGATGTGAAGGTATGTTACCAGTGGTCCGCTGATGGACGTGATGGTCAATGTAGCGGCCCTGCATCCATACTCTGTGCTGGAATCAACGAGTTCTCCCCCCCTTACCTCGATGACTCGAACAATCGTGGTGGAGGATGTCGGATGTATTGGAAAATTGAAGTCCCTGAATCCTCCCCGTTGTGGCTAAAGACTGCAAAGATCTGCTATTCGTGGTACCCTGATGGTGATTCTACACAGTGCGGGGCAAGTCCCAACAGAAACCTGTGTGCTGCTGCTAATCAGTGGACAGCTAACTATCTTGATGACACAGATAATCGAAGGGGTGGCTGTAGGATGAGCTGGGGATTGAAGCTGCTTTTCTAAGACATAACAATCCTTTTTAAAAAAATTTAGAAATTTGTTTAATTAATAAAAACGACCCATAAAAATGTGAACTAAAAATTTTAGAACAAATATTTCCATAAATGTATTGCCTAAAAATCGCACTTTATCAAGTAAAGTAATGACAGCTATTTTATTAAATTAATTTCATTATTTAATGCTTTTGGTCAATACTTTCTTAAATATGTTTAAAAAGCAAGTCGATTTCTAGATCATGATAAAGAAATGAGTGAAACACGGCATTTATTATTTTATTATCTTTCACTTATAACTTATTAAATCCTTTATGAAAAGCTAATATGTTTTATCTCTTTTATTTTATTTTTTTTAAACATGCGATTAAAAATCTGTGATAAATTAACTGGCTGTGGAAATATGATAAACGTGTGCGCAAAAATATATTTAACATCGTTTGTGGCTATTCAAATAATAAGGAGAAAATATTATAATCCCATTTCTTTTTTTTTTTTCTTTCATTATTGTAAAGTCGCCTTAAAGGCTTTCTATTTAAGTTTTGGTTTCTGCTGTATCTCTTCAGTCTCCTGGTCCATACATTATTGGTAAAAATATATTTAACATCTTTTGTGGCTATTCAAATAATAAGGAGAAAATATTATAATCCCATTTCTTTTTTTTTTTTCTTTCATTATTGTAAAGTCGCCTTAAAGGCTTTCTATTTAAGTTTTGGTTGCTGCTGTATCTCTTCAGTCTCCTGGTCCATACATTATTGGACGTATTGACGTAGGTTGCGCTGGCTCTTTCCATTCAAGGGTGTCCTTCATCATCGATGGTTACGCTTTGTGACAGTGTGTTGCCAAGGGATCTGTCAAAATGTGCCGCCGCCCCTTCGCCTACGCACTTTGCCAGCGCCATCGTTTCGCCTGCGCTGGAACGTCTAACCAACGGCCGTTTCGCTGTTATATAAACAGTTATTTTAACTCTAAAGTTATAAGTAAATAAACAGGGGATTTAAGTATGTTGAAGTTTCAAGAAAATCCATATTGTATGTGCAAATGTCAAAATTTGTTTGTCAGTTGTTGGGTTTTTTTTTGTTGTTGTTGTTGTTTTTGTTTTTTTTTTGTTTTTTGGGTTTTTTTTTAGGTTTGCGTAAGCTCCTACATCAATTTATGGGAATAAACGTGATGTTTTTTTAAATTCTGTTGTTGTTGGGGGTTTTTTTTTGGCACTTATGAGTGCCCTCTCCCCTTGACAATTAGCCTGGACACAAGCCTTCCAGGTCAAATAAAACGTTATACGATTTTTATTACCCCCCCCCTCTTTTCCAAGTGTCCTGTTATAGCGGGTTCCACTGTTCTTTGTGAGTGGATGGCCTGAGCACAGATCTCCTGGAAATCAACAACTACAATGTGTGTTAAATGTTCACACTTGAGTCAATAAACTCTAGCAAAAACATGGAAGGCCGGGTAAAATTATATACACATTCGCAATGTCTTTCACAACTTTCGATGTATGCAGGTGATTTCGACTGCATAACAACGTATCCGATGACCCAGAATCCTACCGGGTTTAAATAGCCCGCCTTATATAATTTGAAATAATGAATAAGGTGACAGGGCTACTTAGTGAATTGATAAGGTGACAGGGCTACTTAGTGAATTGATCAGGTGACAGGGCTACTTAGTGAATTGATCAGGTGACAGGGCTAATTAGTGAATTGATCAGGTGACAGGGCTACTTAGGGAATTGATAAGGTGACAGGGCTACTTAGGGAATTGATAAGGTGATGGGCTACTTAGTGAATTGATCAGGTGACAGGGCTACTTAGTGAATTGATCAGGTGACAGGGCTACTTAGTGAATTGATCAGGTGACAGGGCTACTTAGGGAATTGATAAGGTGACAGGGCTACTTAGGGAATTGATAAGGTGACAGGGCTACTTAGTGAATTGATCAGGTGACAGGGCTACTTAGTGAATTGATAAGGTGACAGGGCTACTTAGTGAATTGATCAGGTGACAGGGATACTTAGTGAATTGATCAGGTGACAGGGCTACTTAGTGAAGTGATCAGGTGACAGGGCTACTTAGTGAATTGATCAGGTGACAGGGCTACTTAGTGAATTGATCAGGTGACAGGGCTACTTAGTGAATTGATCAGGTGACAGGGCTACTTAGTGAATTGATAAGGTGATGATCAGGTGACAGGGCTACTTAGTGAATTGATCAGGTGACAGGGCTACTTAGTGAATTGATCAGGTGACAGGGCTACTTAGTGAATTGATCAGGTGACAGGGCTACTTAGTGAATTGATAAGGTGACAGGGCTACTTAGTGAATTGATCAGGTGACAGGGCTACTTAGTGAATTGATAAGGTGACAGGGCTACTTAGTGAATTGATCAGGTGACAGGGCTACTTAGTGAATTGATCAGGTGACAGGGCTACTTAGTGAATTTTTAACCACATTTTAATCCTTTCTAAAACTATATTATCACTTTCGTTTTAAAATAATTTCTATTTCTTGGGCCGTGAAATTACGGCAGCGAAACGTCCCGGTGGCAAAATAGTGGATGCGAAATGGCGGTGGCGAACTGTCCCATGCCCATACCGTTACTGATACATTGATCGTGGACCGTCAAAATAAAGAAGAAGCATATGTCAAACAGCCCCCCCCCCTTTTTTTTTATACTGGTGCGAATATGACATGACTGCCGCCAACATAACATTAATAATTAATATACAAAAAAGAAAGTCCCATGAACAAAAAAAATGAAGGAAATGGCATATTAAGAATTCGATTGGTCAGACTACAAAAATGTATTACTTCACTTTAAATTGTTGGCTGTATCAGTGTGTGTCTTGTTACCTTGTTTTTACAATGCATCAGTACAGTGTCTTTGGCGGAGGCGGGCAACCTATTTGCGCAGAGGGCCGTATTGTTCTTTAACGGGCCTCATGATTATACATCTTTAAAGATGGTTTCCAATATTCAATCCGAGCTCAGTTCAAACATAAGCAATGAAATAATGTTCAAATGTGCTGTGCTTATGACTATTAATTTGACAATTTTACTTTGTAAATATTAATATTTTATCAAATTCCTATTCACGACTCAAATTTCAATGTCAACAATCCCAAGAACCAAAACTAAGACCATCAGTGAACGCTCCTTCTACTTCCATGGGCCCACGTTCTGGAACCAGCTCCCCTTCCATATCCGTCATTGTGAAACGTCCACTTTTCAAAAAGTCCCTTAAAACTCATCTGTTTAGGTCCGCCTATGACCTGTGATGCACCCTCCTTGCCCTGCCTCATTTTCTGTTTCGGGTTGATCCTGAAGTATAGGCCAAAACGTGTCAAAGTGTCCTCGTTTTATAGCCATTTTCATTG
>CAXITT010000004.1:1295834-1372649 GCA_964033795.1 Lymnaea stagnalis | reverse complement strand
CCCCCCCCCCCCCCCCCGGGCTTAGTAGCACCCACTTTTATAACCACTGGCTTCATTAAAATAGAACTATTTTATGGGCACCTCCTGTGCTGAAGGCGGTGCGAATTTTCCCACATTCCCAGGCGTTTTATGAAGCTCTCACCATCCTTTGTTTCCTCTTAACGTTAACGGCACATCAAGAACGTTCCCAGATTTATGCAGAACACCACAACTAAAACATGAAGAAAATAAAACACCACGGCTTTACTGTTGTTTACAGGTACTAACATTTTACACGGTTTTTATTTTCTTGTAGATGTGAAATTGAAATAAACCAGTAGGTTTTTTTTTATAGCAAGTGATTTGACATTAACATTTTTTTTTTAATTAGTTAATCGCAAATATAAAAAAAAAAAAAAAAAAGACGAAGACAAATATTTATTTTTAAATACTTTTCAAAAAAAAAAAAAAAAAAAAAAAAAAAAAAAATAAATAAAATTTATTTTTTTTTTATTTTTTTTTTTTTGGGGGGGGGGGGGGAGGGGGGCTTAATGTTTGAGATACAATTTCATTCATGACATAAAATAGTTAATTACTATTAACATATATATAAAAATCACGTTTTTGTTGTTTTCATTTCCAAAATGTTACATTTAAAAGACTATTTTCAATATATCTTGGTAACGGCCACTTTTTATTTAACAGTGGCCGTGACTTGAAAACTTGTATAATAAAGCAACTGAGCTTTATAATTTAGTGCAATTAAATATATTTTACAGTTCCTGGCTGCTTATCATTGGGACAATTTGTGACAAACTACGACTTGCTGAATTTTTTTTTTTTTAAACAAGAAAGTTGTATCCTAAAAGTTTAGATTTTCCCATGATGGAACATGCAATTGCTTTCAAAATAACTGTTTCAACAAAGCTACAATTTACTATCAAAATTACAGCATACCTTTGACTCATACAAGTAATCCATTGATATTATTGATTGGTTCAGAATCCAATACTCATGCTAGCTCTTTGCTTTTCATTTTGATACATGCCATAAAAGTAAAGTCTTTCACAAATGTAAAAATATGCCAAAAATTATGGTAATGGTACTATGTGCAACAGCAGTCATTTTTAAAATTTCACAATATTTTCTTTTTTAAAATTATAATACTATAATGCTGATTATTGAGCAACCAAAAAAAATTAATAATAAATCACAATAAATAATCAGAAGGATTAATTTTGTAACACACGACACAAGTAGATCACTTTGTTGATGCCAAAATGCATAGGCAGCCTAATATACTGGAAGATTTGCAAAATTTACAATAGCTTGTTGCATTAAATATATTGAATATATACCTCGAGATACAAGTTTAATTCGTTCTGTAACCTTGCGCGTATGTTGGGGTACTCGTATGTTGAGGTACCACTGTATATGAAAAAAGCTTGTATCACAAATATATATATATATATCTCTATTTAACTCTATTTACAAAAAAAATATCACAGTTTGATACTTTGATGTGTTTCTAATATATTAACAAAAGTCTAATAAAAAAAGAATGACGAAAACACATCTTAAAATCTATTTAAAGCAAACAAGAAACCAATGTTTTGTCAACTCAATTAGGCCAGCAAAAGTATAGCATTAATAACATATAAAGATTTTAACAGCCATAAAATGTCCTTTCCCAAATATTATATAGCCTTAATTTGTTACCATCAATTTGATAGATTTTGAACCAAATAACAATGTTTTATTTCATATGGGTCACTGATGATGACTGAGCCTGTTATTAAACAAGCACTTCTGTCAAATCAACCAAGAGTTGTTAGTTAACTTGTGTCAATTTGGATGACTGAACTGTCACAAACTCATCCAGAACTTTCAAGGCCTTGCCACATTCTCTGTAAAATAAAATATTGAATCACATCCCAGATGCCATAATAAAACTGTCTATATTACATAAATAGCCATGCACTTATTGGTAAGTGTGAAAATTTAAATGAGTGTGCAACAAGAAAAAATAAATTACAATATTGAATTGAAGGAATAAGTACTAATTTGTAGTTAGCTGATACATTTTTTTAAATGTATTTTGTAAATAATGTTTTCAAAGTAATTATCTCAATAGTAAAATAATTTGTTCAATTACCTCAATAAAAGAATTGTTTATCAGAAGGCCAAAGATATTCTAGCCAATACTAAAGTAATGCTATAGTCCTCTGGACACTTAAAGAGACATCTCATGTAATGTGCATGCACAAAACTTCCTGGGGATACATTACACCACTCACACTATCTGCCCCCACACTCCTCTTGTGGATAAGCTGGCACTATGTAAAATTATTCTCTCATACAAACATACCTTCCAAGTGCTCCATCAAGTTTTTCTCTTTCCTTAAGAGAACGTATGATCCTCCTATCTGCAAGCTTTAGGACTCTGAATGTTCTGATTATCTGGACACATCAAGTGACATATGTTAATAATATATATTTACATTTTTTTAAAGAAATTTTCATTAAAATGTCAATTTTTTAACAAATATTTAAATGAAAAATTTATACCGCGTACATAAAATTATCTTTTAAAAAATCCTTTGAAATGTGTATTTTTTAAGTTCTTGACAAATTTTTAAAGCTTTTTCTAGTTAACAACAGTTGTGCCTTTTCAATACTCACAAATACATCACTAATATTATACCCAGATATCAAAGTATAATAAACATACCATAATCACTTGAGTCAAAATGATATTTACCCAGATATGAACCAATAATGAACTTACCATTAGTCGAACATAATCACTGGAGTCAAGTTCAAGCATTTCCAGCAAGAAACGAATCAATTTTTCATTTTTCATCCCCAGAGTTCCCTGTAAAATATAGAATAAAACAGAGTGTAGTATATTATAGCTAATTGTTCCATTTCTTGACAACATTCATAGTGAGGATAAAGCATTCTTTAAAAAATGTTCAGCTGTTATTTTCCTTAGGGAAAACATTTCATCTTCACACAACTGTTGAATAGGGTTCCAATGTCTAATGCATTCAGTGCCACATTCATGTACCTCATGAAACAAATGCTTATGTTATTTCAATTGTCAAAAAAAAAATTATATGAACAAAGGGGAAGTCATTTTTTTAAATTCTGTTATAGATGGAAAAAAATTAATATTCAGTAGCAATCATCTGTAACTGAAAAATATTGAGTGTCCCACTCATACACAACCGCTTCGTCAGCCACAAAGGCCCTCTCATCCTTACCACTGCAACAACTGCTTGAGCTCGGCTTTCTTCATTGACATCCTCCAGCTTTCTGAAATCATACAGGAGGGATAATGGGTGTCTGACATTGTTGGTGAGATTTAATCACACAAAGATATGTGCCCATGTCTATTTATAATATTATGTGGGACTAACATACAGTAAAAGTCAATAATTAGTAACAGATTTTTAAAAAAAATATTTAATGCTCAAATAAAAATAATTTTAAGACAAACATTGATTATTTTTTATGGTATTCAATACGTTTTTGAACATGAGCCTATTCTTATCCTAACAACCATTTTATGACATTATAGTTGGAGTTCTTCTGATGTCAAGTAACCTCATGACTTATCTATTTCTTAGACATAAATAAATTTTTATTTAACATAAATAGAGTCCAAAAAAAAAACTTGAACTGGGAATTTTCTGTAAGCATCGAAAACTGCAAATTTAAAAATCAAACATTAAATTAAAGAAACCCTAAAAACAAAGTTTTTCGTATAAATCTTTTATGAAATCTAATATTGTGCAATGGGGGGGTTGGGCTGAAAATTTGACCAAAAAATGCATACAAGAAACACTTTATTAAGAATCTCATTTAGTGGTCCCCCCCAAGGCTTGCAAGCGCACATTTTTTTCACACCTATAAACTATATAAATATTCTAATAACCCTCCTGCTTTTACACCGCAGATTTATTTCACCAACTATTTCAGAAAAACAAAAGAAAATATTATGCACCAAACACACTTGTGACATTTTATTTTAAGAATCTTATTTAGCGAAGTTGTTCAAGAAATCCGTGTCATCATATTTGGTATATCTTACACTTGAAAAGTTTGATTTTTGGGGGCTGGGGATGGGGGTTGGGGCTGAAAAATTTGATAGAATGTGTTGTCATTGAAAACAAGTCTATGTGCCAAGTTTCAGCTTGATAGGTTGACAGGAAATGGGTCAATTAGCAATACAAAGGTTTTCTAGTACGCAACCCAGCCACCCAACCAGCAATGAACAAAAGCAAGGTTAATATAAATTATCTAAATAATGGCCTGAAATAGTTCCTTACATGATGACATTATCACAAGCTCTAGAGAACATGCCAAGTGCAGTCAGAGATTTAGCAGCAGCCCGACGCACATCCTGAATAAATATAAACATAAATCCTATACATGAACCTCATCTGCTAAAAATACATTGAATGTCATAAACTGTTATAATCAAATTTTCAGATAAGTATTATTTTTATTTTAAATTTAAATTGAAAATATTTGTTTAATAATTTGTTGTTTTCAAATATTAATTTCTTCATGTCATTTCTTAATAACTCAGAGACATACCATGCTGGGGTCATCCCAAAGTCTCTTTTCCAAAAGTTGATATATTTTTTCATGATGCTTAATCACATATTCATGTTTTGAACCTTAAGAAAATTATGAATGATTTGAATTCAATAACTGAAATGGCTCTTGGTATCAATGACAATGATAAAAAGAGGTACGTAATTTTTTTTTTTAATACAAAAACACAAAAATATTTGTAAATCTGCAAATATTCAACCCTGTCATATTTTTAAAAATTACTGAAAACATTCTTTAACCATCCCATAACTTAACAATACTAGATACAATTTCTTACCAAGGTCAACCAGCAGATGACATGCTAGAGCTCGATAGCTCCACACTGGCGACTCAACAAGCATATTTTCTATGTGCTGTATAACACTATCATCAGTAAAATGAAGCTGCTTTACTATAATTTCAAGGGCCTTTGTGGACAAAAAAGACAATTTATGTAAAAGATTTTATGAATGACAAAAAATATGGTATGTCATGAAGGAACTGTTTTAGAATTTGACATCAGATCTGCAATAGATAACACCTCTCACCAGGACAACTAATCTTGTTATCACAAATTAAATTTTATACAAAATTTATGTTTGAAAATTTAACTTAAAAACCACAACCCAACTGTTTATTAAATAAGTGATCATATTTCTAAGAGATTGCTGTGCTTAGTTATACAGCCTCACAGTTTACACAAAAACTAGACTCTGGAGTTTGGTCATTTAATGTTACTGTTCCAAGTATTCATATGCTTTTCTGTTCAGCAGCTACAGATATTACGTAAAAGTGATTTTTATTTTTAAGGTCTCACATAAATATAAATGGAGCACACACAAAAGTTGGAACTGCCAACTGACTGTTAAACAGACCTAAAAATTTATCAACTGGAAATGTTTCCAGTTTGCTACAGAAGCATAAAAAAAAAAGACTTTAGTTTGATTTTAAATATTTACTTCTTTTTTTTTTAATACACAGGTCATGTAAAATATATATATAAATGTAGAATTTTAAAGAAGCAACTTCCAAGATGTAACACTCATCCTTCTTGAATGTCACTTTTTATAAACAGGGAATCAGGAATAAATTTAAGGGTTAATACTGGGACCTATATGAGTAGGTATCACCAGTGGCATAATGGGGAGGGGGGGGGCGCATAAGCCCTGGGTAGCCCTTTTTGTTAATATATGTTACCAACATTATATTATAGATGTGTGTGGAGGGGGCTCAGTTTTGGGAGTTTTCCCCAGGTGACATTTAGTCAAGGTGAGCCACATATCCCGCAAGGTTTGAAAAGCCATATAGTATGTGTTGGAAATTTTGAGGGAGAGAAAGACTATTCACACTTTCATATTTCTCGCTCAAATCTACTTTCTAAGAAATTTTATTATTTCTTTTTTCCTAAACAACTTAGTAATGGGGAATTTATTATGGCCATGAAAAGATTACTGAATGTAATTTCTTGAATTATAATTCTCTCTTCTCGTCAAAAGTGGGGTGGGGTTATAGGTTGCAGGCCTCCTATTCAGGTAGGCCTCAAATCTACATGTGGACTTATTCATAAATATAGGAACCTTCTGTAATACAGGCTTAGAACTTCCCAGTCTTTACAAAAAGAATAAAGCTTAGCTATATTACATATAGAATTTGAAACCAATCAAGTTCTGATATTAACAATGTGTACCAGAATATCTAATAAAGGCTGGACAAATCAATTTCTACCAAACTGATATTCAATCTGGAACAAAATAGAAACTGACAAGGCTGTCAGGACAAAGGTTGCTAAAATTGGATATTGCTGATATGGTAAGCTTTGTGTCACTGATGCCAAGTTATGTTAGACTAGGGTGACCAAATCATGAACTGGAAAAAACGGGACACACCCAAGGAGGGTTTGTTGGGATACCCTCCAGCTAAAGAGGGGTCCGGGGGCCTACACCAGAATTATTTATTGAAATATACTCATTTTAACTATTTGAGACCTAGAAATCTTTTTAAATTTACCTTCACTTTTGTAATTTAATTTAAACTCTGAGGCATATCATAAACGAAAGCAATAATTTTGCAGTGAATACTTGTTCACATAAAACATATTTTACAACACAACAAATTAAATTTCTCTAGTCTAGGATTTAAATTGAGGATATTTGGCTGTTGGCCCAGCCATTGTTAAAACCTCTTTCTTATCAAATATAAAGTTGTCAAAACTAGAATAGTCCATTTCAAAATTGTAGAGAACCTGCAGGATTGCAGAAAGGGTCTCCACTCTCATCTTGTTTTTATTTTGTCCGTCCATTGAATTTTCATCAGCGAAAAGATTCTTTCAGTATTACCATTATGGGCAGGGTTGGCAAACACATATTAGCACACAGCTAGCCAAAATATTACTGGAAGTTATATTATAAATTAGGAAGTTTTAGTGATTTGAAAATGTGTTTGGTTTTAGAAACGGGACATTTAGGCGTCCCGAGAGACTTTTTCGGGACACCGGGTACGATCGTGAAAAATGAGACAATGCCGTAAAAATGGGATGTTTGGTCACCCCTATGTTAGACACAAAAGTTGAGCGCATATCTATGTTTTATTACTTTAGCAATGTTCTATAAATATTCCCAAACATATGTTTTTAAGCTAACCTTGCGATGATTAATGTTGCCCATGACAAAGAGCTAACAGATTAATGTATTCGACCTACCTGGGCTTTGATGTGTGTGTCCTTTGAATCCTCCACAGCCTGAACAAGTCTTTTGTGAGCGTGTTCATCCTTGATACACAGCTGACCCATACAGACAGCAGCAATAAAGGAATTCATGTCATCTGGGTCGGGGTTTTGACAGATGTGACTCAGGACTTTAGCAAGTTCCGAAAATGATGGAAGAGTCTAAAAAAATTCATAGTGAGACTAAAGTGTCTGTAGTGGACTCAACCTTTTATATTTGGTTGAATCTTTCATGAGAATTTATTTACAAAACTTAACTTTTTTATGAATCAAAACATTTTGAATTCAAGTCTCAGAAGGTAGTGCCATCTGTTCTGGGCAAAATGTTTGATATTTTACTCTCAATTCTCATTTCTACTTCTACTCAAGCATCTTAGTTTTGTTAATTTGAGAATTTAACTGTATTTTCAAAACATTGTATCAGTGACTACATTATGATTATATACTTAATATTTGAAATGCATCTTGAAACTGTGGCTACACTGAATGATTGAAAGATTGATCTCCATATGCTATTAACCAAATAATATCCTACTGATGTTTCTCTGTTTCCCTATATGTAATCTATTTTCTTATTGATATGTGTTTATGTATCCCTGGATATTCTGATCCATTATTATTGTGGACCTCATTTTTCACAGTGTCAATATTTATATTCTCTCGCTTCCTGTGTTCCCACTTCCGGCGACACCAATGGATACTTCTTGAGTTGTCTACTGTGCTCTGTTCTTTGTTATATTTTCATTTCTATTGTTAGCTGAAAAAGGCTTTATGCCAAAAGTCCTTGTTTTTTGTTTTGTTCTCTTATTCAAGCTTCCACATACCTCGTTTTGCTATTCATTCATTTACTAAGCTTGAATGCAGTCCTTTAATTTATATTTTCTGTTCCTGAACAGCTGTGCACTTTCTAAATTGTGTGATGACAATATAAATGTGTATAAAAATTTGTTTTCCTATGAATAATTTCAAAACATAAGCCTTCATTGTTATAAAAGTACTTTACCTTGCTAATATACTGCACATTTTTACCATTGATTATGGTTTGGATCAAGTCAGCCCTGACTTCTGTGTTGCCAAGAATCAAATATTTCAAGACACATTCCAGCACCTCTTCATCCCAACAGCCTGAAAATGAAAAGAGCCATGTCATAGGAAAATGAACTGAGACAGAGAAATATGAGATTATTTTGTTACATTCATGTGTAAGAAAGACTTGATCATGATGAAGGTAAAAATTAATGCAATCTCTTAATTATGATTTAAATAAAGCCATTTGAAGGAAATAGATTTAAAATTACCAAATTCTAAGACACTCACTTTTTAAAAACATTTTTTTAAAACAGAAAAGAGTGAAACTAAAATATTATAAACACTAACACTGTGGATAATAATAAGCATCAATGTATGTCGGCATCTATTTATCAGTTACCGGTTCATAAATGTACTTATCTGAGATAGTACACAATACATGAACTCACCAATGAGAATAAGAGATTTGGCAGCTTCATACCTCACTCTGTCCTCAGGATCTTTCTGTAGTCTTTCTCTCAGAGCATAAGACACCATTGTATCCCCACATCTCAGAAGCCCAAGTTGCTGACATGTCAAAAATGACAGATTCAAAGTTAACATACTTTTGTGTTTTGCTGATATATCTTCTAATTTCACGGTGTTAAATAATGTCACTTAAAGAGATGATACAGCTGACTTGATTAGAACTTACCCCAAAATTGTTTAATTTGTTTATAATTAAGACTTTATGAAGTCTATACCATTCATAGTTATTGTTAAGATGAAAATGAAGTGGAAAACAATAATGAATGTGAGTGGGGGCAAATCAGGAATTAAATTTATATAAAATACATCCACTTTCAGACTTTTCAAACAAATATAAGAATAATTTTTAGAGGATCTTATAAATAAATCTTTAAAATGCAGCACAAATTAATTGTATCCATAAGACAATGTCATAATAAGCATGTAACAAGCATTCATGAGATGTTGCCCACATTATACATGTTACAAATATTCTCACACTTCCACCACCTATTCTATGTAACAATCGACTCTAACACTTGCACAATTTATTCTGTGTAATCATCAATTCTCACACTTGTACCATCTCTCTAAATTACAAACAATCTATTTAAAAAAAAAAACATTCTCACACTTCCACCATCTATTTTCTGTAAAAATCAGCTCTCACCCTTGCACCATCAATTCTTTCTTCAACCCTCTCTGACTGAAGATGGATGTGGACAATGGTCTGAAATAACATTCAAATAAAATTAACATACAAATGTTATATTATGATTTTTTTTTTTAATCAAAACCGTCCAACTTAAAAATCTTTATTGGGGCGTGGTTTTATCAACCATTAATAGAATGAATAAAAAGAATTTAGGGAAAGTAAGTAGAAAACATTAAATGATAATGCAAAAATATTTCTTTGACATTTTCTGTCTGATCCCAACTCATCAGATATAAAAAAAAGTTACTCGGTGTTGTTATATTTTCTGGCAACAGCCACCCTTTTATTTCCAGTAGGGGTAAACTTAGTATTTATTGAAATAAATATGAATCTTTTACAAAAGAATTGGGTATTAATGACTTTTAAATCAACAGAAATGTTTTAAGAGAGATACTGATGTTCACCTCTTCAACAACAGAGAGTGAGTGAGCTAGAGATATAGGATCCAAGGTATGGGAAATTCTCAACTACAGACATATTATGGCCCTCAATACTTATGTTTTGAGGGGACTGTACTTCTTGGATCATGAAATTTGTTTTCTGTTGAATGATCAGTCCAAATTCTTTACATGCGTGGGAGAGGCAATTAACTAACCACTGCAGATCTTCTTCTGTGTGTGATGTTAAAGCAGCATCATCAGCAAACAGAATAGTTGAACTACCACATTGGAAGCCACACTAGGCCATTGGTTAGATGCAGTAAGCCAGACTCTGCAATCGCAAGTAAAAGGCTGACCAAATTGGCTAAACACCTATTATTACCTGAGGTAGTAGGTTACCCAATCTAGCAAAATAATTTTGGGTAATTTGAATTGAATGCTGCATGCCCCAAAAACTGAAAGTGAAATTGAATTGTAATATTTTTATCATACAGAAAAGTAAAATATATGCTACTATTAAACTAACCTTGACCCTCTCCCATCTAAGGCCTGGATACTGTTTGCCTCTGGAATCTGGTTTGATTAGGTTCCAAGTGCTTTTTCCTTTATGAGAAAAGTACAAATCATAAAACCATTGATAAACATTAACGGGATAAAATATATATATATGAATGGTTGACTAATAAAACCTGAGCTAAAAGCACTATCACACTGGACTATATTGAAATTCTCCTACCTGATTGTAGTCTGGCAACAGCAACAGCCGCTTTTAAACTTGTTTGCAATTTTTTCCTGAAATATTAAAAAAATAAAAGAATTCTATATTAATAATTTCATGTCACACACAAAATATGATTACACCAGCGCAAATACTTTCAACTATTTTAAATTTTACTCCTAAAGGAGCAAATGCCTTGAATTTAATTATTTTTGCCTAATTTTATTAGCAACTTTCTATTTACTTTATATGGGAAGTGAATATATATTTTTGTTTTATTTAAAAATCACATTCAAAGGCTCATATCTTAGGTTCAAAGATAGCTAGAAAGCTTAAATTCTATAAATAGCAAATTGTAAAAGGTGTTACTAATCTTTCATGAGTAAGTAGATATTGTATGTTTTGAAATGTTTATGCTGAAACAAAACAAAAGACAGATTAAAATAAATCAAAAGTTTCCACTCGATGCATTTGTTGAGTAGAAAATAAACGGCCACTTGTAACATTAACACAGAAAGTTCCTACTTAAAAACATTTAATTTTAATATATTTTCTTGCTAAAAAAGTAGTACCCTGATGATTTATTATTAGTTGCTCCATCACTTTCAATCATCTTCTGGAATTTCCTTTCAAGGTGTGCAGCTCCTTGAGCAGTAGATTTGATCTTTTCTCGATACAAAACCAGTCTAGTTTCCTCCATCAGATTGTGCTGATCAACTATTCTCTCGGCTGGTTTTCGAGAATCAGGGTCAGGTTTACAAAAGGAACTTGCAAATCTTGGAAACTCTTTATTCGGGCTCTGCATATTAAGGTCACCGTAAATAGTGTAAATTATCACTAAGAAGGTGGTTTCTTGGTTATTAAAATAATTTTTAAAAGTACCTTTCATTCATATACCAAATATATCGGTAGACAAAGTATAGAATGGGAAAGTTATATAGAACCCTTTTATTACCATTTTAAACAAATGGAGCTCATGGCAAAAAAAAAATAGGTTTGTCTGACATAGTATTCACAACATATCTTCTAAATCAAAAATTTTATCATCGAATTGTCTATCAAGCCACTTACAGTCCTAGTGATGGGTAGAATGAGGGGAGGTGGAATCGGCTTGGGGTAAAAATTGTGCTGCTTAATCAAATTAATACTACTGCGAGAGAGTTCTCTTGGTAGTGGTTGGGGATATTTGACTCTGGTTTTCTGAAGAAAGAAATTTTGAAAGGTATATTAAATTTGTAACATTTAAAATTAAATCCAAAACAGGCAATGTTGAATATAAAAATTTTTTTTAAAAATTTTCATAGTGATAAAACTTCAGGATAAAGTTTTTTCCTTACAATGACAACTATAATTACTTACAATTGGCACTAAGGTTCCAGACTCCAATTTGAGAGCTCAAGAAAAAGACAAATTAAAGATTACTTATTAAAAAATTAATTTTAAACTTTTTATGTTAACTTAATCATATAATTTAACTTGTTCTTTATCTAGCAAGATATTCATTTCTCCAGTTATGTTCTGGTGTTTTGGATAGTTTCTTAGATGATCAAAATCAAAAGCCACTAACGGTATGAGCTAGTAAATTAATGTAAAACAATCCATGTGTAGGCCCTATAGATCTAATCATCATAAGCCCACTTTTTTTGTGGAAATATTACAAGGAATAAGTGGGGTGATCATCTTATGAGCAGGTCATAGAAGATTACACTGATTTGATTATAGAAGACAATAAAGAAAAAAAACTTCATGGAAGTTAACATTAAACTGAGTGCAAAATTGGCCTTGTGCAAAATTTGATTGCATAGCATGAAAACTGGCCATTATATCTCATTCTTACAATGCATTCCCATATAGAGGCTAACCAAATTTTAATTTCGGCACCGTTTTGGTTTTGGACGAAACAGAAAAGTTAACTTTTTGTTGATTTTCGGTTTCGGAAAAAGTGATTTAGGCTTTCAGTCGTCTACCAGAAATCAGATTATCACGCTGTCTGTCTGTGGGCTGGGAATTGGATACTCCTTATTGCTTGACGTCTTGCTGTCAAGTTATGAAATATGATTATTCCTCTGCAAACACTGCTTACAGCTGCATGATGATGACCAAATTGTCCGATATTTCCAAAAATAAAATATATTTAAGCTAGTTTTGTGGAAGTAAAAGAATAAGCAAATGGTAATATTTCGATTATTATTTTTATTTTCATTTTCTTTAAATAAAATTTGAGAACCCTAGGTTTATTCAGTTCATTCATTCATGTCATTCATTTTTGAGTTATCATGATCATGCTCATAAATGTTTTCATATATAAAGGTAAATAAGGGAGAGGAACATTTGTTTCTGAACTAAAACATTTGTTTGTCTGACTTTAATTACTAACAAATTAACACTGAACGAACTGCCAAGTAACGACTCTTATTGCAAGGGTAGGTTTGCAATGATTATTTATGGATTACTTACTAATTATTCAAGTAATGATGATAATGTTGAATTTTTTATTGCAAAATTGTTTCACATCACAGTTTTTAGGTTATATATCTTTCGATGAAAGTCTAGTTAAGCTTTTTGTTAAGGCTTTGGTTACGGTCAAAATTCATTTTTAACTTTCAGTTTGGTTTCGGTTTTTGCATTTAAGCAATCTTGTTAGTTGATATTTTTAAAAGAATATATGCCAGTGCATAACATGCAACAACACATTTCTTTCCAGCGGCAGTTGTCTATTTATGAAAATTTTCAAATGGTTACCGTATCTACCAGTGAAGCGAGTATCTGTGTTATACATAATATTGTATGTTTATTCGTTTTTAAGTCTTTATACTAACACAATAATTTTTTTTTCAATATTTTTTACAAATTTTTTTTTAGCACACTTGCATTTTATTTTATGGGGACTGCTTATAAGCGGTCACCATTGGAGGAATGATGACAGCTATCCATGAATGAACAGGCTTATGAACTATTATATAGAGCAAATGCTGTTTAGTGCAGAGCATATCTAATTAATTTAATGATGCTTTATTAGATGCTTCCTAAGAAATGCTTTCCTGGGGGATTTGAATAACTTTCAGTCTTCTACTAAGCTAAGTTGTGATTTTATTCTCTGTTATCTTGATTGCATTTGCTAATGAAGGCTTTTAGCAGAAAATTCCTTTTTTATCACCTTTTGTCTTTATTCAGACTTTCACAGGCCATATCCTTATTACTTCATTCACATGGCTTGAACACAATCTCTACTATATCATCCTAATTAATTAAACAAGTTGGAAATTAGCACTACATGACAATGAATGCTAATATCAATATAATATTTTACCTCCCTGTGAACAGATTGTTTCTTTTGAAAGGTTACTACTCCCATTCCAAGATCTCACAGAAATCTGAGCGGCATCATAAATTTTGTCATAAAGTCCATGTATCTTGGATGCCAGCTTATCTAAAGCCACACGCTGTTTTTAATTTTAAAAAGTTTACAATTATTTTCCTTCTTTTAAGTATCTACATAAAATGGATATCAATATCTAAACCACTCATTTTTTTTTAAAAAAAGGGTAATACTTTGATACCTTTATAGAGGACATTTCTACCTACATTTCAGTAGTTAAAAGTGGAAAAAATTAATTAAAATTCAACTGTACTATTGGAAATACTAATAAAATAAAACAAATAAAAGTAAAAATATTCAGTGGCTCAGCTTAATTAATGAACTGTGTTTGGTGTATATTTAAGACAGCTTCATTTACTTGTAATTAATTGTTTGAAAATTGATTTTTCTACTCACAGTGCTAGTTGTTAACCGAAAAACAAAATACTGTCATTGACACAAAGAAAATTAAGAACTAATAGTAGTATTATTAAAGTATTTTTACCCTTTTTGTCATCTATTCTTTTTGGGAAAATATTTTTTAAGAAATCTTACATGGACATCTTTGATGTCACTTCCTTTTCTCCTTACTCTCCAAGGCAGCTCCTTATATTCAGTGTTAATGTCTGCTGTAAAAGTTGATTCACTGTTTCATTATTTAATGTTAATATTTTGGGGGGTAATAATGTTGAATTATTTATAAAAGACGTGTAAAATGGCTCCAGATTAAACAAAATTTATTCTCATCAAATTGAATCTTATCACACACAAATTTAATATTAAAATTACAATGAGAAAAAAATAATTAATTTATCGCTAAAATATTCTTACTTTTCTGAATGAATGAGCCAGGAACAGCTAACCCAACCTGATGATAACTCAATGGGTCAAAATCTGTAAAGGCCTTGGCAAACTCACTATAATGAAAACGATGATGCTCAGAATGCCAGTACTCTGTTGCTAAGTCTTGCTGCTTTGCTCCTTCTAAAAGTTCAAGATCAATAAATACATTAATTTGTTTTATAATAGAAAACAAATAAAATATTTTTTCATGTAAAACATGCTAAACTAAAGGCTTAAATGGATAAAAGGCTTACAGCATCAGGGTGAATTACCTTTTATTACTGCATTATAGATTATAGAAATCTATAGCAAAAAATGCAACTAAAAAATAGGGTGACCAAGCAAGCATTGTATCTGGGCTTAAAGAAAGTAATGATGGTATATTATTATAGTTCATTTAAATATAATACTTTTTTGACATTATTTTTATTTTCAAAAAAAATTTCTTTCATTGATTCATTTTGCATTTTTATTTTATAGAATAAAATTAAAATATTGCATTATAACAGGACATGGAATTTTAAGGCTTTTTTAAAAACTAAACTTTTGGGGTTCACATTATACAGTTTAAAATAACAATGTGTTATGCGCAAAATATATCTCCGATTTTCATGAAGTATGCTTAAACTGTTCCACCTAAGACTTATGACTACAAAAATGCAGCACTTTTTTAAATATTTGTTTTAAAAAAATACTAAATGTTGATATAAAACATAACCAACCTGTTTTGTTATTTAGCTGATCCAGAACTGTTGTGTTCTGTCCTTCTACTTCTGTTAAATAAATTGGATCTCTGACATGTACTATCTCTTCCTTATTGGAGTCTATAAATAAATCTTCCCTAGAGATTGTAGAGTCTGATCTACAATTGACATCATCTTGATCTGATTCGCCTTTTTCCTCATCATCTCCTTTCAAATAGTCCTTGATTCCTTTTTCTAAGACAGATTGACTATCTTCAGCTTTATTTATCTTTAGAGAACGCTCTTCTGTCATAAAGCCCTGAATTTAGATTACAGTAATTTAATGACAACTACACAAATCATTTTTATTTTTGTTCTAAAGCCTTGATTTTTAAAACTGATTTAATTTTTAATTTTTTTTTTAGCTTTATGTTAAACTGATTTCCAGAATTCTAAAGAGCTAATATAATTTATTCCAATATTTATTCATTAGGCTTAACATGAGGTAAATGATTAATCAGGTAAGTAGGCCTCTTAATACAGTATTATCAGAACTAAAATAACAATTTATTTTTTAAAGGTTAAGTTGTTTTTTTAAAATAAAATCCAATTAAATTAAAAACTGCAACCTTGACATTCAGCTTCTGCTCAAGGTCACCAGTCAAGTCATTTAGTCCTTGATTACCAAGTGACTGGGATTCATCATCTTCCTTGTCTTTAAAATTACTATAGAGAAAACAATTATAAAAATAAACACAACATGTAAATAAATATTTTCTATAAGATGAAGTATTCTAATTAAAAATTACTTTTATATCAATTATAGTATATTCACAAAGAAAGCAACCAAATATGGAAAAAATAACAAACCTCCTTTCTAATGAGCAAGAGGTAGACTGTTGGTTTTCTACATCAATAACTATCTTGTCAATTTCACACTGATCAGCAGCAGCTACTATGGTGATTTCATTGTTCTTATAAACAAGAGAATACAAAACATGACTGATTACCTTATGATAATAAACTGAAACAAACATAATCAGAAAGCAACAATTTTTTAGTGAACTTGAATTATGCTTCTATAATATGTAATAATTTATGATTTAGAAAATGCAATTTTTATTATTTTAAATTTACATTTGGTATTTTCTTGCAACAAAGCTCCCCCATTTTATCCTCCAACCAAATGACTCTTTTTCTAGCTTCATTTATGCTACTATTACTTTGCTGAAGTGCAGAATTCAATTCAGCCCTTGCATAAGCCAACTCAATGTTGATTTTGTCCATCACCTGATAATACGAAAAACAGCTGTTAAAACAAAAAAATTTGGATTCACTTAAAAATAATAATTTCTTATTCAGAATATAAGATCTTAGAAATATAATTATTGCCATTGATTAATATTTTTTTCAATAACAATAAGACACAACATTTAAAATATGTCATGTTTCTCGTGAATATGGTAAATTTTGTTTGTAGAAGCAAATATTTTTTTTAAAAACTCTACAAATATTATTAGTTTAATTTTGATTCATAATTTGCTTTGATAAATTTCTACCTGATGAAAGGAATTAAAAGGAACCTGTTGTATTGTTAATTAAAATAAATTAGCTAGTCACTTTTAGTAAAGCATTTTGATTATGAAGACTATCTGGAACTTGATTTGTGGCATAATTCTGTTTTTATTTCTTTTGAGACATCAGTCAATTTTCACAATGTGTGTGATTTTGACCTCACAGATGACAGTAATGTTAATATTATCTATCATATATTTAACATTTCTATGCGTCAAAAAATATTACAAATTTGCTTTCAATCCTAAGTGTCTTTGATGAATATATCTATAGCAAATACATAAAAGAAAGCCCTGTAACCACACAATTCATGAAGTTAGGCTATTTATTTATATATGACAGAGTACAGTTTATGAAATGCACCTTACTTGATCAGCTGTAGGGACTGCCTGTGACATTCTTTTGCTTTGTGCAATTTGAAAGCATAGTCATCTTCATTCATTTAAATATTTTATTCTGATTCTGATAGACTACATTGCCGCAACCAAGTACTGGCATATGTGCAACGGTTTAGGAAAAATGCGGCTATCCTAACTGCTCCTAGCGCGTGCCAAGACAGCCTTGAAACTTTCTATTTATTTCGAGTCCATGGCTGCATTGTCCAATTGGTTCCAAGCAATTATTGTTTTGTGGGAAGAATGATTCTTTATATTGAACTGTGTTACAAAGAGGCACAGTGAAGCATTTATCATTGTTCCGGATGTAACTGCTCATGGAGTTGTCAGAGGTGAAGTCAGTGTTTATTGAGCATTTGGCTTTGATTAAGGGACCTGGCTTCTGCGGGGTTAGATACGTGTTAGCTGGAATGGCAGGCACTAGCCCCGTGACCACTTTATAGAGAAATGATAGACGGAGCTTTTCTTGTCTGTCTTTGAGGGAGGGGATGTCAAATATTTTTAAGAGGTCAGTGACAAAGCAGGATTTGTGGATTTGTAGTCACTTGCGATGAAGCGAACTGCATTGTGTTGTATTCGCTCCATTTTGTCCATGTCTTGATTTAGGTATGGGCCCAGATTATCGCACCCTTTTCTAGTAGCAGACAGATGAGTGCGAGATAGGCATTTCGTTTTCAGGATGTTGGACAGTGACGCAGATTTCTTCAAATGAAACCAAGTGTGGAATTGGCTTTTTTTTTAAATTTTGTTTATATGGGGTGACCATTTTAGATTATTAGAGAAAAGAATTCCAAGGTATGGATTATTTGATACTTGGAGAATAAAAAAAATTATTATAAAAAAATCATAAGGAATCAAAAATTAAAATGTTTCAAAAACTGAAATGCAAAATGTAGCATGCATTCTGATTTTTAAAATTAAAATTCTACATTCATACCTGAAAAGTGAGAATCATATTTTGTGACTCTTCTTTCAGATCTGCAACCTCCACACGAAGTTTTTGTATTAATGATGGCAAAGTTGCCCTTTCCAGCTCCTGGAGACCAGACTGCAGTTTAAGTTGCAGTTCTTGTACATGCTGCACCTATGAATTAGGGGGAAATTCACACAAACATGCTGACTTTCATCATCTTCAGCTTTGAAAGTCACAGTAAAATCAACTAAGTAAATTATCTTACACCTCAAATTAAAATAAACTAACCAAAATGTAAAATGGGATACTCATACTTTATAAAAGCTTCAGGCACCTTATTAATGTTGAAAATAATGCCAGCACATGGAGGGAGCCATGCAAACTTGACAAGTGTTAAAATAGTATTTATAACACGTCAAAGAAATGGATATTCTCGGATTCATCAATAAAAACAAGTTTAACAAGCTAGCAAAGTTAAATTAGACTCAAAAGCCAGGTTAAGGTATTAAAATGATTTTATCCTACAATTAAAACTGAAATGATGATCCTAACCTGTTTCTCCATGAGCATGTCAGAACGATGATGCACTGAGGATTTAGTTTTGGATTTTGCATTCCTTGATGACATCCCTTGTCTCTGGTGCTGACTGATTTTACCATGTGTTTGCTGCATTCTGTCAAATCTAGTGTTTTTACTGCTATAAAAAAATAATTGATTACTGTCTCAATACACTCTTGAGGTATTGATAGTCATGAGTTGTTGGCAAAACAACAATCAGATTATTTGTTTTAAGCCCTTTGATTCAACCACCACCCAAAGAAATTATATTCTGATTCTGATAGACTACGTTGCTGCAACCAAGTACTGGCATATGTGCAACGGTTTGGGAAGCGATGCGGCTATCCTAACTGCTCCTAGCGGGTGCCAGGGCAGCCTTGACATTCTCGATTGATGTCGAGTC
The DNA here is from genome assembly GCA_964033795.1 of Lymnaea stagnalis. Lineage (NCBI taxonomy): Eukaryota > Metazoa > Mollusca > Gastropoda > Lymnaeidae > Lymnaea > Lymnaea stagnalis. Next base: position 1,353,266 of record CAXITT010000004.1, on the reverse strand, counting down.
CACAGTGGCATTGTCCAATTGGTTCCATGCAATTATTGTTCATGGGAAGAATGATTCTTTATATTGAACTGTGTACACTGAGGCACAGTGAAGCATTTATCATTGTTCAGAGTGTAACTGCTCATGGAGTTATCAGAGGTGAAGTCAGTGTTTATTGAGCGTCTGGCTCTGATTAAGTGACCTGGCTTCTGCTGGGTTAGATATGTGTTAGCTGGAATGGCTGGCACTAGCCCTGTGGCCACTTTATAGAGAAATGATAGACGGAGCTTTTCTCGTCGTCTTTATACGTAACCAGACAACTGACTTGCTTAGATTTTACAGTGATTTCCAGGTCCATATATGTTGCTATCCTCTACCTGTAAATTTCCATATCCTATTTGAAGAAGGAAGTTTAAGAACTCCTCAGCCTGTATATTGCTTTTGAGATGAACCCTCATGGACACTTGCAAGAATCGGACTTGGGTTTTAGGCCATAGTTGGATATACTTCAGAAAGGCTTTGACCTCATCAGCATTTTGAGGTAGAATCTGCCTGAAGTAATTGGCCAGTAGCATATTCATCCCAAAAATAAGGAATTTTCTTCTATGTCCTGAGGAGTTCTGTCCAGTGCCTCTATTCCCTGATTGTGAGCCATGTTGCACTCTTTAATTACCTGAGCTGTATTACACCGCTTCAAAATGATTCTCAAAGAAGTCTCAAATTGATTTAAGTTGAGAGGCAACGCCAGCCTTATGTAAACTTTTGCCCTGTGCGAAGCACCCGTTAGGCAAAGCCCTTCCCTGTTCCAGTATGGCTCCACTCTTTTTCCAATTACAACGTAGGCTATGGAGCTTGTGTTATGATGCTATACATGTATCTAACCATACGCATTATAACATGCACATTAATTTTGAATCTTTAGTTTTTCTGCGGTACTTCACACTTCACTATAATAAACTAAAGGAATTTAAATATTTACTGGGCGCCCCAATGGCCACGGTGTCCTGTGCGAGCGCACAGTTTGCACACCCTAAAGGTCGGCGTTGTGAGAGGCCCTTTGAAGGCAAAGTGAGCTGTCTTTCCTCTGCTTACCAAAGTTGATGCTATACATCAGTAAGCTTCATATAGCATGTTTTTTTTTCTTTTCTTACACAATTAAGCAAAAGATTCATCAAAAACATTTTCTCTGTGCCATCTGGAGCATCAGGAAAGAAAAGCTGTCAAGGATGTAAACAACACTATTAACCCTTTTATGTTCGACTTGACTTTGTTCAACTTGAATTTTTGTTTATGTTTTGAAGAACTGATTCAGAAAGCTTAACTATGCAGTGACATAGAAAGTGGGTGGCATTTTTGTCCCATTGCAGATTTTTTACATGGAAGGGGGTGGCACCAACCTAGCTACACCACCGTAATTATGTCATAAGAAATTTGTCTCAGGTATTCACAATTAACATTGACTAAGTTCAGATCTTACATACTCCGCAAAGGAAAGCGAAATTGCTTAATTATTTGGTTAGACACTGAAAATACTAAGTTTTCTAGGAGCACTAAGTAGGCAAAACGTCATCAACAAAAAATGTAGCAAAAAATTTTCTCAATTAATCTTGACACCAAAAACCAATTACTAAACAAAACAAACATTCAAAAACACATTTACAAAACCAATCATTAATAGTAGCCATGTTTTGGCCTTGGGTCATTTTAGGCCACTTAAAAGCCTAATTTTTTAATTTTTTTTTAAACCTACTAGTGCATTTCTAAAGTTATAGAGGAATCACCATGCAAAATTTCAACTTCACAGGACTAGTTATTCTTGAGATCTCATGATCAGTGACTGAACGAGTTTGTGAATGAGTCAGTGAGTGAGTGGTATTTGGCTTTTATATAAAAATTAACAGAAATATCAAGAATTTTTTATTTTTACTGTTTAAAGAAAAAATGATGTCTTATTCACCACAATAAACTTAATTGAAAGATAGAAGTGTCTACATAAGTTGGAGATAGTTAACTTTAGATACAAGGTTTCGAGAACTAAAATGTAAATATTCTTGTTGGGTGTGCATCTTGAAAAAAATAATATAGGGCATGTTCAAATGCAGTGTAAAACACATAAAACATGACATCAAAACACAAACAAATTTTTAAAAACTCCATAAACAAATGATTTTATATATTTTTTTACCTTTGGTCATTTTAGGCTACTTAAAACCTGAATTTTATTTTTTTAAACTTGTCATTGCACCCCTAGAGTATAATAGAAATCAGCATGCAAAATTTCAACTTTCATTGGGGTAGTTTTTATTGAGATCTCACAGTCGATCAGTCAGTAAGTGAGTGCTTTGGCTTTATATATAGATAGGTGACTAAAACCATTTGAAATGAATAATCATTTAAATACAAATTCAACTGGGAAGTAAATTTAAATTTTTTATCAAAATATGTTGATGTCAAGAACATTGACATTCTACAAAAAAATTAACATTGGAATGCTTGTTAAAGCTATTACAAAAAAAATCAATGCCAAAGAGAGTTATACATTACCGTTAAATAAGATTGAAGTGATGTAAAATGTCACTAAGAAGTATAATTGCCAAGCTGTATATTGTAAGTCAAGAGGAATGCTCTTAGACTTACTCTTTCATCACATTCTAGCCATATTGAAAGATGTCCTCAAAAAGCCAAACCTAGTCCCCGTTTCAGGTTGTTTTGATGTTTGACTTTATGAGAAAAATCAAAGCAAACACCACTCACCTGAAAAATAGTATTTTAATGGAGTAAATTACATGCTATTAACTAGTGATCCTCTATTAGCATTTTCATTTTTTAATTTATCTTCTCCCCTTCATATTCAATTATTAATTTTTAAAGCCCATGGTTGGTAAAAATAAAAAATGTAAGCATATTCCAAGTAATTATTTTATACTATTTCAATTTGATTTTAATTTTTTTTATTTTTGTAGGAAATTTTAATAAAGAAAGTTTAAGAAAAAATAAAGAATAAAACTGCGAACCAGTCGATTTTAGTCATTCTAACATTCTAAGAAAGTGGTCAAGAAGAAGAGTTTAATAATTTTATGGCAAATGTTAAGTTGGTGTATGAAGCATGCATTAGTTACTTAGAAAAGTGGTTAAACCTTTTGATGAATTTCAATGATTTAATTGGTTGTACTTAGATAAAATCAAAGACTGTAAACTTGATGACCTTTTGGCATGCATATTGTATCTGAAAGAGAAGGGTATTATTGTAGATGATGTGCAATTGTTTGACCAATACTGCAATCTTAAATCATTTGTACAAGACAAAAATGAACAGTTTTATGAAAGACTCTTGCATGAACAGTGGAGTTTATTTTTCCAAAGTTGCCCAAATGCATGTTGCTTTTTAGATTTACTTAAAATTTGTGAATTTTTCTTTTGTATCCCTGGACACAATGGCAGTGTGGAAATAGTGTTCTCCTTGATTAATGCTCAATCGACAAAGGAAAGGAATAGACTCTTACTCGACTCTGTAAAGGGCATCATTCTTACAAAGAACAATTTTAAAGAATCTTACCTGTGAACAGTTTTATGCATATGTGATTGCTAACGAGGATCTTCTGCGAAAAGTTGGCTCCTCCAAGAAATATGTCATGTAATTAATAAAGATTATAAGGTAATGATTGCACAATAGGCTTTTTAAATGATGCTTTTTTGACATTTTGAAAAAGGCGTCCATTGAATTTGTTTTTTTAAGGTGACTTTCTTGGTCGATTCACTAAGAGTAAGATACACTTAATTGGCAGCTATTACAATAAAATTGTGCTGACTATGACTATGAGATTAATCCGGGACGACTCAAATGTAACATTCAAAATGTCCTCCTCTGGCAACCCTAAAAATAAGGCATTTAGACCCCGCTCTAGAGCTCTACCCTAAATTAAATCCCTGCTAATATTAACAAGACATAAGATAAACATAAATTATAGTAATTATAATCTATTAACCAAGTGCAAGGATAATTGTATTCAGTATTATTATTAATTTTTTTATGGCTATACTATGGTTATGGTCATGGTAAAGAAAAACTGTAAATGAATTTTTTTTTAAATTATATAAATATAATATAAATAAATAGGCCTAATAATAAATTTAAGGCTGCGGCTAATCGGACCTGGTATCCGAATACATCTGAATAGCATTTAGTGTAAAGGGACCTGGGTCCAAATAGCAGCGATGGGTGTTCGGATCCATTTTGACTTTGACTAAATGCTATTTGGATGTCATTTGTGGTAGTTTATTTTAGTTAAACTGAAGAATTACGTTTACAAACATATAGTCCATTCAATTACCTTTCATTCGATACCAAATTTTATTTTACAAAACCAACAATAATATTTAAACATTTTTTTAATCCCAACCTCGCACTTCTGGTAGCTGGGTCCGAATAGCCACTTCATAAATATAAAATAGTTATTTCATCTCCTGATGTCTAATACTTAGTTTTATATTGTTGCAGAGCCAAATGTTTATAATTTATGAAGAAAGAAGGCTTTTACTTTTCAGAACTTACTTTACTTTTCAGTTTTCAGCCAAAACTGTATGTTAGGCATGGGCATGATTGATTTTGATTGATACCTTGACTGATTGACTGTATTATTTCATTATTCAGGCTAAATTATCATATATAGTGTAGGCCAATCTCCTTCTAAATAATTCTACAATTATTTGTGAGACCAAGTTTTATTTAAAACTCTTAATTTGTGTGAGGTTCTGAGGTTTCCTAAACCATAGCAACACGATGTCGTTTAGTCTGAGTTGTATTGTTTACATTGTCAACCATTATATTATAAATTTATAATTTATACTTTTCGGCGTAAATTAAAAATACTGATTTTTAAAACATAAGAAAATTTTGTATTTTAAAAATAAATAATAACATTCACTTAGCATGCAATAAATGTTAATAAAGCATATGGATAGTTAATAATTGATTTAATAACATTACTCAATGTTTTCATACATTTATTTATCATTCATGCAGCATTAAATCAAAATTGTGCATTATATTTTTTAACCGGAAGATTCCCGATAACCCGGAAGTTAAGTATGTGGTCTCCCTTTTTCCCTTCGTCGCCATCATCAGGTATAGCTGTTTATTTTTACGCACTAAATATCCCAGTACATCGTTGTTATTACAATACATATTGTTACGACTGTATCATATAAGCAAAATAAATGAATTAGATTTTTGGCTTTATTGCCTTATTGTCTTCATTTTTTTTGTTCAATATTAAATTTAACTTGAAAAGTATTGCAAATACTTTCATTGAAGTTTCTCTTTCCTTGAAATAAATTTAGCTTATTATCTTACAAGTTTCCACGGTTTAAGTATGTCTAACTCCCTCATGATATAATTATTTTAAGATTATTAATCTACCTGAATGAAAGCCATTAGTCTAGAATTAAAAAAAAAAATGTAAACAATTGGTAGCCTACATTTCTGAATTTGATGACAGTCTGATTACAGATTGGGCTTACTCATAATTTAAAAGTTAGCAACACCTAAATTAATTGCACTAGGCTTCTACTTATAGATTTTTCAATATTCCAACTAACCCAAAATGAAATTTAATTTTTAACATTATTATTTAGATTGCCAAGATGGTGCGTATGAATGTATTGGCAGATGCCCTCAATTCAATTTCTAAAGCTGAAAAGCGTGGAAAACGACAGGTGTTGCTGAGACCAGCATCCAAAGTCATAGTAAAGTTCCTAGGTGTAATGATGAAACATGGTAAGAAGTACTGTCAAATTACAAAAAATTGTTCATATTGGCTTGGCTTAATTGTCATGTGTCAGTTGATGCTTTTTAGTACACTGACTCTGAAACAATGATCATGGTTTCCTTTTCTGCTGGTTAGACCTATATACTAATAGACATCAAACACTAATGCCTACTTATTTCAGACCTCTTAAACTGATTAACTACCATCTGTCACTGGTAGCACCAAGAATTTTTCCATTTGCCATGGCCTTCGGCCATGAGCTATTGCTAGCATCACTGTGTGATTGTTCATATTCATTCGACTTCGTAGTAAAACTAGTTATATTTACATTCTTACTTTCATTTTTATATTTTGAGGGTAGTTAACAATATATATATGCCAACTAGCAATAAGTTGACAAAAAAACAATCATACTATAAATATGTTGACATCAATGTTTATGTGATTACTGATACGGTTGTTCATAGTCAAAATGTGTAAACTTTTTTAATATTTAGTGTAGATGTAATTGCAAAAATTATTAGAAGAGTAAATAATAATTAAATGTTTTGGAAATTGAAATTGATGGTATTGTGGCAAATTGTTAAAATCCTTTGTTGTGTAATTATATAATAATGAAGCAAAGGTTTGTTTTTAATTTATCTTAAAGAAAATTCATTTATCTGCAAAATATTTACTGATAATAGACTGAATTTGTACACAAAACTTGCATATGAATATGGGAAGATGTAACTTACTTTTGATTCAGCCACAGCACTTTTTCAATGCAGTAGCTAATTATTTAACATTGTACTCCCATAATAGTACGAAATGGTCTCAGAAATTAATTACTTTAGTTTTGCTACTGGTGCTATTATTATTATTAATTCATTATAGCAATATAGAAGAAAGCAAAATCGAATAGTTGGCCTTATTGATTTGAATTATGTGTCCACTAAATCATACAATGATAAATTCACTTGATCGTCTTCCTTGATTTACAGTAGACTGATTAACTCTTGATGATTTTTTTTAAATACTATTTTATTAGACATGCAATGTGAATAGTTATTCTATTCATTATACTGTATGATTATTTATTTACTATTACAATACAATATTGTACGATTTTGAGATGGCAAAGTACTATTCTGAAACTATATTGTACTATTTCGGGAGATACAATGTAACCAGGTCTGTTGTATATTCTTCATTGCAATACAAATATTTTTCAATTCTTGTTGTTTTATCATCCAAATTGGATCTTCAAGCCTATATAGGTCACAGAATTGTCCAAATTCATTCTTTCTGATGGGTTTGGGTATAGGACCTTTTTGGTGCTCAAGTTGTGAAACATTTGCTTGTCATTTTTTTTTTTTTACAGTAGTGCCAGTTTTATATATATATATATAGATTGTTCAGTGTTTGTGCTTAACTATTAGTGTCCGTAGGTCAAATCCACATCTTGATGCAGTTTTTTTTTTTTTTTTTTTTTTTTTTTTTTTTTTTTTTTTTTTTTTTTTTTTTTTTTTTTTTGTTTTATTTTTTTTTTTTTTTTTTTTTTTTTTTTTTTTTTTTTTTTTTTTTTTTTTTTTTTTTTTTTTTTTTTTTTTTTTTTTTTTTTTTTTTTTTTTTTTTTTTTTTTTTTTTTTTTTTTTTTTTTTTTTTTTTTTTTTTTTTTTTGTGATAAAGTTTGACCCTAGGTGACAATGTTTCATACTTTTTCTAGTAAAATTGAGATAAAAAACAAATGCCTTGCACATTTGAAAAATGTAAACACCAGAAGAGGATGTGGAAATATTGTTTTGGACAAAATACAGAAATATTTATATACAATCCCAAAATTAAAGAGTCACTACGAAACGCCACATAGATTGGCTCGCGTCAAAATGTAACGTTTAGACTGGTGCATTGAACTTTAAGAGTTAAAATAAGTTTTATCTTGTTTCATTTTAACAGTTAGAAGTTTAATGGCCAAAGAAAAGTAGTGGGCTTTGATGAGCAAGTCAATTTCTATTCAGCTTGTTAAAAAAAAATGTTATTTTTTAAATACTAGGTTACATTGGTGAATTTGAACAGATTGATGACCACAGAAGCGGCAAGATAGTAGTTAACCTTACAGGACGATTAAACAAAGTGAGTTGCAGTTAAGAACATTATCAGCCTTTTGTTTAATTAATGCATGCCACATCCTTGCTACATTTTAACTGTGCCTGAGCTACCAGCAGTGTCTTGGATAAGTCCTATTTATTTGTTCTCATATTCCAGTGCATATCTGGAGCTACAAAGCAAATATTTCCTTCGCTATGTGGCATAAAATAAATCTATATACTCTATCAAAATCAGTTATTTACCTCCCCTCATATTATTCTAGTTTGGTATTAAGATTTACATTTTAAGATTTTGAGCATTTTTCTTGATTTATAGTGGTTAAATTCATTGTTTGGATATCTGGTGAATATTAGTGTAATACATTTCTGTTTTCAGTGTGGTGTAGTAAGCCCAAGGTTTGATGTCTCTATCAGGGATATGGAGAAATGGACTAATAATCTTCTCCCCTCAAGACAATTCGGGTTTGTTAATTATCTTAAGTCATTAATTTAATTGATGTCTTGTACGGTACAGCATGTATTTGAGGGCAGGTCATCAATGTGAACAAGTATTGAACAATCCCAATGGTAAAGACTATTTTCGGTTTTTGAAAAACAGACTCAGACACTTGGGTAAAATATTTATGCATGTGACCAATGTTCACTTGTTGAGAATTAGTACCAAGTTTAAAATAAATGGTAAAATGGTTCAAAAGTATGGTGGTGGAAGTGTCACACAAAAAGTCAAAGTGTCAGGGCAGAACAATTTAAGTTGAACTTTTCTGGTTGATTTTTTTTTTTTTTTTAAACTTTCATAATGGGTGTTGTTGCAAATATATTCGGCCTCAACTGAACAATTATTACTGCAAATCAGGCATTTATATGTTTAAACAGACCCAACCAACATTGTATGAGATAATCGGTAGCACAATGATACTGACTGTTGAAATGTCATTCATTTCACAGTGTTAACAGAATTCATGCTATTATGATTTCTTGTCACAGTTACTCAGAATATTTAGCTTAAATGGGTCTCTGAATTAATTTTCTATTAGTTTTTGGTATTTTAGTGATACCATACATATTTTACAAAGCAAAGAGTGAATCAGAGTGCATAATTATTATTCAAGCTTTGTAGTTCCATTCCGCTTACTGGTATACTTGTTTTTGCACCACTCAACAGTCAATTTTTATTTTTTATTATTTTCAGGTAAAGTACGAATAAAATGGTGCCTAACGTTGTTTTTTTAATCCGGGTAACTGTCCGGTTCCGTTTTATTGGCTAGGTGTAAAACTGAACATTTCGTGCGTTAGCGTCCAGCTCAGCCCTGGTGGCTACCAGTAGTGCAAATATTTGATTAATGCATTGCTATCCCAGATTAGAAACCTTTCTGCATAGTTCAAGTTTTATATTGTATTATGTATACATTTTCATTGTCTTTACTTAGCCAAAAAGCTTGATTCTTTTGTTGTGGCCTAAGGTTTATCGGAAGACATTTTATTTTAATTTCATTTTTTTAAAGTTTTTTTGTTGGTTTTTCTATTTACAGTTTCATTGTGTTAACTACTTCCAGTGGAATTATGGATCATGAAGAAGCCAGGAGGAAACACTTGGGGGGCAAGATTCTTGGGTTTTTCTTTTAATGAAAGTATGGTGCAGTACAATTAAACAAGTTAACATTAATTCATAATTTGTTGTCTTTATTTGTTGTGTGCTACAGTCTAAAAGTGCTGAGCTGTCTGAACTTATTTTAATGCAATTAGTGCTTAAAACAATACTTGCAATGCAGTTCATGGCCTAAATTCTACTATTTCTACACCTGATGCAGTATGTTTTCAATAAATAATGTAAATGGCTTTATTCATTGGTGTACAAAAGAATAAAAGGCCATTTTAATTATGAATGGTTTCCCAGTTAGTCATAATTATTTCATCAGGAATAGTACATTTATTAAATAAAAAGAAGCAACAGAAGAGTACCGTATTTATTGGCGTATAACACCCACCTCATTTTTTTTTTAAGAAGGAAATTTCAGCAAAAAATACTAAACATTATATTGGCGTATAACACCCACACATGATTTGCCCCCTGTTTTCGGGGAGAAAAAGTGCATGTTATACGCTAATAAATACAGTAATTTCTAATACCTTTTCCATACCTAGTTAATTTACATTATAGTTTTAAAATGTACTTACTTTTCTTAAATTGAGTTGCAAAGACCTATATGATCATACTACATGGTTGACTAATCTTTGCACAATATAAGAATGAGCTAGGCTGATCATAATGCCAAAGAACCGAAAAGATGTAATACCTTCATAAAAACGATCAACTATCAGTCAGTTATTTTCTAATATTTTACGGAAATCAAATAAATTTAAATGTGCAAAAATTATATATCCTCTTATTTTAGTAAAAGTTTAAGTACGGTATTATAAATTACAAATACATTTAAAGTAACAACTAAGGAACTATCTTAAGTAGTTTAAAAGTTATGCAAAAAATGATGATCGAATAATTACACCTATTCACATTTATTGGGAAAACCCAATGTGCCTTGTTAATGTTGCGAATTAAAATGAATTTGTTCTAAATATACACGCAAATGTCCTAAAGCGAATCGCCTATTTTAGCCTAAATCGAAGTTTCTTTCATTTACCGGTAATTAATAACTGCGCATTACAAAATTGATGTATGTATTTTCCCCTTCTTAAAAGTAAGGTTAATAAATATAGCTCTCTATTTTTAACATTTAATAAGTTTTTACTTTTTATTCATTCCAAAAATATACTTAAACTTATGAAATTTATTTTTTAAAAACTCTTATACTTTTAATAAAATGCTGTTTAATTCAACCAGTGCAGGGAAACTACATAGCCAGGTAGCATTCATTAATGATTAATGCACTTCCAAATAAGAACAAAGCATATGAAATGCAAAAAATTTGTTTTTGCTTAAGTAAGGGGGTTTCAATCCCTTGGATTATTTTATTAATTTTTTTTTTTAACTCTTGGGGAGGGTAAGACATCTGGTCAGAAAAGCAGACCACCGAGATAAATGGACAATTCTTGTAGTTTGTAGACGACCTATGCCCCAGACGGGTTTAGGCATAAGTCAAGTCCCTAGCCTCCTATTTCCTACTCATACTTAAGCTTAGGAGCCTTCGGCTACCTTGATGTCATCCTTTCCCCACCACCATTACGGGGCGATATTTTAGTGTAAATGCCAGGCGTATCGTATCTTTATTTAAAGGTTCGTTATTTCCAGGTCTCATGCTGAAAATTCCTATATATATTTATAGGCTATGGGGGCGACCATAAATTATGTCACCGAAAATAAGGGGTGGGGTGGAAACTGTTGACAAGAGGGAGGGGTTATTTTAGATAAATTGGTGTCAACAATGATGTCTTCTCTACCATTACTATTATAATTTTAATCTTAAAAATTAAAATATTTAGTGTGTATTAATAGTCATATAATTTGTAGGCCTTTAACAATAAAAGATTTATCTAATGTATGTCTGTCTGTGCACTGCAGATGGCTGGTCAGAATGTTAGCACACTTGGTTAGTGCAAGAGAATTAAAAGTTGGCCTCTCTTCACCTGTAGATGCTGTTTGAAGTGTTTGTCGCGAATGACTAGGGTGCAGAGGCGTAGCAAAGGTGTTTGGCGCCCGGGGACAAGATCCATTTTAATTTTAAAGCGCCCCTTTTCTTTTTTTCAACTCTCAAACCCATTATTTTCATCAATAAAATAATGTAAAAGCACATTTTGGCGCCCTTAACTAGCTGGCACCCGGGGACATCTGTACCCCCCCACTCCATACGCCTCTGCTAGGGTGGTACGTTTGCGATCATGTTGCCAGTATGGAACAAGGGTCAAGTGTCATATGCATTCAAATAAATAATATTGAGTTGACTGGGTAGGGTTAAGATCTTTTGAGAATGAGGGGAAATTAAAGTGAGTAACATTAGTAACAACAATAGCATCGCTGCTTGAACGGATTTTCAAAATATGTAACATCTATTTCGCATCATAAGTCATGTTGAAAAAGCATATTTAACAGACTATGCACTCTTGGGCTTAAGAAATTGCCACCTGCTCCTCAAGAAAAAGGATTCGACCAATGTAAGTAGCTGCCACTGCCAGGAGACAGAGAGAGATTATTGCTCACACTGACTGACAATGCTTCTATTTTAAGTGCCGGATGGTTAGATGAGGATGATGTTGACTTATCTGGTAGGCCTATATTAGTTCCGCTGGATGAAAATGATAAATCAGCTACTATGTCCATTGTTACGGTAGAGCAACACCTGTCTAGGCTACTCCATGGTAAGATGATAGCAGCTCGAAACTATACTACAATAAAAGTTTGACACTTGTTTACAAAAAGTTGGGGGGGGGGTAAAAAAAGCTTAAAATTGTGGACGTAATTTAATGACGCCCCCAATTCTGAACACATGATAGAAAATGTCTTCTGTAAAGTCATGTTTTACAAAGCATGTTCAACGGTACCGAAAATGCACTATTATGAATAAGAAATTACCACCTGCTCCTCAGCAAAAAAGGATTCGACCAATGCGAGTAGCTGCCAGGAGACAGAGAGCTTATGAAATTCTGAAAATAATTGCTCACACTGACAATGCTTCTATTTTAAGTGCTGAATGGTTAGATGAGGAAGATGTTGACTTGTCTGGTATATCAGTATCAGTTCCGCAAGATGAAATGATAAATCAGCTACTATTATATGCCCATTATTACGATAGAGCAACACCTGGCTACTCCATGGGAAGATAACAGCTAGAAACTATACTACAATTGTCAGCTATACTTACAATATTAACATTTTTACTTCCACAAACAATGATATTTAGTCTTTAGCAACTTTTTAATTGATTGTGTATTATAAAATTTGAGTGTAGCCCTAAAAACTATACATTTATTTATATTATAAATCATAGGGGGGGGGGGTTAAATGTTGACATAATTGGGGGGGGGTCATTTAAAGTTTGACAGTTGTTGACAAGGGGGGAGGGGTCAAACAACGCGTAAAATTGTTGACGTAATTAATGGACGGCCTTTATGTAGTGTTTTCGGAGGGGGCGGCTGCCCTAAAGTACGCCCTGGGCGGCACAATGTGATGTCTACCTATTGTACAGGGTCAGTCCCAGAGGCGTAGCGTGGTGGGGGCAGGGGGGGACAGATGCCCCCGGGCGCCAGCTAGTTAGGGGCGCCAAAATGCGCTTTGATATTATTTTAGTGATGAAAATAATGGGTTTGAGAGTTGAAAAAAAAGAAAAAGGGGCGCTAAAAATGGATCTTGTCCCCGGGCGCCAAACACCATCGCTACGCCACTGGTCAGTCCATTGTCTCACTGATCACTGAACTACTTATAAATTATCTTTCAGTATATCGTTTATTATTTTGCGTTGTAATTAAACGGTCACCAGAGTATCCAGCCGTTTGTTATTATGTATTTAATCCCACCACTGGTTAAAAACTTACAAGTAGATTGCTGTCGGCATTTCAATCATAATGATATATTTGTATCGTTTACTTTCCCGAATCATTTTCTTTTTTTAGTGTCAAGGACGGGTAACTCTTTTCTGTTGTATAACTTGTAATTATTACGAAATATAAGTTTTAACCTTTCTCGAGTTCTCCTGTGTACATTAGCAAACAGTTAAAGAATATGGGTCCCAGTGGTCGACTATTTGGAATCTCCTTATTAGAAGTTCGTTTCTGTTTAAAAAACCACCAGGTTTCTTCGAGGGTATTTTGTAGGTAAATAACTAGAACAATGGTAGTAAGATAGCAACGACCGCCAATTGACAATTGCATTGCCATTGCAATATAATGAAGTTAAAAATAAAAAGTGTAATCTTAAACTTAAAGTTTCGTACTGTAGCCTGTAGCGCTAACGGAGTGGAAGAACGGCAATCCTTGTCTTGGCCTTAGTTTAGGTTTTTGGAATCCTACACAATTTGTAGTAAACACAACATTTCCACTTAATTTTTTCCCATCCAGGGTACACAGTGTTACATACTGTTACATTTACATAGTTATACAGTAACTGACTTTACTGACACACATTTAATATTAGAATACAGTTTTCTGGTCCTGGTTTATAACAATTTGTTACTTGCTGAAATGTAAATTAAAATAGACTATATTTACTATATTATAAATTATACAATAAAAAAAAACCTAGTAATTAAGTAGGGGTAATAAGGGGAGAGACTGCAATCAGGTTAGTACAAAATAAAATGAGTAAAACAAAGTAAAACAAATAAAAATAAGAAACAGCACTTAGCTGGTAAGTTGTGTCTGTGGGCCAACAATAGAAGTTCTAGTGTGATACTACACAGATACTACTTACCAGCTAAGTGCTATTTCTTATTTTTATTTGTATACCGTTTTTTCTGTTGTTTTGTTTGCTGACGAAGGCTTTCTGCCGACACGTTCGCTGTTTTGTTGCGTTTATTTTTTCAGGTTTAACCCTACTTTGTTTTACTCATTTTATTTAGTAATTAAGTAAAAGTAATATAATTTTTTATTAAGCTCAATTCAGTATCTCTTAGTATTACACAAGTTCTTAAACCTGATTCTGATCGCTTTTTGTATTATTAAATTTTAAATTAAAGCAAAGTGATCTTTACCACGTTTTATTGAAAATAAGGCTTTTAAAAAACGTACATTTTTGGAAACGAAAACATTAAACTAGATTTTGCCGTATTATAATTAACAAAATAGTTGATACTGATCACTGATACTGATACCTATACCCATTAATTCCATGATTGAAATTGTAAATCAAACTCTGAGACAATAAAAAAATTAACCAAAGCAACCATAAAAAGCCACTCTTGTATACAGGTAGTCCAATTCAGTTTATATTGAGCAAAAACATCGGGCGTACAAGGCCCTCCATGATGACCCCATATCAACAGCAAAGACAACTGCACTGAGGAGCATCCGCAGCAAGGTCCAGTTGCAACTGCGCCAGATGCAAGACTCCTGGCTGAGTGCGAAAGATGATGAAATTCAGGACTTTTGCAGACAAGAAAGACATGAAAAACTTCTACAGTGGCCTGAGAGAAATCTATGGAGTTACCACCTCAGGCTCTTCCCCTCTCCTTAGTGCAGACGGTTCTACACTCATCACAGACAAGGAGAAAATCTTGGAAAGATGGGCGGAACACTATGATAGTGTGCTCAATACACCTTCCATCATTAATGATGAGGCTATTGAAAGACTGCCCCAGGTCCAAAAGAACAAGTCACTGGATGCTGTCCCAACTTTGGTCGAGATACAGACAGCTATCCGCCAAATGACCAATGGCAAAGTACCTGGCTCCCACATGATTCCTGCTGAAATCTACAAAGAGGGTAGACCAGCGCTGACGGATAAGCTATTGTGTCTATTCCAGATCATCTGGCAGACTGAAACTGTACCACAAGGCCTCAAAGATCCACCTGTAAAAACACAAAGGAAACCTACAGGCCTGCGACAATCACAGCGGAATTTCACTGCCGTCCATTGCAGGCAAGATCTTGACCCGAGCCCTTCTGAACCGCCTGAATGCACATCTGTAGCTAGGTCTCCTACCCGAAAGTCATTGTGGTTTTCACAAAGGGCGCGGAGCTATCAATATGATGTTTGCTGCCAGGCACCTTCAAGAGAAATGTCAGGAGCAAAATGCAGACCTATATTCCACATTTATCGACATGAATAAGGCTTTTCATAGGGTCAATAGAGGTGGCCTGTGGAAAATCATGAAAAAGTACGGATGCCCAGACAAGTTCACCAACATCATCCGTTCACCAACATCAGCTACACGATGGCATGATGGCCAGAGTGCAGGACAACGGCCAGTCATCTTAAGCATTCTCTGTCACAAATGGTGTGAAGCAGAGCTGTGTCCTGGCTCCCACACTCTTCAGTATTATGTATTCTGCAACGCTGTCTGATGCATTCAAGGACTCCACCACGGGCTTGCCAATTCGGTTTCGCACCAATGGATCAGTCTTCAAGTCAACCTTAGGAGGCTTCAAGCTAAAACTGCATCAGGGTGGTGAAGATACTAGGTAGGTTCGCTCTAGCAAGGACCTCTGTGTCAGGAATTTTGTCTAGCCACCTGATGCCGAGGAATTTCCTGAGGCAGGTTGTGTGAAAATGGTTCAGTTTCTTGGCGTGACGCTGGTAGACTGTCCACATTTCACATCTGTAGAGCAATGTCGAGAGGACTGCTGGGCTATAGACCTTGATCTTCGTTTCTCGTCTGATACCTCTCCTGTCCCAAACAGTGCTGAGGAGCTTGCCAAATATGGCACTAGCTTTTGCGAGTCTGGCATTCAATTCATCATCCATGACGACAAATCTGGAGAGGGTGCTGCCCAAGTAAGTAAATTTATCCACCGCATTAAGACGCTCTCCGTTGATGACGATGTTGGGTTCAAACGAAGGGCTTACTGGGAGCTAGCTAATACATCACTTCAGTCTTCTTTGTGTTGATTGTGAGACCAAAGTTATTGCAGGCCTCAGGAAAGACATCAACCCTGTGTTGCATGACAGCTTCTGAGGCAGCGTTGAGGACACAATCATCCGCAAACAGAAGCTCGTTGATGGTGTTATGTTTGACCTTAGTTTTAGCTTGAAGCCTCCTAAGGTTGACTTGAAGACTGATCCATTGGCGCGAAACCGAATTGGCAAGCCCGTGGTGGAGTCCTTGAACGCATCAGACAGTGTTGCAGAATACATAATACTGAAGAGTGTGGGACACGTTGGATGGGACACATAGCCCGTATGGAAGACCACCGGCTCCCAAAATAGATATTCTCTTCGGAGAACTCACAATAGGCAAGCACTCCCAAGGAGGTCAAAAAAGTGTTACAAAGACTCACTGAAAGCGGCACTAAAGGCCTTCAGCATCAACCCTACTAAATGGGTGCAGACAGCCCAGGACAGAACCAGGTGGAGAACAGCTGTCAAGAAGGGGGATTAAATCTCATGAAGCCAGTAGGATAACCACAGCTGAGACACGCAGGCTAGCCCGAAAGAGCAACATTAGATCACCGACTGCAGTAACTATCCCCTGCCCATGGTGCCAGTATTATTCTGAGCATGGATCGGACTAGCAAGCCACCTACAAGCTCACCGTAACCCACACTCCCCCCAACCAGATGGCTCGATGGTCCTAGTCGATTTTGACGAAGAACAACATATTTTTTATTGAATAATTTTATCCTGGTATGAGAGTTACTATTATCTTTACCCCGGATAAGCTAAACCCCGGAAATGAGAAACCCCAGCGGTGATCGGCAATGACTTAATTGAGTCAATAGCAATTAGCGATCAAATAATATATAACACCGGTAATTTTAATACAATAATTATAATATAGGATATAATAATAGTAATAATATAAACATAAAGGCTAGTATTAGTATGTATAGTATAATAGTACAGTTTGATTTTAGGGCTTATTCAAATTAGTCTATATGTAGGTATTGGTACTTGGTGGATATTATGCTATATTATAGTATATTTTAATTTGGCGTTAATTAAATTTATAAATTATTATTAAGAAATTCAGCTCTTCAGACTTGTTTAAAACCGGTACAACATTGATTTGATTATTACCGCCAATGTGCCACATTTTTTATGAAATGCAATTTCCTATGGTAATAATTAATTTATATACTGGCCAAACTTCCTCAAACATAGGAAACTTGATCTTTCTAGAATATTTCAGCAACTAAGTATAACGCGTAATGGAGGTGCAAGCATCGTATTTCAAATTGGAAATAGCTTAGACAAAAATAATATACTGTACATAATAAGAGCAATGTCAGGAAACTATTCTTGTTAAAAGAATGAAGCAATTTTTTTTTTTTTTTTCAATGGTGAACATAATGAAAATTTACATACATTTTTAAGAGTCATGAGTAAAAAAAAAAATGATGGGAAACACTGCTCTAAAGGTACCACTAATGTTACTTTAAATAAAACATCTATACAATAGTTACTTTCAGTCAGTGGTCATGCATGAAAACCAAGGTACAGTGGTACTAAGTACTCTTTAATTTGTATTACCGGGTACTTAAATCTTTTAAATTTATATAAATACGGGTACCTGTAGTAATTATGCATGTGTTTTGTTACAGTACCAGTACCTTTTATTTTACTGTACGGGTACATTTATTAATTATTAACCAATTTTTGTTAAATTTTAAATATTTTTTTACCTATTTTATTACAAGTACTTAATAATTTTATTTTCAGATATTTTACACCAAGCCATGCAATCCACACCACAACCATTTGTTTGAAGCAAACAAAGAAAAATGAAATAAGTTCAGAGCCTTACAAATTTACAATCAGTGCTGCCAACATCCCTACTCTACCCAAGTCTGGGCCCATAAATAAATACCAGCCATATATTGTCACAGTTAGTTTGGCCATATTCATGATATATTTTTTTTTCCTTAGAGAAGAAAATGATATTGACCAACAGTTGAATACATCTTTATTTCGTCGTGTTCCGAATTTGGAAGAGCCTCACTTGCGACAAGCTATACCTCAAATGAGAGATAGTGGAATGGACACAACAGAAGCAGAGATAAGATTAAGAGACATTGTAGCTAAAAGACAAGAGCAAGAAAAGAAGCATTAATAATATCATAATTGCTCTACATTCTTTGTCCTCAAATAGAATTGTTTGTGTGGTTTAACTGCAGTTATTCCAGTACACCGTATCTTTATGTGAATTATTAGTTTTATTAGCAGCAGTTTAATTTACTGGTACTAGTACTAAAAATTCTTAAGCGATACAGGTAATACTGTGTTATAATTTACTTAATTATTAATTAAAAATTAGATTAAAGAGACCAGGGTTTGTTCATTTAAGTCGTCAGCAAAAAAAAAAACCCCTAGTGCATACTGATAATACATATATACTCTTGCTTCTAGCTTTTTGGAAACTACTTAAAACAAAAAAAAAAGTGGTAGTGCCTTTGTAAAATTAAAATGGAACTAAATAATCTTAATTGTAGTTTTGCATTGATTTTGTTTCATGAAATTTGCAATCACTTCATTATACTTCTGGTTCTGGTAGGGTACGTTGCTGAATCAATGTACTGGCATATGTGCAACGGTTGGGGAAGCGATGCTGCTATCCTAATGGCTCCTAGCGAATGCCGGGGCAGCCTTGAAGCTCTCAATTGATGTCGAGTCCATGGCAGCATTGTACAGGTGGTTCCAAGCGATTATTGTGCATGGGAAGAATGATTGTTTATATTGCACTGTGTTACACCACGGCACAGTGAAGCATTTGCTATTGTTCCAGATGTAATTGCTTATGGGGTTGTTAGAGGTGAAGTCAGTGTTTAATGAGCGTTTGGCTCTGATTAAGCGACCTGGCTTCTGTGGGGTGAGATAAGTGTTTGCTGGGATGGCCGGCACTAGCCACATGACCACTAGGCGGAGCTTTTCTCGTCTGTCTTTGAGGGAGGGGATGTCAACTTCATGGGTTAATGATAATTTACATTTTTTCTACTTTTTAGTGTTTAATTTATGACAAGAATTGCTAATTAACAACTTATTTTGTAAAATGTTGAATCAGACAGAATTATTACCCACATGATTATTCTAATTCTAACCCTACCCCATTGGGTTTTATGTCTGTACAGGGTACTGCAAATTAACAGTTTAGTAATTATTCCTTATTATTGACATGTATATTTGTATTGATAATTACCCACCCTTACTTTGTATTGATCAATTGATGTGACCAGTGTTAATGAATTAATGTACCGGTACTGTAAATCATTAGAAGAATTTTATTAATTTACTTAAGTTACTTCATGTTTGAAAAATTGAAATAAAACAGTTTCTAAGCTTTATTTGTACTGGCACATATTTGTCCTGTAGTATTTTAAGAAATGTACCAGTACCATACTAAAACTTTTAATCACAAATTTATGTGACCACTCCCACTTTCAATTCCTGAGTGATATTTAGGTATTTGACAATAAAATTGTGATTGTAAAAATAATAGTAATATTAGTCAACTAAATTAGTGTGTACTAGCGGTATGCGAGTCACCCGTATAGAACATATGCAAAAAAGTAAAATCCCCCCACCCCTTTGTTTCATGTGTACTTTTTAATACACCTCCCCTTTGTCTGCATGTGGCTTACATCATTTACGCCCCCAATGTTGTTAAATTAAGAGTGCCCTAAACCGGTATGGTACTGGTACTAAACTGTTGATCAATTTTTGGGAGAGTAATGGTAAATAAATCAATTGTAAAATTTACTGGCACTAAGGTAACTTATTCACTTATTCTTTTAAAAACTTACCTAATGCACCAAAAAATTTATAACTATAACTACCGGTACTATAAACTATAACTATAAGTTTTATAAGATAATAATTGGTTTTGAGTACCAGTAGCCTGTCTGTATAAATATTTTTTCATATACCTGATACTAAACCATAATACCGGTATTTATTTGATAGGCATGATCACTTAGGGCAGGGGAAGCTAACCGTTAACCATTGTAATTATTTAGAATTAGTCATTAGAACAGTTGATTTTCAAAATAAAGTATTGAGTACCGGTAACACAATTCAGCACACCAATCTTTGTATCAGATTAACGTATATTATTTCAATTTAAGTAAAAGTTCAATAAGCAATGATGAGTACCGGAAGCATCAAAGTTAAAATTGTTCAATCAGTATCAGCGTATTACCAATATCAATAATCATCATACTGATTTAGAAAGTAACTACTAGTAAGTAGGTAAAGTTAAATCTAGTGACTCTTTGCTCATTGAATTTATTCACACACAAAATGATAATTCTGCAACACTTAGCTTGATATTCTGACTGTCCATAAATATTCTAACTACGGTACCGGTATATAATTATAATATAATAATTTATATCTCTACTTATTAAAACTTATACTGTAAAAAAATATCACGCAATATTTTGTGATTATCGACAGCCCATTCTCCATTGAAGTCATCATAAACGACGTCACGCCTTTATAATTTATATTATTAATGTTACGGTTTTTTTTGTATGCCCCCCCCCCCCTCACAAATTTGTGATGAATTACACTTTACAGTGGTGAATGTACCCGACCCACTGTAAAGTGTAATTCATCACAAATTTGTGATGAATTACACTTTACAGTGGTGAATGTACCTGTATCGGGTACCGGTATCTAATTTGTGACGGGAAAAAGGGTGGCGGGCAGGGGAAATAAATCTGAGTGACGTTAACTTAACGGTTAGGCCTAAGTCGTATTTTTAAAAAACATTTTCGGCTTTGTCAGTTAAGTCAGTAGTCGTTAGTTTAATAGTAGAGTTTGTTTTTCACCCTTACCAAATTTAGGTTTTCACCAGACGCAATGTGTCAAATTTTAACGAGATAGTGATTACAATTTTATTAAATAAAGGGTTGCACCTTTCGCATGGCCATGCCCAATAAAATGACAACACAGTGTGACGTGGCGCACAATTTGGAATCACTGGGCTTTCCAAACAGGGTGAAAACCCGTGACACATTTTATACAGCCACGTCGTAAGCACCTGGTTCAAGTAAATCGGTTTATTTATTTTTGGGTAAAGGTGGGGGTCGAATGCTCATTGTACCGTTACAAACCGTACGCATTGTGCATAATTAAAATAGAATCCAGAAGAAGAAAAAAAGGGGTGGGGGGTAAAAATAAATTAATGCAACAAACGGTGAAAACTCGTGACACATTTTATACCGGTACTGCATCTGCAACGTCATAACTGTATAAGTATACAGTACAGTGTATGTATAGTAAAACCCAGTAGGAAATAGGTTGTTGTTTTGTTGTTTTTTTTTTGGGGGGGGGTGTAGAAAGTTCATAAATTGTACCAGAACAAACGGTTAAACTGTACGCATAATTCATGATAATTAGAGGTGGGAGGTTTAATAAAATATGAACGCTTCCACTTCCAATGAAGTTCCAAAGGGGCATCGAATATGTGACTTTTTTTTTTACTACTGTACTATTACTATTAACTACCGGTATATGGATGGCGAATACAAATAAAATAAACATTTGGGTAAAAATAAAATTTGTAAGTACCGGTACATCACCAAGCATCATCTCTAGCAACGGTACCGTAGTAATTACTACGGTACCCGTTTCTACTTCTCCTGTACTGTTAGTTGTGTTAGTGTTACTCAATAAGAGGGTTACCGTACCGCGGTGCTGTTTGTACCACGACCGCGAGATGTCACTTAGGATTAAAATTAAATTTGTGTAGCAAGAGCAATATCGGTACCGGAGCTACCGGTAATATTTCGCGGCGCCTCTGTGACTGAGGAAACCGCAGCAACCCAAGATATAGCAATGCCGAGTGAAAGTGACTCCTGGGGCGAAGCCAATAAATGGCACCCAGGTTGACACATTCTTGAAAACCCCTTCGCTAGCCAAACACTGAAACTGGTGAAAACTTGGGACATACAGGAGTATGATACTGATACAGTCATGTTTACAGTATGAGTACCGTATGATACTGATACAGACATGTTTACGGTTACGATTTTGGTGTAATGAGAGATTTTGATGTGTAAGTGTAGGCCCTACCCATTATTTATACCGGTACTGTATGTTTTTTTTTACTAAGTATTACAGAAATTACAATAATAAAACGATTTTGTGATGATATTGTAACATTTTAAGAGTTTGAGGGGTAAACAGGTCTGGACATATTCATATATTAACTTTTTAGTTGGGGGGGGGGGGGGGGAGAAATGGTTAAATACTCATTGCACATACCCTCCTGGGTAGAAAAATTTGACAGTTTAATGAGTGCGTACTGTTAAGTTGTTATGACCATTTCTATACCGCATTTATGTTATGGCTATAATATACCGGTGACACAGAACGATAATTTAAAGTTTAAAGCATTATTTTAGTATGATACCCCGGAATTTATTCTTTATTACACTTACGATAAGGGTATTGACCCTAGTTAAAGTTAAAAGTAGTATAGTACCGGTACCGCAGTTTTAAGCCAAGAATCTCCACGAAATTATCTCACCCTTATCAAATGAAACAATGTAATATTCATGAATGTATCAAACATACTTCCTGGTTCGGTAGCTAAATCCATGTTCACAGCAATTTGCTGGTAACACAAATTGAATTTCATGGCTAAGTATTCCTTGGTAACTAGTACCGTAAGAGAAAAACTGGAAATTGAAGATTTAAACAAAACGACAGCCATTTTGCATCTAAAGTTTAATCTTAATGTTCTTAAACTGTTAATTACTTGGGACCATCAGTATGACAGACAACGTTATATATAGTTACGGCACCCACTTCATAGTTACAGATAAACTAGCTACCCGGTACTGCATTACATTATTATAATGTATAAAGATTGTATTTGTATCTTTAAAAAAAAAATTGGAGAAGTACATGTATCTTAAAACTTGGAGAAGGTCAGCTTGACCAGAATAAAGTCTTCTATCAACATGAGAAGAGTAGAAGTATTAAAACTTCTGAAAAGCTACATTTTTTTTATTAAGCAGCAATTTAAAATCATTAGTACCGGTACCGTACCGGTAAATGAAGTCTGACTTGTGCTATATGTCACTAGAAACTTTACAATTACAGCACAGTGTAAAAAGGCTGAAGAACTCTGCTGCAACAACTATATAATATGAATATAACACAAAAGATGTAGTAGGTACTAAAACATTTATTAAAAGATACATTGCCAAAGTCTTTGTAAAATAAACCGGTACCCGGTACCATAATTTCATTTGAAAAAAAAAACAAAAAAACTATACCATGACTTATTTCTAAAAATCCAAAACAATGGAAATATATAAGACTTTAACGAATTTAATGACACCCACCCCCCTTTTTCTTTCCAAATTCAACAAAACTAACATCAATACAATGTTCAGTATATCTAGCCACAGTGATGAAAACATGATGAAATATTTAAGAGTCACAATACAAATGAAAACAAAAAAAGATACAGTTGAACATTACACTGAGATTTATGGGTCACAATATATTATGAATAAGACAGTTGATGCTGCTGCTTTCTGTTCAGGTCCATGTCTAAGGAATACAGTACCCCCCGCACCACCATAATGCTACTTCAAATATTGGTAAGCTTGGGAAGAAAAACCATAACTCGATTTCCCATTTCGATTTCAAATATATATGCTTCCATGAAAACAGCAAACCAAATTGAAATGGTTGCATAAAATAAGAGGAAATTTAAAGTCACTTCGCAGTGGACGGGAAATAAAATGTTCCAAATCTGTCTAGTTGGTGTCATTTTTATCAATATATATATATTTAAAGTTAAAGAAAAAATTAGGCACGCTCTCCACGAATCCTCCTGGCCAACTGAATATCTTTGGGCATAATTGTAACTCGCTTGGCATGAATAGCACAAAGATTGGTGTCTTCAAAAAGTCCCACTAGATAGGCTTCACTGGCTTCCTGTAACAGAAATATTTTAACATATTAGTCCACAGTTGATAAAAATATACACAGACACCGACCTAAAGTGAAGAGTGTTGAGATGATTCAAATCATAAAATCATAATATAAACTTGGGGTACCAAACTTGCAGCCATTTGCGAGCTGCAAGACAACATTTTGCGATCGCTACTTGACAGCAAAGTTTAGTGTTAATGCGGCCTGTGCGTTTTCCCCATAATAAAAAAAAAAAAAAGGGAAATCAATTTAAATAATACAGTTAATTTGCCATCACCTTTCTCCCTCTTTTGACAACCACTCGAAATGGTCACAGTTCTTTTTTTCATTTTTGTTGAGCAGATGGTAATATTTACTCAGCATTGGTGCTATTCTGACAGTTATTTAGAAATTGTAAGAATGTAATGGACTAATTTGTCTAACAGTTCCCTAGCCTAGTCCCCCCAACCCTATGTTCTTAATGTAATTTATGGATGGTTTCTAAAGTTACAGGTCACTACAATAACATGAAAGCTTTGTGCTGTAGAATGGATAAAAAAAAGTCATTTGTTACAAATTAGCTGGCATGCCACTTAATATAAAAAAAATTATTACCTGTAAAGCTCCTATGGCTGCACTCTGGAAGCGGAGATCAGTCTTGAAGTCTTGGGCGATTTCTCTGACCAGCCTTTGGAAGGGTAGCTTTCTGATAAGAAGCTCTGTGGACTTCTGGTAACGACGAATTTCTCTCAGAGCAACAGTACCAGGCCTGTAACGATGGGGCTTTTTGACTCCTCCGGTTGAAGGGGCACTTTTCCTTGCTGCCTTGGTAGCAAGCTGCTTCCTGGGTGCCTTACCACCAGTAGATTTACGAGCTGTTTGTTTTGTTCTGGCCATCGTAGCTGTAACTAATAAAATGGAATACGGCCTATAGTATAAATCACTGTGTGTATACATGGCAACATAATGCTGCAAATTTAGTCTAATATCAGTAAAAGGAAATTACCAACATTCAACATGTTACAATAACCAACAAATAGACCAGCAACCGATTTGTTGCTGGTTGATCAGAATATGATGTAGTGTGGTTATGAGCTAATCAAGGTGACTTTACTTGACACAATAGGTTAGTGGTGTTATGACCAATTAATGATTCTTGCAATATCCAATAACAAAAGAAATGCAATAAATTCTAAGTCTAACCTTAATGCTACAGAAACAGTATTAAAATTATAAAATTACCTACTTTAAAATATTTGAATATAAAATGGGTGGAATTTTAAAATTTTAATTTTCTTTCATGAGAACTTTTAAAAAATTGTTCTTAAAAAACCCATTCACAATTTAGTATTTATACCTTCATTGTTGATTACAATTACAAGCAATAGTAGTAATAGTCTCAGATAACTCGAAACTGAAACTGTTTGAAATCTGCATCCTCATTTCTGGCCAATAGATAAATAAAGAAAATATACTCTGTGTACTTAGAGCATAGCCTAAGCTGAGCGGATAAACCTAACTGTAACTAGGTACTAGTGTGAAAACTTTACAACACTTATCAAAATATAAAACAAGACACTAGTATAGAGGTAAATGAATGAATGGTTTTCAAAAACACCAAGATCAACTCTTTAGACTTTAGGACAACTGCTTCAAAATTTATAAATTTTTTTGTAGTAGCAACACCCCACCCACCCCATTTTTCTAGTGTTTTGTGGGATCGGACTTTTGTGCATTTGTACTTAATTTTTTTTTAAATTCCCACAAATAAGCTTCCCAGGCTCATCTGGATGCATAATACATTTTAAGAATATTTGAAAATTTTCTACCTCTTAGACTCTGTTGATAATGAAGCAACAAATATTTTTTTATAAAGTATTTTTAACAAGACGTACAAGTATTAAACCACCAAACTCCTACAGCTCTTTTAGTATTTAAAAACTAAAATAGGCCTAGGCCTCATAAGAACTTCAAGAAGGTGAAGTAAAATATTGCCTGAGAATTAAAACCCCCAAAGCAAAACATAGCCAGGACTACTGAAGG
Source organism: Lymnaea stagnalis (assembly GCA_964033795.1). Taxonomy (NCBI): domain Eukaryota; kingdom Metazoa; phylum Mollusca; class Gastropoda; family Lymnaeidae; genus Lymnaea; species Lymnaea stagnalis. The sequence continues at coordinate 1,326,912 of CAXITT010000004.1, read as the reverse complement.
CCTACCCGGAATACAGTAACAAAGGCCATTTATATTTAACTACATGAGCTAGGCCCTACTACGTTTAGTAATAATAATCGCAACATGCTTATTTACTTATTTGGGCTAAATTTATCCTCTAACACGCTTACGGTTAAAGTAAGTGCAGTTCAGGTCCTACATTATTTATTTACCAAATTCCTAGTTTAACTTATAAACTTGCGTGTATTTTTTAAAAAATATATTAAATTATTAAGATAACTCCCAGCAGTAATAGTTAACTAACACTGAATTGTACATCGCAAATTTTTTCTCTCATTTCTTAAGTGTCTTTGACCAGCCGACAGTGAATATTGGTGGATCTGAAACACTCTCAATGACACATTAATTTTCTGATACAATAACTTTCATTTCCATTAAACTTAAACATCAATAAATAATTTACTATGATTTTTATTAAATGTAATTTCTTGTTTCGTTTTCGTGAACATGCCTACAGTTTTAGCTGGAATATTTCATATTGAATGATATTGCATACCTAATTACTATGGGAAGCGTTTTACGCAGTCGGCTGCGTATAACCCTGAGAGTTATTCACAGCCGACTGCGTATAACTCTCAGGGTTATACGCAGTCGGCTGGGAATTTAGCCAAATAAGGTTTATTACCGCTAGTTTGGCAATTTAAAAAAAAAGTATTATGCGTAATTAGCTGCATGGTGGATTGTTTTGAACTAGAACTTTGAATGTGTTGAACGTAAAATTTTAATTGAATTAATTTTAATTAATATTGAAATTGATGATAGCAATAGTATTAGTGCTATTATTAGTATTATTGCTTGTATCTTATATATTATAATTATAAGTATAAAGTCTATATTTCTTTGAGTCTAAGCCTAAGTCTTAGATTTTTTTAAAGGCATTTCCATGGTCTAAGTCTAGTTATGTATTTTGATTGATTAGGTTTTTATATGTGGCTATGACTATTTCTATGTGGTTGGTTTTACTGACTAATTCAGGAAATACATTCTATTTATCTTTTTTTAAATTTTATCATTTATGATTATTTTTTTTGATGACCTAAATGTAACAGTTTTCAGCTTCCATGCAAAACTATAACTGTGTGAAAGTATTACTTACAGTGCCCCCTCTACAGAACCCCTGTCACCTACAGCAATTTTTTTCCTGCTACTCTCAACCCATGATTATTTTTATTACTGTACCAGTGAAACATGATTTTATCTGCCACAAAATTAGTTAACAACACAAACATATATTTGATAATTATAAGTATAACATTATTAACATTACATTGGTCAAGTTAATAATTCTCATGTTTTAACATTTTTTAGCCCAAAAAAAAGTAAAACAATAAGCCTAGTTGTTGCTTCATTCTCGAGAAAAAGCATAGCAACCAACGCGTATTCATAGCTTGCTATTCTTGGCTTGCCGTTGGCTGGAATTGAACTCAAGACCACCAACTTGAGGTTTGGTCAGTTTAGACCATTCGACCACAGTCACCCGATATCAAGGCACCCTTATTGATTGATACTGTAACACAGGAAGAATATAGAAGCCACGTGACTTGCTGACTGCGTATAACTCTCAGAGTTATACAGTCGGCTGCGCATAACCACTTCGAATTACTATAGTCAAAATTTGGCATACCGGTATTGATTTAGAGTTATAGTATAGGCAGGGGGAAAAAGAAAATGGAGAGATCGTTAATTTAAAAAAGTAAGAATACACATAAGTCTAAGTTATCATGTGAAAATAGGAAATTCGTTAAAAAAAAATATTTACACCCAACTGCACTTATACTGACTTACTAATGACACTATTATTTATGTAATATTTTATAAGTTTTTGGTCTGTCTAACTATTAATTAAATTAATAAACCTCAGTTGACTGGTAGTAGGTAGCAGATGACCGATGTTTAGGACTATGAATACAACAGGTAGCAATAGAGCAAGAGGATGGGAAAGGTCTATAAATTAGTATTAGTCTACTAAGCCTAGAACTAGAACTTAATTTAAATTTAAAATTAATGGAGGCTTAGCCAAGGCCCTATCATTATTAGTTAGGCTTATTACTACTTAAAACTAATTTATGGCGATCAGACAATATTTGGAAACTTGGAAAACAACAGTGAGCATTATGATTATGCAGAAAGTGCAGACATTCATAAACACATGCCTTAGAAAGATCCCAAAAATCAAATGGTCAAATACTATCACCAACAAAGATCTACTAGAAAGGACATACCAGGTGCCCATATGAAGATATCAAAAAGAAAAGATGGAGATGGATAGGGCGTACGCTCCGAAAACCTCCAGATAGCACCACCGAAAAAACCCACAGGGAAAAAGAAAAAGAGGAAGGCCTCAGAATACATGGAGACGCGAACTAGAGGCAGACACGCCAAATATGGGATACACCCCGAAGCAATTGGAAAAAAAAGCACAGGGCAGTGATGAGTGGAAAATTCTTGTAGACGGCCTATCCCCAGACAGGTAGAAAGGCATAAGTCAAGTAAGTTTTAGTAAGTAAGACAATATTTAAAAATAATTATTAAAAATATCTGTCCCGAGTCAAAGTACTTGACTAAATAATAATCGTATTAAAGCTATTTTAATTATATATTAACATTACATACACCCCAATAAATAAAGTATTTAGATTTAGTAGTAATAGTATCATATTAATTTAGTCCTATCAATCCAATCAGTGTGGGCCTATCACTATTCATAAATAATGGCATCAGCTAATTAATATTTATTATAATTCATGGCCATATTATATAATAAATATTTACAACTCAGGGACAACTGGGCTAGATCTATTAGTAACTATTTAAAATTTACTATTAGTAATTAGTTAGATCCATAACTTGGCATTTTTTGGGTCTCCCTTGAATTTTCATTTGGATCAAGAAGAAATTGAAGATTTTTAAATAACATTTTTTATCAGCTTCACATTTAATGTTTGAGCCTAACTTTCAAAAGTGAATAGAAATTGTAGGCAAATGCTAAATGCCGATTTAATGGGCAACCTGCGAATTCCCGATTAGGTAAGCCCCGATTCTATATTCAAAACAACCGCGGAATTTTTCTTCACAGACTAACTTAAATTCGCCACGGACTAAGGACTAAGACTAAGGCTATGCTAGTTGAGTTAGTGAGAGTGAGTGCATGGCCATTTGGTTAAAGTAGTGAACCGTAGGTTTTCAATGATGGTAGTAGACCTAGTTTACACGAGTCTACCATCACTATATAATCAAATGCCTACAACTAAAATATAAACAAGTGAATTTTTTAAAAATTCAATACATACCTAGTTATGTGAGTTCCCGCTTCAATTTGCAATAAAATATTGGGTGCCCAAATATTCCGTCACTGGGTTCTTCCTGCCAAAATTGAATTGGATTCTGGGTAAAAAGGGAATTATGTTTTTTTATAAACAGCCATTCATTGGCTTCTTACGAGCAACAAAGAACTGGTTGTTCATTGGTTTAGAATATTACATTGCGATTGGGCAAAGAGTCTCAGTAAATTCTATTTCCATTGGTTAATTTTCTTTCATTTTTATTGGTCGTCTAAGAATTTACTCGCATAATGAGCTATTCTTAAATTTACTCTACTTATAAGATAAGATGCTATTTTTTTTAATTGATCCAAATAAATGGCATTGTGTTTTTATTAAATTGTGCATATTTATTTTCAGCTTATGACAAACATTCTTGACACTTTTTAAACAAAAAGCAATTTAAATTTAAGTGTTTACATTTAAAATTACTCTTTTCTCAAGTGCAATAAAAATTAATTAGCTTTCATTGATACTATAAGTATAAGTGTAACCCTACATCATAAAACATAATTTCTTAATGTCCATTTTAATATTAAGAGTGAATATTTTATTTCATTTTATATAAACCGGGGAAGCACACTGATAAATTCTGAACGTTTTGGGAACAAAAAATGTTCTATATCTTGCAGTCTCTACTTTTAGTTTTACTTTTATTAGGAGCCTACAGGTCTACATCCTGACCAGGCTCGTAATCTTAACAGTAGGCTTTTAACTGTGATGCAGTGGGTGGATTGTAGGTATTCCAATGCGTTGTTTTTTTAAGCTTTACAAGTTAATTTACTTTAAAATGATTCTTCAAGCAAAGGTATCTTTGTTTGTGTGATATTACGTGCTTTCTTATTATGAAGTACTAGATATAGCCCGCCAAACTGGCGACAGCAATGACTGACCTTCCCATCTACTAAGGGGGTGTCAATTTATTACGTCAATAAAGTAAGGAAGGGGGGTTGAAATGTTTGACAGTTGTTGACAAAGGGGAGATAGGGGGGGGGGGTAGATTAGTTGACGTCTACATCATCCTCATCTAACCATTCAGCACTTAAAGTGGTTTGACATGCAAATAGTTCTGGAATGGGTGGAGCGAATATACATTTGTTTTGTTTTTATACAGCTCTTTTTTTAAATTAATAAATGTATGTTATTTTTTAATGTCATGATTATGTTTGCTAACTTTTATGTGCAGCGCGGTGAGCCCAGCACTTGTCCTACCAAAGGATATGACGTTGACATCTTAGTTGGAAGCTGTTGAGTTTCTATCATGGTTTGTGTATTTTATTCACCGTTCGCTGCCGCTATAAGAGCATACTTAACATGTAATCCCGTAGTTTTGTCGTTTCTATGAAATTGAAGTGTAAGCCATTCCAAACCCATTGGTCCTATGAATTGTATTTCATTCCTAACCCAACTTTTCTATAAAGTGTATGCCAGTCCTAACACAATTGTTGTATGAATTGTATGCCATTCCTAACCCTATTGTTCTATCTAGTGTATTCAATTCCCAACCCAATTGTTCTATGAAGTGTATGCCATTCCTAACCCATTTGTTCTATGAAGTGTATGCCATTCCTAACGCAAACAGATATTTGTTTTGTCCTGATTCTAAAACGACACCCTAGGAATGTACAATTACATCAGAGGAAATAGATGAAGCCAACTCGCCAGGCAGGTATACACAGTGGTGAAAAAACATGCGTAGGAAGGGGAGGGCGGAGGTGGGCTGTCTGCCCAGGGGTGACACTCGCTAAATATATAGAATGGCAAATTTTGCGGCCACTTTGCTGAGTTTTTTTGTGGGTGAGGTGGGGCCAGGGCCGGCCTTAGGCCACTGCAACCTATGCAGTGGGCCCCGCACTTTCACGGGCCCCACTTTCTAATACAAAATCTTAATTTTCACTTATTATCCTTATCCCTATTCAGACTGGGCCCCGCGCAATCCGCTTCGCATAGGGCCCCGCAATTGTTAGGGCTGGCCCTGGGTGGGGCAGAGCCGTCGCGTGATTTTTGAAGCCCCCCCACCCCCCCGCCACGTCCATTTTTAGTTTTGACCTGAACCTGAAGTTGATAGTTTAATTTACCTTCCCACATCACAACTTTGAACCCCTAACATTGCCGAGCCCCCCCCCCCCCTTTTTTCTTTTTTTTTGCAGCCACAAGGGTTGCAAAGGCAAAGCCCACTTGATGGATCTGGGGTGGGTATCACTAACCCTAGCTACGCTGTGTGAGAACGAACGCCTAGACATAGAAACAGCTCAGTCTATTAAGCTGGTGGCTATATGTGAGCGACTTCGAAGGGGGCATTTTAGATGGGATCTTTATAGTGAATTAAACGATAAAATACCAACGATAAAGTAAGGCGTAATTTGGAAAAAAGTGGGGGGGGGGGATCTGAGATTTATGACAGTGACAGATAGTAAAAATTACCTCAAAATAGCGTGAAGTACTTTATGGGCGGCATCTTTGTGATGTCTGTCTAAAAATATTAGTTTAAAAAGGGCCATTAACTTCCCAAAGTAAGTGTGGAACCTGTCTGCGAGTAAACCGCAAATTCCCACTTTGACAACTCCAAACTAAGGATGCGACCTATCCACTGATGCGACCTATACACGAGTATACGCCTCTGTGCAGCGGTTCTCAACCTGTGGATAGCGACCCCTTTGGGGGGTCGAACGATCCTTTCCAAGGGGTCGCCACAATACAAATACTGTACAGTTATGAAGTAGCAACGAAAATAATTTTTTGATTCGGGGTCGCCACAACATGAGGAACTGTATTGAAGGGTAGCGGCATTAGGAAGGTTGAGAACCACAGCTCTAGAGAATCGTGTCCAACAATAATTAATAGATGTAGCTCACAAATCCATCCCACCAGCAACAAAAATGATTTTTTTTTTTTTTTTAAATGGCATCATTCAAAAAAATACCAACAACCAAACAAAACCAGGATGGTTAAGTCTTGACATCTATTCATTGAAGTAGCAACGAAAATAATTTTTTGATTCGGGGTCGCCACAACATGAGGAACTGTATTGAAGGGTAGCGGCATTAGGAAGGTTGAGAACCACAGCTCTAGGGAATCGTGTCCAACAATAATTAATAGATGTAGCTCACAAATCCATCCCACCAGAAACAAAAATGATTTTTTTTTTTTTTTTAAATGGCATCATTAAAAAAAATACCAACAACCAAACAAAACCAGGATGGTTAAGTCTTGACATCTATTCAATCATTTGATTGGTAGTTAATTGATATTTTTATACATCTCATTCACCATTATAAATATTAAACAGTCTATAAGATTTGTAGACATTAATCAAAATAACAAGCCAAATCATTTTGAAATTTGTTTTATTGGTCAAAATTTGATAATTTTTTAAAAACTATTTTGCTTACTCTTTAGTATTTTAAATACTTTTAAATATTTTAAATATTTTAAATACTTCACAAACAAAACAGCTCAATAAACTAGTTAGCAATGAAAAGAAAACCTATAAAACAGAAAATTTGTACACGAAAAATACATTCAGAAAACTATGTACTTCACAAAGTGAGCCTTTGGAGACTCCAGTAATATATTTTTTTTTAAAAGTTGAAATTTATTTTTTTCAAATTAATTAAAAATTAACAGCAAAAACATTGAAAAAAATGCATATCTACAAAAAGTAATGATTCTGCAGTTGACAATGACTAAATTTAAAAAATGTATTGAAAAATTAATAATTAAAATTATTGTAAACTTTTCAAGGGGAGACAGTTGTTTGTAACAGTGTGTTGTTGATTTAACACAAAATTATTCCAGAAGTCACAACATAAGGTTTGAATAAGTATAAAGGGTAATTAAAATCAAACATTGTTCAGACAAGGTCATAATGGCTGATATTGCAAAATATAATTGGGGGCAGGAGCCATTTAAAGATTACAGATTTTAAACAAATTTAGCATCCTTGTACATTTGTTAAAAAATAATTTCATTAACTAATAATATTAATAACATTTGCCAATGTTTAAAACTATGAATGCTATACTACTATTACATTAGACATTTGCTTTGTTGCTTTGATTGAAACAAAATATTTAAAAATTGACCTTATATGAAGAAAAAAAGAAAGGCAATAAAAAAATTGAGCTACCCCGTGACTATTTCATTAACCTGATATTGATGCTAAAAATATTTTTACTTCTTTGAGAAGACTAAAACCCATTTCAGTCATAATGTTGGTGAGTTTAGCCCAAAAGCATTAAAAAAAAAAAATTCTGTCAAACCTGTGTCCAGTATCTTCCTCAATTAAATTTAGTCTTAATTTACATTTACCTTTTATTTACATCAAATAAAAAAAAAGCAAAGTTGTATTTAAGTTATTTAAACTTTATTATTTTTTTTCTAAATGAAAAATCTTATTCAACAGATTGTTTTCTGTTGCCCCCAAAATGCAATTATTGTAATGAGTTCAACATCTAATATAATACACTCGCTGTAGAAGCGATGCTTATTTTTTAATCCTTAATAAATATTATTTACATTTAAATAATGCTAAATCAACAAAAATTCTTGGATTACAGCTAAAATGTATAATCTGTTTTAATAAAATTTCCTTGCATGATAGAATATATACAAACGATTTGTAAATTATTTTAAAAATAAAAAGTGTAGCAGTTAAAATTTGTGTTAAATTTGAAATACTTTGTTATTAGTAATCATTAAACTAAATAATTGCTTTAAAAACCTTTAATATACATAACTAAATTGAACCTTTAAACAAGTTTAAATAAGACATTTGAATATTTCTTTAAATTGAAAATAATACATTGAATTCAATTTTTATTGTATTGTTACATTGTTGAGTCAAACTTACAACAAAAAAAATTAACAATTAGATCTATATTTAAACAAGCCCAGATAACAAAATAGTTGAAGTTGAAGCAATTATAAATACATTTTTACTGCTCAAGTTTTTACTATTTTTCTAGAACCTGTATCTGGCTTTGCTAGCAAAACAGGATTCATTATCATTAAAATCATATGCATTTAAGCATTTTGAAAATCCCAGCCAAAAATAATAATTTCCATTTGATTTCACTAACATAACAAAGCATTTGGCAGTATGGTGAATCACAAGAACACAATTTAAAAAATTACAAGTGTACTAGAAGATCAGAAGGATAAAGAAATGAACAAAAGGATAAAGTTATGTAACTACAAAAAAAGAAACAAAAAACACAAACTGGTTAATAGAGATAATTCACAGCGGAATAAAATAAAAATAACGATTTTACATTAAATATAGAGTTTTGCAAAATTAGAAGAGTTTAAGAGTGGCAATGTATTTATGGTGAAAATAATATATTTAATTTGAAATAATACATTAGATTATTAATTGCTCATGTATTAAGTTAATTTTGAGATATAATAATCATGGATTTAAAAAAAAGTTTTTTCAACATAGACTTTTGTTTATACTATACAATAACATAATGGAATGAGGAACTCCCTTTCATTGTTTATAAAACTACTATATCTTAAAAAATGTGTAGAAGTGTAGCTGTCAAATGTCTGAGGCTAAGGATGTGATGGCTACTTGTATAAAAATTATTGTAAGTAAATATGCTAGTGCTATGATGCTTCCCAGGCCAGTGATTTGTCAGTTACATTTTTTTAAAAATGCATTATCGTAGCAATGATAATATAAGTTAACAGATTTAATTTTCTAAAGATTCTCTTCAAAAATGAATATTTTCATTATAACTTGTGAATAACATTGAATTTGAGAGTACTTCAGACAAAAAAATTGAGGATGTTGCACAGTTGCTTTTTTCTACATGTTAAGTGTTATACATTTACTTCAGCAGCTTGGAGTATTGAAGTCATGCAGGATATCAATAACACCTTTATAAAGTAATGCGTTTACATATTAACCTTTGAAGACAACTGAAATTATTTTTAAAGTCTGATATCCTAGACAATTAAAAAATAAAAACAAATTACAATTAAGAAGGTAAATACTAAATCAAGACGTGCAAATTAAGTAGAAAGAATAATTATATTATAATGAAAGGATGTAAGTCAAATTTAAAAATTAAAGGACACATAAAAGGGTTAACCAAGTTTCTTTTAAATAAATACATAGCTACTAAGTATCAATGAAAGCTAATTAAATAAATCATCTATTCAAATCTATGGCAACCATAGGATCACTTATATGTTTGATTTTTAATAAAATGTAAATAAAAAGACAACTAAAAAGTAGTATGACGCATGAAGCTGAATGAGTGAAAAAAATGTTTTAACTAACCATCTACTTTTTATTTTCTTCCATAAGATGTCTGCAATAGCTTACTGTTAAAGGTAAACATAAAATCACGTCTAAAAGAGAATTTGAATTATGGAGCACAATGAAATAGGGAATCTAATTAACATGCCAGAAATTTCAATGAGAGAGAAAAAACATCCATTCCAAATTAGCTGAAGTCAGCTAAAATTATAATGGAAATTACTTCACTCAAAGTAGCTTTTAATTACATAGTTTACTTTTTATGACCAAATGGTAGTTTTTCTCTAGGGGGGTCAATTAAATTACAATAATCACACCCTTAACTACTCAAAGCACATGTATTTTGATTTGATAAAAAAATATTTTTATAAGTATTTATATTCTACTAAAAGGAACAAAGCAAATCAAAATTCAAATGGAAACTGCAGTACATTGAAATTATAGGTCCTCTGAAACTTAAGACCAGTTGAAAAGAAAATAATTTTTAACTCATTTCATATGTGGATATTAAAACAAAATTTGTTTCTATTATTACTATTGAAATTTAAAAATTAAAAAAAATTAAGTTAAAGCCCTGTTTTGCTTTTAAGAAAAAAAAGGTTTTTATTATTGTGTTTACTACAAGGCATTTTTCACTTCCCTGTTTTGTTTTGTTTTAAATGTAGTACTTTAATATTACTTTTCAAATTAAAATATATTTTTTTATTATCTTTGGCAAAAGCAACAACAAACCCATTATTTCTTATAAATAAATTTGTTATATCTTAAATGATAGCAGTGAAAGTTGGCAAACAAAAAGTATAATATCCTTAACATGTTTTGTAAATACTGAAGGTCTGAAACCACCAAGTCATTTTTTTAGTTTAACAAAAAGGGTGAAATCTTTGAGAACACAATAGGTTTGCAATAAATGTGGCTGCTTAAATTAGGATACAAGAAAGACTTAAAGCTGAAGTTGTTTTTTAAGTTTACTTTTGTAATAGAAAATATATCAGCAGAAAGTCATTTGGAACCACAGGTTTAATTTATTCAGGAGGTAAAGGAAGCAATTTAAAAAATGTATATACAGATAAGATATAATTGCACAAAATGGTTTTAATACAAATGTATTACAAGCCTTTGAACATGATAAATTTTCTTATCCTAAACAAGAAAATTACAACAACACAAAATTATACATATGTGAGGAAATTGTATTAAGATTCAGTAACAATTACATTGATTTTTTTTTTTTACTGTGATTAAGACACAAAGAAATATACAAGAAACTTTGAATACTTTAGAACAAGCCTGCACAACTTATGGCCCACGGGCCGCATGCAGCACTAACTTTGCAGCCTGCGAAGTTTTGAAATATTCTTTATTATTATTATTTTCTTAATAGCTTTGCCCCCCTTGACCTATTATCTTTTTTCATAAAGTATTACAGCCCGCCTTACATTTTGAGTTGTGCAGGCCTGCTCTAGAACAAACTCTAGAAATGTGCTATCCTGCTTCAACATAGTGTTGAGATCTATTAGATCTTTTACAGCTGCCCTTGTTTCAAGTAATTTTAACAAATACACTTACAAAAACATTAACATTCTATCATCCAAAGTATATTTTAACTCTGAAATTAGAAAATAGACCACAAATAGCTGCTTTGCTGTAATGGCTGTATAGTTGAAGGTCTTGCAAAAATGTATTCACTCTGCAAATAATCTATGCTCTTCATTAAATATTAAAAATAACAACAAAAAAGTAACAGAATTTTGGTAAACCTAAAATTAAATTTCCCATTGTTAAGAAATCCTTTAAAAATCTAAAGTAAACAAAATAAAAGTAATAATAGAAATTCAGAAAAAAGCTAGCTAGTCAAAAGGAAATTTTGATACCATGTTTATAAAAAAAATATTTAATTGCAAAGCTAAAAAGTTAAAGCAATCTTTGAAATTCATTTTTTTAAACCATAGATAGCTATAGAGAAGAAAATTGTGAGGAAAATTATTTGAATTTTAAAAGTGTTATTATGATTCGTAACAGCTGTTTATAACCTCAACATTCTATATTAACATTTACTTTCACATGAAATTTAAAAAAAAAATTGATTTCATTGACAGGTACACATTTTTTAAAATGGCTTAGTTAAAAAAGATACCCTAGGGTAAATTTTCAGATCGTAACTTAAATTTTAGAGAAAAAAAAAATAAAAATTAAAGGATAAATATTCAAAAGTTAAGACTGACAGAATTAATTAATGGATTAAACATGTATACCTATGTGTCACAGTTATGTGCTATATTTTATAACTAAGTCATAATTTTAAAAAAAAAAATAAAGTAATTTTTTGTTACATTTTACTTAATTGAAATTATTGTGTATTTATAATTTAATTCAACTAATTCTTCCATTATGTTTGCCAAATAAAAAGTTACAATCTTAAAGAAAATAATTTATTACAAAATCATTATTCTTTTATTAATACTTTACTAACAGTTTATTGGTCCCTTAAAATGTTACACTGTACGGGGTAACATTAAATTTCAAAAGGAGAGCATCCTTGTATATTTACAAAGTTTTTCAGCTGTAATTAACCTAAATTTAATTAATTTTAAAAAATGGGTCTATAATAAAACTGTAGACAGGGGTTGTAAGTATAAACTTTTCTACCAGTACGCAATCTTAAGCCGAGTACAATTAAGTTTACAATTTGTGTGTGCTATATTGTTTTAAATGCAAATTTAAGAGATTCACAATAGATAAAAAAATAATGAAGAGCGAATCGCAGGATAACACTTTTATCAAATGAGGAACATGGTAATTTTTGTTTTAAATCTATGGAAATACAGCAGTTAAAGATAACTGATTAGTAGAAGTCATTGACAAGAATAAAAAAGAAAGGGGATACAAAAATAGAGCTTGACCACAAGCTGAAATGACTAAGAAAGTGCAGTCCAAATATTTGTTTGCCATTACATAGAGATGTATAATTAATATAACATCACCAGGAGTATTGAACAAACTATGAAAATGTAATTTTACAAGAACTTGAAAAAAATGAGGAGTAAAAGTTGACAAATGTTTATATATATTATATGTGTAACTAATTATATGACCTCTGATATTTATTGACTGACATTAAAATGTAACACATTTAGAAATTTATATATATTTATATATATATACATCAATTGTATCAAAGGCAAAGCCCCAGATAAGTTTTAGTCATCAAATAATTATTTTAATATCCAGGTGAATTCTTTAAACTTTAACTATCAGAAATATATACATAAATTAACTTAGGTAACATTTATAAACAACTATTACACACACACATATATATATATATATATATATATATATATATATATGAAAATTTTGTAAAATCTATCTTTATTTATCCTTTCCATCACTAAAACTTGCAATACTGTACATTTTCCAATGAAAGGCAAAATTTGAACTCTTAACATCAACAAACCCTTAAGCAAATAATTTTCTAAACTTGTTTTAAAATGCAGCTATAATTCCAAGAGTATTTACATTGGCTAATGAATATAAAAGATGCCCTCAACATGAATGCACAAACTGAATTAAACTGATCGACAAGACATAATTTAAAATACAGATCTGATAGTCAAACAATTTTTTTTTAAATTGCGATTAAAAACTTGAATAGCAGAGTTTAATTAATTGATATTCCTTCAAAAATAATTTTTCTAAGCAGCGTAGGCAGAAAATTTTTGACAAGAGTCCTGAAGAATTATATTACAAGTCAACAGCATATAAAATATAGTTGGGTTTTACAGCAATAAACATTTTATTTGTTCTGTTTTCTTTTTTTCAAAAGGGAGATATTATTTTCTCCCTAAAATTTCAGCAGTTAACCGAGAAATTTTATTTACGATGCTGCCCCCATCTGACCAAGGAAGAAAATAGCTATTTATATATGTGATATCTCAAGCCTTGAAAGGGAAAAAACATTGAGTAGTTATATAACTTCAGGAAAATGTAACAAGATTCAAATAAATAACTAGAAATCTAAGCTAATGGTGTAATAATGATAAAATATTATTAGGGTAATACTTTTGTTATATTATCTGATTTATTTTAATGATTTTTAAAACATTGTGAAATTCTAATTTTAAATTGTACTTATGAAAAAATATGTGTTTTAATATGATATATGTACATCTTTTTATCAATTTGTTTAAAACAAAACAAAAAACATACACTAGAGAACAACAATTCTTACTGTACAAATAGTTTTCATGAGTGTCTTATTGTGGTAAAAATTTCAACTACTTTTTTTTCCATTTGCTGTTTTATATTCAGCTTTCAAGTATCAGAACACATAAATGTTTATTAATCAAAACAGATGACACACATAAACAGCACTCTTACATCAAAGAAGAATTAGAGTAAAGGCATTATTTGTCTAAGTAAGTAGTTTCAATAAAGCATATCCATCTGCCAGAACACAGAGCTGACAAGGTCTGGTAAATCCTTTTCTTTGTATTGCCATTATTCCCAAACTACTGATCTTCAAAGATTAGTTGTAAAAGTTCTAAGGTTCACCCACATCAAACTTTCCTTCCAAATTTCTGGTAAATTAACTGTATTTAAAAAGAAACATGACAATAAATAAGATAGAAAACAAACCATACATTTCTAGTCAAAGTAAATATTGTTTTAAAAACATGATTTACACGGTGTCAACTTAAGAAGTTTCAATTTTTAAAAAAATTTGTTTGAATTAAATTGTACAGAAGTAAAAACAAACTAACAATTTAAGATAATACTACATGCACCAAAACATACCTTCTGAATATGATTTTTCATACAAAATCTGCTGTTAACTTGCAGCAAGTCACTCAACTATAATACTGATTGTAAACATAAATTCTCACCTTGTCCAGTATTTCCACATCTTGTTGTAGTTGCACTTTAATCTGTTGCAACTGCTGAAGATTAAGTTTATCTAGCTCACTGGATCTAGACAGTGCGTATATGTGGGGACCACCGCCCATTACAATCACCTGTTGCATTCTATGGTTTTGGGAAATAACCTAATGACAAAATATAAAATATCTGCATTACTTCTCCGATTACAAAAAATGAATCACTGAATCCTAAATCAAATATGCAAAAATAAAAATAATAAATACTTGTTTTTAAGTGTTAAAAGAAATTTTGTATTATTGAGTACAAACTTACTTCTTCCTTCTGTTTCAAAGCTTGTTGCTTTTCTTCCTCTGCTATTTTTACTTTCCTAGCAGCATCTTCAGCTTCCTTTTTCCAAGCATCACAGGCCTGTATAACAAAATGTGTTACCTATTAAATAGGTATTTGAAACTTGTCAGTTGATAATAAGTAATAAATGACTAAATAGTCTTCAGGGACTTGAAAACTATTTTCATTAGCAAAGCTGTTTGTCATTAAATGAATATTTTATAAATAGTTCTTATTTAACTTTTCATGAACAAAGACTGATATCCCTAAAATATTTGCCTACGTTTACCTTAGTTCCAAAGGAAATTTGACTATTTCCCTGAATAAATTTATTTATAACCATACAATTATAAAAAGCTGGAAGGGTTTGGGGGGAAGAGGAGGGGGAGGAGGAGATACAAATGATGTTTTTTGTCAATTCAGATTACATTTAATGTATAAATGTTATAAATGTAGTAACAACAACTACCATATATACTTGTTCAGAAACCAAACTTTCAAAAAAATATATCAGGGGGATATGCAAAGCAAGTGCCTGTGTTATTGAAACATAATAATTTATGTTTATTAAGTCTTTTTACTTTCACGATTATTATTTTTTAAAGTTTAGATTTTTAAAAAATAAATAATTTCTTTAATACTGTATAGCTTCTACTGACATATTAGTGTATGGGGTCGATTTATTAGCGGGTTACAAACTTTGGTGTGAAAGCCTAATGTAGCTTCACAAAATTTAAAAAAAAAAAGTATACAACATTGAGGATTTGAAAATGTCTTTATCCTTATAAATGAGTTCAAAAGATTTGTAAGAGCTTGTTCTGATTTAAAATTTAAGCATTTATTTAGATAGTTTAATCCAAATGAATTGAATGAGATATCTAACATATCAGAAATAGAATAAAAGTGAGTCTCGGCCTTCATCAGTTTCCTTAGGAAATGTTTTATGGAAGACATTTCAAAATTAATAAATTCAACAAAAAAGTTGCAAAGGGAATGGCTATATATTTTATAAGTTCTCAACCTTCAGGTTACAATCTAAGAGGCATCTAAAAATTACAAGCTACTTACACATTTTGCCTGGGTATAAACCCCTTCCCATTCAGCCATTTTGGATTTTGCCATAATAAGTTCTTCTCGAAGTTTATGTACCTCACCATTCTGAAGATGTGTACTGAAAGACCCAGAGAGCATGGGTGATTGTGGTCCAGCACTTCGAGGCGACATTGAGTTGGTATCACTTAAATTTGACCCCATCTGATACTTGGTCATTCCAGGGTAACAGTTAAGTAAAGGTGAGGATGACTGCGAATGCAGTAACAGAATTAATAGTTTTTAAGATTCTTTAGTATTTTAAAGCTAAGTATATAAACCTGGCAAAGAAATGTCAACAAAGAAGTAATAAAAACTGGAAAGTGTTAGATACCAGAAGGCTTGGAAATAAATTATTAATGGCTTATGTTCCACTGGGAGTTAAAAAAAGGCAAAGAAAAAGAAGATATAGTTATTTCTATTTATGCGAAACCTGTTCTGGCTATAGATCACTAAAGTATTGTATATGTCCAATTTAAACATGACACTTTCTGTAAAACAAATTTAATAGGTAAGAAATAAAGATATAAAGATAAACTCTCACATGGTCATTAGAATCTTGCTTCTGCAACTGTAAAGGTTGCATGCTGTGAGGGAAACTCCCAAAGGGTGACGGTGGAGATTGAGATAAACTACTAATGCTCCCTCGCTGTGCTATTCTACTAAAAGGAATGCCAATGGGTATTGAGGAGTTATTGCTGAAACAGCCTGATGTGGAGAGACCTGCACTAATAGAACTGCTGACAGAGTTGGCATCCATATCTTTATCTAATTCTCTCTCTAAGCTCCCAATATCCAGGTCATCCAAGTGAACTTCATCTAATGCTTTTCCTGTGAAAATATTTAAGTAAATAAAGTTTAATAACATTTGCCTTTTCCACCACCTTCTGTCATATAGGTAATAAAAATAGAAAATTAAAAAATTATTACACAATAATTAAATAAAAATGAGACTTACCTAAAACGGATTCCACACAATCCCCAGGTGGGTGAAATGCAGGAGCTAATGGAGACATAGTGGTAGAGCCTTGTGCCATTGAAAAACTGTGACTAAAATTGTACAATCCTGTCTGATGAATAAGTAGCAGATTATCTTTCCTTTTAGCTTTCTCTGTTGGATCAAGTGTTGTATCCTTTTCGATCGCAACTAACTGTTGCCTCAACTTAAGCTACATGTGGATGAAATAAATGATTTCTCTAATAATTTGTCCTAAATTACCACAAAATAATTTATGGTTCAAAATTACACAAAATATTAATATTTAAAACATTTTTAAAAATTGCAAACACTTAACCCTTTCCGCCATAACTGAGTGTAATACACCTGGAGACAGACTTTGATTGCTGATATCTTGAGTCTCCTTTTAATAATCTTTCTCATACTCCACTTAAACCACAAGGTAGTTGGAATGAACACCTTGGTGGATGCAATTGTATAAAGCATGCGAAAGTGACTTATTTTTTGGGGCATAAACTTTTTTCCTACAGTCCCTAGCAACTGGGTGTAACACACCCATGCATAATTTAATAGAAGAAAAAAGAAAAAAAACTGGCTAGTTAACATTTTGTTTGGTTTTTGTTTGTTAATTATTTGAGTCTGTGTAATCCATTAAATAGATTTAAAATTTTGACAATAAATAAATATTTTGAATGGATTTGGGTACCGGGGTTCCAACAATAATAATATCTATTCAACTTGACAAACCATTTCAAAGCAGACCAGTCAGATGTACACATGAAAAATAGGGGCTTTGCAGCTCAGCTCGCAGTTTTTGCATAAAAGAACAGAAAGATTTCAAAACACTGGTGATGTTCTGCCTCACAATATCTTAGTGTGTCAGGACAAATTGTCTCTACTTGCGGAGGGGTGAGGAAATGTGCAACGTCAATATTGACTGTCTGTTGTCTTCATGAGACAGTGAGTTAGTCGGATATTTATATTTAAATGTCACACTTCCTAAAATTGATGCCAAGTCAACAATGTTGAAAAACACAAGAAAAGACCATCTTTTACTTTTAGTTTTTTTGTATTCACTGAGAACACTTTCGCCATATGGTCCATGGTGATTATTCCTCCTTTGAATTTGTTGTTATAGAGCACAATCTCTGGTTTCTTGGATTCAGTTTCACTTTCTATATCTGGACGCCGTTGTGAGAGAAATCACAGTCTCTGGGGATATTCCAACATTTCTTTTTGCTGGCAGGGCACTTGCATTTTCTTTGCCAATATATGGGCAGCCTCTAAGAGGATAGTTCGAAGGATTCACAGCCCCAGAAGATTTTTATTCCGTATGTGCCGGGCTTGCTTGGCATATATTGAATAAATCTGCACCGACCTCTGAAACCAACCAGTTGCTCACTCACAGTGATGTACTCTCCAGGAACAAGGTACCTTGCCAAATTACTCTGGAATGCTTCTCAAACATATCTAAATGATTAGTTGGAATGCTTCTCAAACATATCTAAATGATTAGTCTAGTATCCTTGTTGTCAAAGCCAATATGAATCAGAGGTTTGCTGAATCTCTTCATTGAAAATGCTGCCCTAAAAAGAGAATTTCAATTTCCATCAACAGGGCTGAATAAAAATTCCATTGAAATGCTGTTGAGGTGAAGAGCGCCAGTGTGTAATAAGCAGGCACTAAAAACTTTCATTTAGATCGCATCAGTCCCTTGCCATTTGTTTTCTTTTACTTTCTCGCCTTCCCCTTTGGTGGAGTCAGCTATTGTTTTTTTTCATTAATGTACAAAACAAATGCTTCAGTGGGAGAAACTGTGTGATCTGCGAAGTGAGTTTGGTGTTACACAAACTAAATCATGCCACATTGTAAAAACGAAAATAACATAAAGAGAGCCATTTACTGTGATACAAGACTATGGGTGTAAACCACCCAGTTGCCAGGAATTGCCAGAAACCCTTTTACCCATTATAATAAGTGTACAGGTGTGCAACACCCAGTCGTGAGGGACAAGGTACACAATATGCTGCGGTGGAAAGGGTTAAAAATGCTGTGTGATGTGAATGAGTCTCAAAAAACTATGATAATAAAAATTGCTAGCTTCTTGTAAAGCCTGGCTCCCAAAAAGTGAATATTAATTTAAAACTTACTTGGTACTCATCCCTTTCAAAACCAGGAGCTCGCATGTAGAGTGGAGAATTGTTGTAATCAGAGCTAACACTGCAGGATCTAGCTTTCATAAATGGATCTGGTAGAGGACTATTACGGTATCCACTGCCATTATTGTTACTAATCAAACTCATCTGGAATAATAATGGCAACAAAATCTATGGTATATGTACCAGAATCAATGGTACCTTAACACTAAGAATTTATAGCATACATTATTAACTCATAAAAATTAAATCCAAGTTTTAATTACCTATATTTTTTAAATAACTTAAATACCAAATAAAATACTTACAGATATTAAACTAGGCTGAGAAGGTATACTATTGGCCCTTTCTTTGCCTATAGGATTTGGAAGTTTCATATCTGGCTTTCCATTAGTCTGCTGTCCAAAATAATGTTAATATTATTTTTATTAACATAAAAGTGAAAATCTAAATAAGGTGGGATTAACATTTTGTAACCATTAAATCACTTAATAAAAATCTAAATTTAAGATTCAACTGGTGTCTTTATGGCCCAGTGAAAACGCAGCTGCCATACAGCCCAGAAATGTCAACTGATACAGCCCATCAAAAAAGGAGGAAAATCTTGAGTTGGGAATGAATACAAAGTTTTAACAAGTTGTTTACACTTAATGCAGCTAAATTACAAGATAATTCAGTATTTTCAGTACCTCTTTCCCATTGAATTCATCCTTTCCTGAGATAGTTTCTAGTTTGTTTGATGTCTCACATGATGGTAAGACATTTGTCACAAATGCTGCTAGAGAATTGTTACTTAAACTTGACAAAACATCTCTGACAATTGAAATCTCTTCTGCCAATATGAAAGAACATTTAAAAAGTTGTCAGTTAAACCTCAAATTGATTATACTGTTTTTACACTTGTAGCTCAGAACAGTTATTGTTAAACTCAAAGATAAGCTTAAAAGATTTTAAAAGAAGATATCCACTTAAAATACCAAACTCTCTTGGATTCTATCACCTTAAAACTTTAAAAAAAAATTTAATATTACAAAATAATTTGTTCTACTTTCTTATATCTGTTAAACTTATGTTCTATTTTTAAAAAAAGCAAACAGAAATATTTTTCTGAAAAAATAATAATTTAAGTTTAAAAAATACTTCAGTCAATAATGTTACCCCTTGAACTCAATGTAAGAGCTGAAGATACAAACTTACGTTCTACATGTGCAAATGCACAAAATGCTCCTCTTGGGCAACAATTAGTTTGAACCATGTCGTTACATTTGGTTGATTTATAAATCTGATAAAGAAATAATAAAAGTTGTATATAAATATTTCCCATTTGATATGTTTTTCAGATGGAAGGTTTTCAGTAATTGCAAAAGGAATAAATAAATATTGATGATCATTAACTAATGGCAGCCTTTTCATCTGTTGCAAAATGCATGTGTCTCAAAGTCCGAGGTGCATGTTGAGATAAGAAATGATACAACCTCATGAAAGTGATTCACAATTATAATTTTTTTTCTTCTTAACTATGCCTATTATATTTGTCTTGCTCACTATTAGATTCTCATTATAAGTCAGAAATAATGCCTTCAAATCATAGTCAACAAAAATGAAAATGCTAGATACTAGATATGCCTACATGTTTCAAGCTTTTAATAACAAAATTTGATACTACAAACAGAATACTCATATTAGAGAGATTAACTATCCTACTATACATTTTAACTTTTTTTTTTTTAAATTTTTTTTAAAAATCTCTGTTTGCTAGATGTGACAATATTTTTTAAAAAATGTTTCAAAATGTTAAGCGAAACATGAAATCATTACATCCAATCATACCTCTGGGTGAAACTGTTGTTCTGTTCTTGTATGACAATAAGAGCAGTTGTCTCCACTTTCACACTGTGTTGGATCCCCCCATTCATCCCCATGTTTCACATTAGGACAAGGTGTAGATCTGCACACAAATGTAAAGAGTTTACTTATTTTCAAAATAACATGACAGTAACTTCAATTTTTTTATATATATTTGTTGGAAAGTTGTTAAGAAAAGAATCATATTTTTTATGTCAAGATTTATTTTAAATAATCCAATTAAAATTTCATGCTCTTAAGCTGAAACTAACCTATTATGAAACTTAGGAATTTATGAGTCAGAACTAATTAGAATCATCATCAGATTCAACAATGAATTATTTTAGATTTATAATAAAAACATCACTTGGAGTATCAATCATTAGGAACTAGCTTATACATAGCATTTTTGTGTAATTACCTATATTTGAATTGTTTGGGGCTTCTTCTTCTATCTCTAGTATTGTGAAACTGTGGACATGCATAACCTTGGCGACAAAGTCTTGGGGGGCGTTTGCAGGGTTCAGTCTTGTAATTTGCAAGTACAAAATTTGTGTCTAAAAAAATATATTATAAAAATTATGTCTGTATGTTTAAAGAAAAAAATTTGTCACATAATTACTTAAATGATGTGCATTAATTTCCACATTGTATAAAGTGCATATGCCTTAGATAGAAATTATATTTATAATTATTTTATTAAAATATACAGGGTGGGCCAATAAAAGTGAGAACATCTCGTAGCATATGAGTTATTTCAAAATATAATTTAATTAATTATAATTCTTCATGGAATTTTTTTTGCAAAATATTTAGTTAATCAGGAATCATGTTTCAATGTGTCCTTGCTTTTCAACGACTTTAAGCTAGTATGGGTATTGTTAAACTAAATTTGATGTGATTAAATCACATTTTACGAGATTTTTTTACTTTTATTGACCCACCCTGTATAACTTTGTTGCATCTAGAACGATGAAACACAAATTATTTATGGTTATAGTACTTATTAACTTTTTTGCCACCCAAACAATCTACATTCAATTTGTCTTTTTTTTATGATATCCAAGTATTAAAATTAAAGAAGTCTGACCATTCCATCTCGGATCTTCAGCAAGTACTTTATCTTTCTCCAAAGTGCTTGGAGAAGTTGAAGTTTTGTCTAAAATTTCGATTGAAGGCTGCATTTCTGTAGAGTCATAAACCGGTGGTCTCATATCATGTGCTCCATGAGCAAAAGCACAATGAGGGCCATTCTTAGTGCAATGGCCTTTGGAATCTGTTTCATATACACAAGTGCCAGTTTTATAATATCTTAAGTGATATCTTCTTTCAGTGTCTCCAGCAGTTCTGTGTAAGAATGGGCAGCTAAAAAGAGAGAATATTTTATTTCTCATAAAGAAACAAGTAGGCTATTTAATGATTGGTTTGCAAACAAAACAATTTATCTAAATCAGTTGAACATTTTTTTTTAAACATGTGAGTCTGAACAGAACAAAATAAAAAAGAATTTCAAACTATACATTATATATCATTCATAATTTTCTAAGGAAAGTGAAAATACAAATAAATTGGGGAAAATTAAAATTAGCAAGTGAATTAAAAAGCAAGTGGGATTAAAATACAAAATATCTTAAAACAGCCAAAACAAAAATGGCTGCTTTTATTTAGAAGATTAAATGTAATTTAAGTTTAAGATGCTAATGAATTTAAAGTATAGAACATTTATATTAAGACATTATACTATCAGCATAAATAAATTAACTACCTGTACATACTGTATTTCTACTGAACAATGAATTTAAGTAAAAGAAAACACTTTTTGGAGAAATTCTTAAAATTGAATTGTGAAGTTTCATATTTTGGAAGAAAAAAAATGTTGCTTAGTTTTAATCTTTGTGATTTTAGTGTTTTCACAGAATTTCATAAGAATGCTTGATTGGCTAAAAACACTGACTAAAGTTACAAAGCATAATGCATTGTTATACAATACTCCTGTTACAGAACTGAAGGGGCCTAAATAGACCCAGGGCTTTAATAGAATTAATATGAACTTATTACTATAATTTTAATACAATATAGTCCATAATGTTTTTTTTATGATAATAATGACATTTGACATATCATCACTAGACTATATATATCTTATTATAAATTATAACATCCATGTTAATGTTTGTCATTTAAAAATAATGCTCAAATAAAAGTTAGATCTTTTGCTTTTGTTTACAATAGAATATATGTTAAAATAATTTAATTTAAATTCTGAAAAATTTTGATAAATTTCAAAAAGATAGATTATAATTATAGTTATAGATAGAAGTGATTGTGTTTGAAATTAATTAATTAAATGGGTCTAAAACTATAAATTTAGTATTAATTACAACTTCAACTCCCTTGCCCTTGGGCCTAAAACTATAAATTTAGTATTAATTATAACTGCAACTCCCTTATTTAGTTTGGGGCTCTGTGCATTTTTTTTTTAAAGTAAAGAAAAATAAAAGAAAATGGAAGTGACTCGACCTAAAGTAAAAACACCATGACTCGGCGTTGCCATAAACCTATTTCAGACGGATTACGTCATTTCTAAAAATAAGCATGATGTATTTAGTTTATATTTTCATCACACAAAAAAAAAAAACACCTAAAAAACAACAACTCCGTGTTGCCGTGTTCTTCCGATTCAAATTAGCAGGCTCCTGTTATTCAAAACATGTTTCCGATGTGATTGTGTTAACGACGTGTAGCTGTCCTGGCAAACCAGAACAATGAGATCCCGCTTGTCAGACTCGTAAACAATATTGCTTTTGTCAATGAAACTGAGCGAGGTCAAGTTCAGTTTCAGGTCAAGGCCTTAACGCAACACGACTAAATTTAGCCTACAGCTGATTTTGTTTTGATACACCACTAAATTTGTTATAAATTCTTAGTTTTCCCATAATTACATTTCAGAAAACACTATTCACTAATAAAAATGAGAATAAGTACACTTAGTCATAAAAGCACGTTGTTTTTTTTCTTCCAAGTATAAACATTTTGAAATTAGACCTAAATTTAGCCGACCAAGCCGCGAGATTTCTTTGTCTTTGTTGTTATGAGGCCATGACCAGGCGGGCCAGTTCTAGAGACATTACATTAGCCCATCAATAAAAATATCTCAAGAATTTTCAAAAACTAATAAACTGATTAACATAATTCATATTTGTAAAAAAAATTAAATGCTACGTCATTAAGAGTTACGGCCAAATCATAAAATATCAGTTTGGGTCACAAAGATGGCGGCCAGGTTTGTTTACATCACACATGCGACGTCCATGATTCCACAGAAAATCCAAACTGAATGCATTTTACGCAGGAATCATTGCATATGGATCGACACGTAAATTATAAGGATAAATGATAATAAAGAAATCTTATAACTATGACCTTAAAATATTTATAACCTTTAATTTTCTTACTGAAGTTTCCCACCAAAAATTTTAAATAGATTTTTTTAATATTTAGTCGTCTCGATCCATTCCACACTACTACAACCACGACCACATATTTTAAATACTCACTCATCTCCATCAGGGCAAATCCCAGTTGTTTCATCATATTTTGTACAATAAATATCTGGACTGTACGAGAAAGTTCCATCTCGTTTTCTAACAGGTCGCCTCCTTCTTTGATTAAGGAAATGCCAATGAAAGCAAGTAAATGGCCTATGTTGTTGACATTTATGTTGTAGAAAGAGCTCGCACTGTTGGGTGCGAAATTCTTTCAAATACCTGGAATAAAATGTATGACTTTCAGTTTAAAAAATAAACACTGCAAAGATTAAAATTCAACTTAACTAATTAAGCAATATACATACATATAATGATGAGGCTTTTCAGTTTGTATAGAGGCTGACGAAGCATCTGAAGCCGACGGCATTTTGTTGTCATAAAGAATTCTGCTGCGCATATTCTTTGCGCAGAAATATTTCGTTTTTTGATTGGTCTTTAAGGTCACATGGCGGGGTTTCCCCTACCTTACGTCATTAGAAGCACCTGTTATATAGAGTTCTAAGGAGGTCACAAGTTTGTTATTGTTGACAGTGAATGTAGCGGCAATGAGCTCCAGACTAGTTCCCTAGTGAAATGGCTTATTGTAACTCGTATCTTTCCCAAACAAACAAAAATAGATAAATAAAAGACATTAGGTGAAATACAGTTACATCCCACTCTAATATCATTTATAATGATAATTTATTGTTATAGTTATTGTTAAGTTCGGGGAGTGCATTCCTTTCCTTTGTTGTCATTGTCGGAGCCGGCCGACGGGATAGAAAGAAACGACCAATATTGCTGAACTAGTTTTTTACATTTACGGGTTCCGTGCATACAGAATTGCTTGCTAAGAATAAAACAGTGCAATAATATTCCGTTAAAAAAAAATTTAAAAAAAACAACAACAGAAAACAACTAACTGTAATTGTCGCACAGAGGACATTTTCTAAGTTGTGTTCAGTATTGTGGGCGTCCGTTAATTACGTCAACAATTTTAACCCCCCCCCCCACACACACACTTTTGTCAACAGGTGTCAAACTTTTAGACAGCTATAGTATAGTTTCTAGCTGCTATCATCTTCCCATGGAGTAGATAAAAAAAAATTAAAAAAAACAACAACAGAAAACAACTAACGGTAATTGTCGCACAGAGGAAATTTTCTAAGTTGTGTTCAGTATTGTGGGCGTCCGTTAATTACGTCAACAATTTTAACCCCCCCCCCCCACACACACACTTTTGTCAACAGGTGTCAAACTTTTAGACAGCTATAGTATAGTTTCTAGCTGCTATCATCTTCCCATGGAGTAGACAGGTGTTGCTCTATCAGGACATTAGTAGCTGATTTAGCATTTTCATCCTGCGGAAATAATAAATCAGACAAGTCAACATCATCCTCATCTAACCATTCAGCACTTAAAATAGAGGCATTGCCAGTTCAGTGCGAGCAATAATTGCCATAAGCTCTCTCTGTCTCCTGGCAGCTACTTGCATTGGTCGGATCCTTTTTTTCTTGTGGAGAAGGTGGTAATTTCGTATGCCCAAGAGTGCAATGTCGGTGCTTTTTCAACATGACTTGTGATGCAAAATAGATGTTACAGATTTTGTAAATCCGTTCAAGCAGCGATGTTATTATTGTTACTCACTTTACTTTCCCATAATTCTCAAAATATCTTATTCCAACTCTATCAATATCATTTATCTATACTGTGTATGACACTTGAACCTCGTCCTTGTTCCATACCTGCAACATGATCGCAATTCGCAAACATACCGCCATAGTCATTTGCGACAAACAGAATCTACAGGTAAAGAGAGGGCAACTTTTGACTTCTCTTGCACTACAACATTCTGACCAGGCATCTGCAGTGCACAGACACAAACATTCATAAATCTTATATTGTTAAAAGCCTAAAAATTATATGACTGTATACACTTACACTCATTTTTTAAAAAAAATTAATGGAATAACCAGTCAATTTTCAAGATTAAAATTCTAATGGAGAAAACATGATTGTTGACGTCAATTAATCTAACCCACCCACCCCCCCCCCCGTTCCTTCTCAACAAATTGTCAAATATTTCCAAACCCTCTTTCCCCAGTTATGTTGACATAATTAATGGACGCTCCCATTGACAAAGTTTGGCCCACTGTGATGCAAGATCACATAAAAATTGGGGTGTAGGAAGGGGGTTCTAAGGGGACGGTCCGCCCTCAGCCAACTACAGAGCATGTTCGTGGAGTGGGGGGGGGGGCAGCACAAGCTTGGCGTGCATATGCACCCACATATAATCTATGGGTGGCCAGGCGACCCCCTGAAATTACTAATTAGTAAAGATACTCAATCAACACAACTAAAAGTAAACTTAAAATTAATTAGAAATTTTAATTGTTGGACGGTATTAAGAAGTTACTTATTATCTTGACAGACTGACCCCACCCAGAAGCGTCTCTATGGGGGTGTGGATCCTCACGCATTTTAAACCGAGTAGTTAAGCTTTTCACCATGAACATAAAAGCTCAGTCTAAGCTTATAAAAGGATCTGCGACTACCTTGTATTTGTTTTTATTGGCGGGTTTACTGAATAAGATGATAATAAGGGGGAGAGACTGCAATCCGGTTAGAAAAACAGGATATAAGTGAAACAAAGTATGGGAAAGCGTGAAAAAAAATTAACGCAACAAAACAACGAACGTGTCGGCAGTAAGTATTCATCAGCGAACAAACATCAGTAAAAACAGAATTAAATTTTTAAAATAGCACTTAGATGGAAAGTAATATCCGAGAGGGCAGCAAAAGAATTTCTGCACGTGCTACGATGACAAACACTGTTAACATATTAACACTATTTTGTAGGCTGTCGCCGCATTTGACCTTATATACCCCAGCCAATATGATAACGAGACACGTCATGGTCACACAGGGTCTTACTAGTCATAATGGGACGCATCCAGTGGCTTAGGAAAGACGGGCGCCCCTGGCAACATTTTTTATGCATATACAAGGCGGGCCAATAAAAGTGAGAACATTTCGTAGCGTAATATTTTACGAGATGTTCTCACTTTTTTTTTGGCCCACCCTGTATATAGGCTGTGGTGGGTGGTATTTTCCGCCAAGATAAACAAAAAGAAAGGGATTAAAAGATACAAGGTATTCTTTTATTTTACAGTTCAATCACTACACATATTTTGAGATACATGTACTTGAACTTTGAGAACATTTGATAACTTCTATACAGCGTATTTAGCTTAACGATTCTGACCCAGTTAAATAGAAATATTAGGAGAGAAGAAAGAGCGAAGTAGAACAAAACAAGCCATCAACTAGGGAGGAGGCTAGTCAATCGAAGGACGACTATTGATATATATTTTGTTTTGATGTTGTGTGATGACATGGGATAACAAAATGCAGACCAACGTGGCACCAGGAATAATATAGGCCTAAATTAACACAATGAAAAAAAAAGTATGATATAGTACTACCCGGTGGGGGGGGGGGGGGGGTAAAAATGTTTTAGGGGTTTTTTTTTTTTTTTTAATTAAAAAAAAAAAAAAAAAAATACAAAATGCAGACCAACGTGGAAACAGGAATAATATAGGCCTAAATTAACACAATGAAAAAAAAAGTATGATATAGTACTACCCGGTGGGGGGGGGGGAGTTAAAATGTATTACGAGTTTTTATTTATTTTTTAATCTTAAAAAAAAGAGAAATACAACTTCAGGAGTAGGCACAGGAGAAGCAGCTATTTAATAAAGATACAAGGCTGCGACTATTCTTACCCGGGTACCAGACGTGAGAGGTTGGGATTAAAAAAACTATTTAAAATATTATTGTTGGGTTTGTAAGACAAAATGAGGTATCAAATGAAAGATGATTGAATTTGAATGGACTATATGTTTGTACTTACTTCTTCAGTTTAACTAAATTAAACTACCACATGACATCCGAATAGCTTGAGTCTAATGGTACCCGGGTGCGAATGGCGGCGCTGAGTGTCTGGGTCCATTTTGACTCAGTACTATTCGGGTGTCATTTGTGGTAGTTTATTTTAGTTAAACTGAAGAAGTAAGTTTACAAACATATAATCCATTCAACTATCTTTCATTTGATACCTCATTTTGTCTTACAAACCCAACAATAAAATTTGAAATAGTTTTTTTTTAAATTCCAACCTCTCACTTCTGGTACTCGGGTACGAATAGCCACTTCGAAGATGCAATATGAACGACTATATTTAAATGCGGTAATTGTGATTTTATGCATATAATTATAATTGCACGTACAGTTTATTTTTGAACTAAGTTCAATAAATCTCTTTAAAATTTAAATTATATGCTACCCCTAGGGATTTGTTGCCCCCCACCCCCTCCCCACCAAAAATAAAACCCACACAAACACCAAAACAAAACAACATAGTTTCATCTGGTTTTATAGCAAATCCATGCGATTATGACTTTGAAAATGATTATGTTTGCTATATAATTTTGTCGGATTAAGGCGTATGAGGCCCTGGGTACAGTCAACAAAGGAGCACATAGCTGTCTTTGTATTGTCAATAGAATAGATGCAGTGATTGTCGTACGCCCGGGCAGGGGTCCCCATAGCTCCGTGGGCTAAAGGATCGAGCGTCTGGTACGATGGCGATAATAAAGAAGATAAAATAAAACGTGAAACAAAATACCCATTCATTGTTTGCATTAAAAATAGATTAGAAAGAAGCCCGAATTTAGACAGAGCTTCTTTAGTCACCCGAGCCTGATCATAATATCACGCTCGAATAGGGCCTATAACTCTGCAGCACCACATCTCATTCGAAGCAACCTGGCAGCAGTATTAAATATATGCTGTTTTTTTTTTTTGGAACGTCACTTTGGAAACTTAAAAAAAAAATATATATACTAATGAAGAAGTACAAATTAAATAACTTTATAATAGTTTAAAAACATATTATAAAACAACATTTATAGTCAGTAACAATTACAACTAAAATATTTGTATAAACACAAACAGGTAAAGGGAACTTAAATTTCTAAGCATTTCTTTTTTTGCTTACTCGATTAAGTGTAGATTGTTGCAAAAATTAAATTCAGGTATAGGCTATGCCAAAATGAATCTTTGTATTCTGCATTTATCAGAATAGGGTTGGGGGGGGGGGCGCTTAATCCCAGACCCCTGTCCGCACTCTGGTTTAGTCCTCGAGCACTCCGTGCCTTTGAATTCTCTCCCTCCCCCCCCCCCTCCCAACCACCGATCACAGTGTCTTACCGGCACTTTCCTATAAATTTGGAAACTGGATATAACTGGAAATAACTCAAACCCTTGGGGCCTTAGCAAACGTGGTGCTATTTGCAGGTTTCAGCAAGAGTTTAAAACGTATTACATCATGGACAAGTTAGCGCATAAGCCAGGGACAGTGCTATTGCAAGGTTCCTTATTGCCAGATTTCACTTTCCAAAAGCACCATATGTTGTTTTTTTTTGTTTTTTTGGTGGGGCCAAACTCAAAGTCCGCCCGGTGGCATAAAATGTTTACACCTCAAAATCGTACATAGTATGCCAAAATAGTAAGAGTAAACAGGTCTGCTACAAAATCAAATTTCAAATACATGAAAAGTGAGATTCNGTCTATATAATTTTTACACCTCAAAATCGTACATAGTATGCCAAAATAGTAAGAGTAAACAGGTCTGCTACAAAATCAAATTTCAAATACATGAAAAGTGAGATTCAAATTATAACATTTAAGGAAACAATTGTAATTTTCAATAAAATCTTTAAAAAATCATTAAAAAATTTAGATATTGGTTCACAACTTCATACACACATTTAACAACTTGAAGGGGTTGGCACTTAATTCAGTTAAGTAAAACCATCCATACAATAACTATCAACAATAAAAATAATAGTTCAAGTTGTTGGCACTGCTGGTCAAGTGTTCATGTTGTTGGCACCGCTGGTGGTCAAATGTTCATGTTGTTGGCACCGCTGGTGGTCAAATGTTCATGTTGTTGGCACCGCTGGTGGTCAAATGTTCAGAAAGGAAACACTATCTGTTGTCCAATGTTGAAATTTTGGAAGTCAAGGAGTCTTAACTTAATAAAAGATAAAGACTTACCTATTCAGGAGTGTCTCTGTTAGTGTTACAGAGAAAAGAAATCATGGATGTATCTCAGTTGTACGCAATCATGGATTATCTCAGTTGTGTCCCATCATGGATGTATCTCTGTTATACCCAATCATGGGTGTATCTCTGTTGTACCCAACATGGATGTATTATCTCAGTGTTACACAATCATATTTCTCAGACGGTAATCGGTAATTTTGTCATTATAAAAAAAAGTGTGTCCAATGCCTCAATTTTATTTAAATTTAAAAAAAATTCTTTCTACTCGCGTTTCCATCTTGTTAGTCCATCGTAAGTTTTTTGTTGACTTGTGACTCAACCGCTTATTTGATCGTTGTTCATCGCGTCAGCTTCATTCAATCATTCAGTAAACGACGGGAGAAGGGTGGGATTAGAGCGAGCGAGCTAGCTCCGGTATGTTGGGATGGGGAGAGATGGGGAAATTACACGTTACCCTCACGCAATGGTTTACCTGAGTTGTTCATACACAGGGTTCCTTTCAGCTTGATCTCGGGGGGGGGGGGGGCCCCCCCGGGGAAGCCCTTGGGCCCCCCCCC
>CAXITT010000004.1:1244560-1295781 GCA_964033795.1 Lymnaea stagnalis | reverse complement strand
CCCCCCCCCCCCCGGAGAAAATTTCTGAAAGAAACACTGTTCATACAGAGTGTGCGGGTCGTGCCGCATAAAAAAAGAGCCAGAGGACAG
Source organism: Lymnaea stagnalis (assembly GCA_964033795.1). Lineage (NCBI taxonomy): Eukaryota > Metazoa > Mollusca > Gastropoda > Lymnaeidae > Lymnaea > Lymnaea stagnalis. The sequence goes on along the minus strand of CAXITT010000004.1, from coordinate 1,295,691 downwards.
CATTCGGCCCATGAGCCTACGTTTTCACAATCCTCTTGCTTGTCGGACACTACAGGGCAGTTAAGTTTTATTTAGTTTTGTTTTTACTGTTGTTTGTTCGCTGTAGAAGGCTTCTTGTCGACACATTCGTTGTTTAGTTGCGTCCTTTTTTCATGCTTTTCGTATATTTTCCCCGATAATTTCCTTAAATTTTCCGACACTTTTCCCACAAGATGGAGAATGATTCAATAAGGAAGAGTCCCAGGACAACGGTTATATATATTTAAAAAAAAAAACAAAGTTGAAATTCGGACCTGGAAAAGAGTGAGAGCTTGGGTTTATTAAAAACAATATTTAAATTATTATTATTCTGTTTGTAAGACAAAGTTTTGTATCAAATGGAAGATAATTGAATGGACTATGTATTTGTAAAATTGCTTCTTCAGTTTAACTAAAATAAACTACCACAAATGACATCTGAATAGCATTTATTATTATGGGATCTGGGTCTGAATAGCGGCTAAAATACTTTTAAAATACTTTATATTAACTTCGCTTTTGTTCATGGCTGGTTGGCATGAAATCTTAGGGCAGCTAATTGACCCACGTCCCGAAATAAAATTCCAGATAACTGCGCTAAAGGAGATTCTTTTAAACAAAAATGCGTTTCGTGCGTAATTGTCGTAGTATTTTCTTTTGTTTTTTTTTTAAAAATATTTGGTGAATAAATCTGCGGTGTGGGTCATTATAATATTCAGTGCTTTTTTTTGTAAAAAAAATAGGTGCCGGTACTCAGTGATGGATTGCCTAACTTTTAACTACCAGTTCGCACCTCGATGCAAGCTAAATCACAACTGCAAAGATGCACTTTTAAAATAAATCAATTTTAACAAATTAATAATATAATAAATTAATAATAAACGTTAATAATAAGCGTTAAAATACAAGAAAAGTAATAATTTTTTCCCCACATTGAAAAAGGTGCCGGTACGCCGTACCGGTGCGTACCGGCACAAAAAAAGCACTGATAATATTAATATAGTTCAGGGGCGTGAAAAAATGTGCGGTTGTGAGCCTTAGAAAGGGGTGGAGGGGGTGGGTCGGGACGGACACAAATTGGGATTCTTATAAAGTGCGTTATTTGTATGTTTTGTCAAATTTTTAGCTCCACCCCCATTGTTCAATATTACATTTTATAAAGGATTTATACGAACAACTTTGACTTTGTTTTATGGGTTGTTTGATTTGTTTTATAAATACCTCACATATACTAATATCATAATATATCAATATCATGTAGGCGTAGGCCTACACATGCAAACTTGTTCAATTGTCTATTTTAGTATTTGATATTTTATAGCCTCGTTATATTTAGGTATATGCACTTAGATTGTATGCATGGTTAACAGAGACAGGAGGGTTTTTTTTAAAAAAAGGTAATGGAGAGACAACATTTATTGTCTTGATGTTTTTGATTGGAGAAGATGATCCCAATTTCGTCGAAACTATTATAATCCAACAGCTGCTTAGATCTGACAGTCCCACAGCCCACTTCCTCATTTACGCAAAGATGGCGACTACGGGAGTCTTACCTTTTGTGAGGGGCATTGACCTTACTCACAATGATTTTTCGGTAAAATATAGATTAGGGTTAATGTATTTATTTTGATATAACTTAAGAAAGCATTGAGCGGGCCTTTGTTTAAATTTAAATAACAACCACTATTATACCAATGACCATATATACCGGGACTACCCTCATAATTACTTAATATAAGTTAATGACTAACTAACTAATGACATGACTAATGACTTAATGAATGAAGAGTCAATAGTACAAATTTATTAGTATAAGTATAGTCGGTAAAAGTGCAGTTCAGGTGCGTATATTATTTCTTAACGCATTTCGTATTTAAAATTTTTTTTTGTCATGTAAACTTACGTGTATTCTTTAATAATTAAATACAGGCAGTTATAGTTAACTAATTCTGAATTATTAATCGCATCTTTTCTTTTTATTTTACTTCTAAAGAGTCTTTAAACATCCCCCAACCAAAGTGACACAGCCCCATTTGTTTGTATTTTTCTTTTCACCCTATGCCAGATTTTTAGCCACCTATAAGTTAGTATGCTAAACGAAATTTTAAAACTGTAAGCATATTCCCAAAAAAGAATGAAATACTAGATTTTTTATTACGCGCAAGAGCCCCCCCCCCCCCAATTTTCTTTTTTTTTTTCCCGCAATAGCCCCCCCCCCCCCAACTTTCTTTTTTTTTTTCTCTCTCAGAGCGCTCGGAATATAGGGGTTGTCCTTTGAAGTCGGGGGAGACGGGGGATCTTTGAAGTTGGGGGAGGCGGGGGAAGGGGGATTAGAAGTGGATCACTGACTAAGGCAGTGGACACACACGTCATCATTGTCCTGGACCTGGTGTGAAGCTGAAAAAAGAAAAGGTTGTACGAATACGTGCCAATGTGTGATCACGTGTCCACTTTAAAAAAAAATATATTAAATACTAAATTCATTCCAGTTGTGTAACCCTTGAGGTTATGGTTTTGCTTTAGCTTATTCTCGCCTCTTTAATCTGTATAGTCCCAAGAAAATTTTTGATAAATTAATAATACAAGAATGCATTTTAGCAAATACCTAAATTAATTTGTAACATTCTACACTTAATTGGAAAGCAATGGAAGAGATGCTAGTTAAAAAATTTAGGTGTCACTTAACCTTACAACCATCATGTGAGCCCAGCAGTCTGGGGCTTAAAGATGTAATGTGGACATTGTTTTAATCATCATCTTTCAATGCCAGGTGGGGAGGACAAACCAAAAAGTGGCTTGGGGCCCCAAAAATATGAGTGACGACTCTGCTTGACCTGCTTGTGTTATGCAAATATTTTTTTATATTACTAAATAGTAATGGGCTTTTATTTTTTAATTAAACCTTTTTAGGGGTTAACTACTTCACCCGACTGGTACTGACCTACTTTTTTTGCCATGTATAGCCTCAGTACCGGCTATTATTTTGCTAATTATTCCCTGTGGCCCAGACATTATTTTGGAGTGGGCCAAAATTTGTTCTTCAAACTTTTCATTGGCAATGGCACACTTGGGGATTCTGTTGCTAGCACAGTGTCTAGTCAATCTTATTAAATCAATATCTACTTTGGCACTAGATCTAAAACCTGTAAAACCTACAGGCTCCTGTAAGCTTAAATTTTGAACTATAGTAGGCCTATTTCCTTCAACAATTTCATCCCCTCTTCCTCATCAGGATCAGAATCATGTAAGAAATAGTGCTAGGTCTTAGGCAGCGTCATGGAAACAGCAAACACAGATCCGCACAAAAAACTCAGTACTTGGTCTATTTTCATAATTTAAAAGGCACAATACAATTCAACTATTCCCCTAACGAATAAACATTCTGCCCAAGACTGTGGTGTAAGGGTATCTCCTCGTTTTTGTGATTATATTAGATACCCCTTTATGTGGCAAATAGACGTGCTTGCCCACAGGGAAAAAAATTGGCTGCTGAAAAAAGACGCGCTTGGGCCACAGAGAAAATAGTAGGTCACTGCAAAAAACATGCCCGGTACTATATGGGTTAATTAATAAATGAAATTTAAAAAAAAAAAAAAATTCTCCAACACAAAAAAGCACAGCTAAAATCATATTGCATATTTAAGAAAACACAAACGCTTTTGATTTAACAATAATTGATGAAAAGTTTTCCTTTGATCTTGCCCAACATACATGGAATCGAGTACTTTTAAAATTATGATAATAGCTATATTTTTTAAAGCATAATGCCATCATACCATTTATAATTAACACCTATCCGTACTTTAAAAGTCATGCTTTTATGATGAAATGTAGTTTGAAAATAGATTGCAATTGTTTGATACTTAGCAAGAACTATTATTAAAATTGTAGCCCTTAATATTAGTGTAAAGGTATTTTAATATGGTGTTATTAAACTATTCAAGTCTATAAACTTGTGAATGTGCAAAAAAACCAAAAAAACAACAAAAACTATTTATGCGAACAAAAGGAAGTAATACTTCGCTTTATAATCATTAGTGGCCCGCACGATATTTATAATTGAATAGTGTAAGCCTCTAACAAGATTTACCTAAATGTACGGATCATCAAATATAATGAGGGTAGGGATACTTCATAGGCTCCACTAATTGTAATCGGTTAAGGGCACCAGTTACTATTCTATTTAAAACTTTTATAAAAATTGAAAATTTAGTTATTTTTAATTTTTAACAAATTTTTTGTTTTTATTTTTATTGTTGTTCACATTTTTTCTTGGAGGGGAGAGCACTGCTTACCTGGAGAGATGCCTGAAATAAACACTGCTCCTATCTTGACCGGTTAACTCCTAAGCCTAAGTTATTAATATTAGTATTACACTTGCTAATTACTAGAATTAGGGGCTGTCCATAAATTAAGTCATGCAAATTTTGTCAGTTTTTTTACACCCACCTCCCCGACACAAATTGAATGTCACAAACCTCTGCGCCTCCCCACCCCCTTATGAAAATCCCTCTGTCCACTACTGTTCTTTACAAACCCTAAAAAAAAATCACAATTTTCATACTACTAGAAGTAGCATAGTTATAGCTAAGAAAAAAGGGATCAACCTCTAATGAAAGAAAAAAGACTGATAATTTTTTTTAAAAACAATTTATAAGTTGTTATGCACTGCCTTCTATAGTGAGAAATTAATCTCTTGTTTTAAGTTATGGCTCGTTCTAAACAGTGCATAACAAAGGACGATATCTATCATATGGGAAAAACAACAGCAAAATACGACACTCAAAACAGTACTAATTACAATTAATACGATTTAGTTAGTTATCTATATAATTACAAAATAAAAGAAATATTATTAAAAATTCATCAACTTACAGAGTATGATAGGTCTTGTACCGGTACACACTTAATACAATGTGCCAATTAATAATGTACAATGATGAATGTGAATAAACACATATGAGTACACACAGAATAATACACTTGTCTGGTGAAGTGAAAAATATCTATCTGAATCTCTGTCCCTCAATGTTCTCTGAACCTCTTATATAGGCAGTGTAAGACGCATTCCATTCTAGTCCACTCCCGAACTTTCCACTAAATACTATGAGGACAGATTAATTACTTTTAGTTGGTAGCGGTAGTAAACACGGCATGATGAAAGGGAATAGGCCACGCCCAATACGAACGCGGCGTCTGCTAGATTGGCAGCACGGGGGAAACGTGATGTAAACACTTCCTACATAACATAGGTGCTCTGTCCATACAAGACATTTTTGAAAAGCAGATTAATAGGCACACACAGTAGGGGAAACTAATAAAAATTAATATATGTTCATATTATTATTTATAAAATCTACTTTAATCTCTACAGTTTGAGGATGAGTCTATTTGTTTTATTATTACTTTTGTCTTTTATCAACATTTCCATTTTCATTATTCTTTGAGTATGACCTTGAGATATTCACCTGATCCCCATTATTCTTTAAGCCTCAAATTTAAAACAATATATTTTACAGAGAAGTTTTCCAGATCATGTACAAGATATGACAGGGCTTCGATGGCTTCGATTGAGTCACACAAATCTGAAGGAAGTACCAAGTGAAATTGGTTTTCTTAATAAATTGGTAAGCTAATTTACATACATGTTTACATAAAATACATATTTATTTCATGCCTAAATTATCACACTATTTTCTTTATGATGGATTAAGATTGGGGAAGCTATAAACAATAACTATTCTTATCAATAAGTTAATTATATATTGAAGACATAAGTTTACATGTTAATTTTAATAGTTTACAGTATTATTTATAAATTTTTATTACATATTTTTTCATAAATCTCTTTTTGAAACTGATGACTTTGACTAAATCTTTTACTATTACAGGAGGATCTTGTTATGGTTCACAATGACATCCAGTCGCTTGGTAAAGATCTACCTTCACTTCCAGCCCTTCACAGCATCAATTTCAGATTCAATCAATTAACAGACACTGGTGTGCCTAGCAAAATCTTTACTGGCAATGATCTTTCTATTGTTGTGAGTCATTTAAAGATTTAATCAATCTTAATATAAAATGTCCAGAAAACTTCATCTAGACGGGAAACAAGACCCAACTAATGCATGAAACAAATATCAATAACAGAAATCAAGGGTGCTGAAGACTCCCAAGCGAAAAGGGGAGGGGTTGGGGAGGGGTCTGGGCAGGAGGAGCCCTCTGTGGTTCTGTGCTGTTGTGTTTTTCCATGGATTATTTTTAGTTTTGTAATAATTATATTATAGATAATTGGTGTAATTACTTTTAAGCTTTCAAAGCTGTGGATTTTTATTTATTTTCTTTGAACTTTTTAACAAAAAGATTTAATATTTCTCATCTTGGTACTTAGGATTTGAGCCACAATAAACTATCCCAAGTTCCCCCAGAATTGGAAAATGCCAAGTCTGTGCTTGTCCTTAACCTGAGTCATAATCAGTAAGTTAACCATGCCTACATATTTCCTTTGTTAATTTTTTTACTGTAAAAACTCAGGAACCTGTTCATTAGTTATTTGGACACATTTTGTGATCCAGAGTAATATTTTATGACACACCATTATACTATGCACACCTGGAAAGAAAGGAAGACATCATGTCTACGGTGTTTTAAGTCAAATCAAGGACAAGCGTGTCTGTCAAACCACAATACAAAACAAGATAAGTGGCAGGATAGGGAAGGCTGCAACTGTTATGGCCAGACTGAAGAAAAGAGTCTGGTCAAATGCCAAACTCACAACAAGAACTAAGCTGCAGATATACCAGGCCTGCGTACTGAGCACACTCCTTTATGGATGCGAGTCATGGACCTCATACTCGAAGCACGAAAGAAGGCTCAATGGCTTCCACCTCAGATGCCTGCGCCACATCCTTGACATTAAATGGCAAGACAAAGTCCCCAACACGGATGTCCTGTCCCAAACATGTGTAGCGTCTCAGCCATATTAATCCAAAGACGCCTCCGCTGGCTTGGACACGTCAAGCGCATGCAACCTGGTCTCATACCCAAGGACGTGCTATACAGTGAGCTGGCGACAGGGAAAAGGTCAGTTGGACGGCCTCGTCTGAGATACTTAGACATATGCAAAAGAGACATAAAGTCAGCCAACATCAACATCTCAAACTGGGAGGACCTGGCAGAGGATCGATCCACATGGCGGGACATCGTTAAAGGAAGGATCACTACATGCCGAGGAGCAAAACAGGGCGGAAACAGCTGCAAAAAGAGTGAGGAGGAAGGCCAGTAAATACTGCTCCACCCCATTCGTATGTGGGAAATGCAACAGAGACAGCCACTCTAGGATTGGTCTCACTAGCCACACCAAGAGCTGCAAGCAATAAAGATAATCTATCGTCTCCCGGAGACGGAAAGATGCCACACCACACATACAAAACATTATGTTCATTATCAAAGCTTTTAAACAAAAACTGTTATTATTTTTTCAATAGGTTTAATATATTTACATATAATTTGTCACCCATTCTTCAAGTTTGTTTTATAAGGTCATGAAATAATAATGAATTTTAAATAATTTGCAGGATTGAAATGATCCCGAATCAGCTTTTCATCAATTTGACAGATCTTGTCTTTGTAGATTTGAGCAATAACAATTTAGGTGATACTTTTTTGTTGGTAATAATAATAATAATCAACTGTATAAAGTAAATGCTTTTACTGGCAAAAATATTTATTGCATCGAAGTCTGCTAAAGTAATTAAAAAATAAATGTTGCTGAGAGCTGCTATTTTAGATGAATAATTTATGAAATGGAACAAGTTTCAGCTACTTGAACTTGCCAAGTTGGAATAAATGTTGTTGTGGTAAAAATGATTAAGTACAAAAATCAGACAAAAGAAAATTTATTTTGAAGGCTTAAATTAAAGATAATTATTTGATATATTTTTATGTCATAGTAAATTATAATAATTTCTTTCATTTTCTGAAACTACAACCTTTTTTTACTTCTCCATTTCCTCTTAGAAACTCTGCCACCACAAATGAGGCGATTAACCAGTCTTCACACACTAATTCTTGATAACAACCCACTCATTCATGCCCAACTTAGGTAACTAACATTTAAGAAATATTTTAGTTTTATATACAGGGAAGTTAATTCACCTCATTCTCAAACCCCTAACCTTTTGCTCAAACATTTTTAGGCAACTACCAGTGCTCACAGCTCTACAGACACTGAGAATGAAAAACACACAGAGAACACTAAATAATTTCCCCACTGGTTTGGACACTCTCACAAATTTACAAGGTAAATAGAGTCAGAATTTTTAAATATCCTGTGACTTATTTTTGTTAACGTTATAGGTTTTATCCATATTGCAAGAATAAATGAAAATTTTAGTGAGATACCTCAAGTAAATTATGCACTATATTAGTTATATTTTCAGCTAACTACATACTGCAAAAAAAGTAATACAAATTTATTCAAACAATTTAAATTAGTCTGGAAACATTTTTTTAAATATAAAAATCATAAGCTGGTTTAAAGACCAAAGATCATTGATATTTTGATTATGATAAATGTATGTATGTACATAAAAATTCATGCATCAAAATCAGAATGACCTATTCCTGATATTCCATTATTTATAATGACAAACTATTGCTAGGTATCTTATATATTATTTTGTTCACAATTGAAGATGTGGACTTGTCCTACAACACTTTGACTCGAGTGCCAGAAGCTCTTTATAAACTTGAATCTTTGAAGCGGCTTAATCTAAGCAATAATGAAATTACAGAATTATCTGTAATGATTGGTAAGTGTTGAATAATATAATATATAAAAGAACAAAACATATTTAAAAATTCATGCTTGCTATAAAATTAAATAATTTTAACGTGAGTCTATTCAGTAAAGGCACTTAAGTAAATTATTAATGTGTTAATATTTTATACATGCATTTATCTAAAAACATTTTTAGTACTATGGTCTTCAGTAGTAATTACAAAATTTTGATTACATTAAAGTAGGCCTTATAGTCTCAAAATGATTTAAACAATTTTCAGACACTTGGGCTAAAATGGAGACTCTCAACTTGTCCCGCAATAAGCTAAAAGCTTTACCAGTAAGTTATTCCTTCATGTATTTTGTTTTTGATACATGTCAGAGTGCTTTTGTGACCATTAAACTTCAATTAAAATATGAAGAAATTGAGAAATAGAATAGTGAATTTAGCTTTACTATTTTTGTTGACAGAAAATTCTTTCATTTTCTTGTAATCTCTAAACTTTCCCTAGTCATCACTGCATAAACTCCAGAACTTGAAGAAGCTATACCTCAATGGTAACCAGCTAGACTTTGAAGGGATTCCTGCCAATATTGGAAAATTACATAACCTCGAAGTCTTTAGTGCATCAAAAAATAATCTAGAAATGATTCCAGAAGGCCTGGGAAGGTTTGTTGTGATGAAGTTTCAATAATTTGTAGATGATATACAAAATGTATTAGGTGTAGACATTTATATTTGAGTTTGACATCAAAATTGCTTAAATTGCATTATATAAAATCTCAAATGTCTTAAACAAAGTATCAATGAAATTAAAAGAATTTTTCATCTATTTGCAGGTGTGGAAAGTTGAAAAAACTTATTTTAAATGGTAACAGATTAATCACCTTACCTGACATCTTGCACCTTCTCCCTGAACTTGAGGTAATTCTTTTCTTCTCTGCCAATCTTAAAATAAAATGTTTAGGGAAAATTTATGATATTTATCCCTAATGTATGGCAGAGGTACATGCAAGCTGCATGGTTTCACATTTTATTCTATCTTTTTTTAAAAAAATACTTTATCTAAGACTCTTGATGTAAGAGAAAACCCAGATCTGGTCATGCCCCCTAAGCCACAAGAGGCAAAGGCAGCACTGCAGTACTACAACATAGACTTCACTCTCAATACTCAACTTCGACTTGCTGGTGCCCAACCAGTGCCTTCATCAGGACAATCTCCATGTAAGTGGTTCCTAATACATGTTTAATATTACAATATGTAGGCACTTGGTATCGCTGGGGGAAAACCCAAAAATCGGATATCGTGATTTCGCTGTTAAAATGGAGTCCACCACTTTTTAATTTACAGAATATGAGGTTGTTTTGGATTATTTTACCAGAAAGAGGCTTGGAAGTAAATTATAATTACCACAACAAATGAAAATAGACATCATTGTTGTGCGTTTGACAGTATTCTTGTTAAACAAATTTGAGGTTTTAATTTTGAAAATTGAAGGTAAAAACATACTAATTTTACTAAATCATTTTTGTTGTTGATAAAAACCTCTTTAAAAATTTTAAAGGCCTAAATAGATCATTACATAAATAACAATATATAAAACATTAGTGAGGTAAGGACTTGTATTTTTGTCAAAAAATGTGTTACCAAAATTGTTTCCACTTGTCTGCATATTACCTATTAACGAAAATGTTTTTTGGGGTAAATAAATTGATTTACACTGGAAATCCATCATTTTACCCCATCATATTACCATATCATATTACCCATAATAACTCATTTAAAACAAATCAAATAATTAAATAAGACAAAAAAATATTTTTAATGTGATTTCATGATTTTATTTAGAGGTATTGATTTGAGGATTTAGATAGATAGCCTATTTACTACTTATATAAATACCCCCACCGCAACATATTATTTGTGGGACCTATTAAATGTAATGATATTTTGGGCTATTTCATTATATTTCAATGAATATTATGATTCTTAAAACATTAACTAAATAAATTTTTAAAAAATATTTACTTACCTTTGACATTGAAGTATTTAAATAAAAATTGTAGAAAAGTAAGTTTTGGTCTTTTGTCACAGATAGCGCAAAAAGGCTCCGTATCAAGAGCGTTAATTTCTATCCCAAGTTAATTCCAGCAATCATGTTGATTTTTAAGACATGATTTCTAACTGAAATAAATTAAAGTGATTTTTGTGTGACATAGATAACTTGTTAAAAGTTTAGTAATTTTTGTGCAACTTATATGCTTAACTGAATATTATAAAATTTTTACTGGTAAGACAAGTCACATGGCCTAAAATGCTTTACTAAGTTAAAAACTGAAGCTGTTAAAAGCACCAGGTTATTTTTATTAATTTATTGTTACTGAGTTGAATTAGATTTTAACATGTTGATTTGTAAAACATGATCACTAACTTAAATGGCATAGCCTACTAATTTCTGTCATATTCATATGGAACTATATATAGAGGAAAAAAATTACAATGGTCAATTTTAACTAAATAAATCAATTATTCCCTTTATTATTTTTCTGTACTTAAACAGTTCCACTGAAAAATTGAATGTTAAATCTTTAAATTATTATTATTATTATCTGTGGGAAATTAAAATAAAAAATAATTTTTTAATCAATTTATGGAATAAAAAATAATTGTTTATCAAAATTTGATAAAATATGCTTACTCAGGAAATTTAGAAACATTTAAAAAATTTGTTTTGATCATCAACAATAACTAAATCTTTATTTTGTAAGTTTATTTATTAATACCTGTTACTCATATCTAACTATATTCCCTTTAATATTATAATTTTGTCTTATTTTATAATAAAGTCAGAGACCATAATACAAAAGTAAAAAATGGGTTATGAAATGTGGAGGAAAACTCTACAGTGAAAAAGTGTAATTTTGGTCCTTAATAAAAAAATTCATAACTTTTGAACCACTTGAGCTAGAAAGTTGATCTTGTTTTTTTTTTGTTTTTTTTCTTTTTTGTTAACAATGCTCTAGGCTCTCTACAACTGTAGTAATTTTATATATTTAAAAATGTTTTGAAATTTTCACCAAAGTGCCTACAATGCATTGTTAGTAGTTTTATAAACAGGAATAATGAAAATATCAAGCTGTTGTTGTTATTTACTTATATAATAGTATATTGGAAACATTTTTTAGCACCAAAAAGTGATCCTGTTGCAAGAAAATTGAGACTCAGAAGACGAAGAGATGGGCAAGAGAGTGAGAAAGTGTTGAAGGTGATTATTTCAAATATATTATTTTCTGAAAAATATTTTATCTTCTAAATGTAATACTCACTTTGTACAAAATCATTTTAGTTGGTGAACTATTTAAAAAAAAAAAATTATATTGAAGTCCTGTCATAGATGATTGCCTGAATTAGAATACTATTACCAGAAATGAATTTGGCTAGATATTACATTTTCACATACAATGATAATCTGATAGTAATTGAATCGATATGTTTTAGTTAAGCTTATACATGATAATCTGATAGTAATTGAATTGATAGGTTTCAATTAAGCTTATAGGCTACAACAAAATTTAATAGTAATTTAATCAGCAGATTGCAATTAAGCTTATACAACAAAAATATATCACAGGGGATGAGAGATGTTGCTAAGGATAAAGCGGAAGGGAAGGCGAGTGCTAAAGATGATGAACAAAGAGAACCACTGAAGTAAGTATTATTTTGATCTTGGTTTACATAAACTTTTGATTATGTTTTTCCCATTGAGTTCCATCCCATAATTTTTTTAATATCTTTCTCATTTTTATACTTTACATAAAGGCCAAAGAGATGGGATGAAAATCTTCATCGTCCACAATTAGACTACAGTGAAATATTTGATGAAGATGTTGGACAAATTCCAGGTAAAGTGTGAAAAAAGCGTGTTTTTTTCTTGTAATACTTAGGCTTCAGTACAATAATCAAAATACTTTCTTATAGTTTTAGGGTAACAAAATAAACTAGACAATCATTGCCAAAGGGGACTTAACATGATTCCTAGAGTCATCATTATTTCCATACGACTTGCTGTTTTCATAAATTTTATGTTGTAGCTAAAAAAATGTTTTAATAAAGTAAACTTAGGTTTGAGCAGAATATTTTGTGTCACTTTTATCAGTAAACATTTGTCTTTTTTCAGGTATAGCTTGCTGGGAAATAGAAAATTTTCTTCCAAACCAGGTTGAGGAAGGTGAGTGGTTTATATGAACATCGTAAGAAATTCATCATCAAGATCCTGTAACCATTTGGGCATTAAATTTAATATTAGATTATAAAAAAGAACTGTAGATGTCAAATGTAAAAAAAGAAAAGTTAGAAAAATGTCACGATTCTTATATTCATTCTGTTACTTCTTAATCTGACTTTTTTCTTGCAGGTCTGATTGGCAAATTTTATCAAGCTGATTGCTACATAATTTTAAAGACTTATATTGATGAGTCCAATAGTCTCAGCTGGAAAATTTGGTATTGGATAGGAAATGATGCTACGGTAATTGAAATTAGTGATGTTTTTTATTTTATTTTATAAGTTAGTAATAGGATACAGTAAATAAGTATTTATAATAAATAGTCTTATTTCAACATCTTTGATACACTGAGATTTTATTAGTCTTATATCAACATATTAGATACATTGAGATTTTATAAATGGAAACCTATGAAAGACATTTACATTTTTTCTTTACTTTGCTTTCCTATTTCAAATTAGCTAATTAATTCAATACAATACTTTTTCAGACCTGTTTACTTTATGATTGTGACTTACAATATACGATTTTGAGATGTCTTTTATGATTGTATGCTGAGACCTGTCAGAACTATGATTGTTGGAGACTGGTTAAAAAAATATATTCCAGTAGTTTTTACGATTTAAAAAAAAAAGAAGCTGTTTCGGTTGTTAGTTTTGTCTCCTTACTACACCCGGTTGTGAATGAACAGAGAAATATGATTGCCTTGGGACCATTTATAATTATATTACATACACACTGTGAAGGGAAAGGGGGTGATGTTGACTTGGACGTGAATGGGTGTGTATCGGAGGGGTAGAAAAAGGTCTCTAAATATTTTTAAAGGTTATAAAATAACATCTCATTTCGTAATGGTTGTGATATTATTGCCATGTTTTTTCACAATGAACTTGCTAGATACAGCAACAGTAATATTTAGCCTTTTGACAAATTTAGTAAACATTCGCTTTTGTTTTCTTTGATGCTCTATAACAAAATTTTGTGACATAATTATTTCGTTCTTCTGCTGAAGAGCAGCGATTGCGAAAAGGGAGAAAACTACATTTTAAAAAAAAAAATAAAAAAAAAAAAAAAAAAAAAAAAAAAAAAAAAAAAAATAAAAAAAAAAAAAAAAAAAAAAAAAAAAAATAAAAAAAAAAAAAAAATATCATTCTCTACTGCTCTACACAGCATCAGATTTTGACATATTTTATAAGATCTAGTAAGCAACATTTCTAATCTATTTTTAGAAGTCACTAAGCAGCTGTACAATTTTAATATACCAGCACTCTTCCCTTCCCCAAAAACAGATTTTGTTAGTTATTAGACTACAAAATGACAGAAAATAAAATCAGTCTACGAGGCGTAATTTTCCACAAACTTTACAATTAAGTGTAGAAAGATGTAAAACTTTATTTAGGTACTCTGAGGTATACGCAAAAGTGCATGCCTGCATTTTAAATTTATTATAAAAAATCTGGGAAGTGGGGCTCAGCCTCCTGCTCCAATCCCACCTCTTTTGTTTGGGTGACTTTGAAAAGCATCCTCAATTTCTGCACCACATCTTCATATATAAAATTGGCAAATGACAGGCACCTTCTTATTTTCAATGATGCACTGTATATAAATATTTAAACGTCGGTCATCTATTTTAACTATAATGACAGGATATCATATGATTAGGAGATGTAAAGTACTATTCTGAGACTGTATTGTGCTATTTTGGGAGCTCCAGTGTAACTATTTCTGCATTTTTAAAAAGTCTTAGATAAAATTTGAATATTATTATTAACAAGAGACATTTTCTTCTTTCAGCTTGATAAAAAAGCTTGTTCAGCTATCCATGCTGTCAATCTGCGTAACCTGTTAGGGGCTGACTGTAGAACCATTCGACAAGAGCAAAATGATGAAGATGATGATTTTTTGGACTTGTTTGAAAATGGCATTTCAGTTATTGAAGGAGGACGTACTTCTAGTGGCTTTTACACAGTCGAAGATGCTGTGAGGAGTGAAATATTTGTGTTAATTGTTTTTAATTAATGGCTACAACATTAAAACACACATATTTTCAAGTGCATATTTTTATCTGGTTGATAGATTGTTAAGCAATACATGCTCTGCGTCCTTCATTGATTTATTATTCATCAGTGCTAATCTTATTGTTATTAGGTTTTATCAATCCATATGTATATTACACATGATTGAGATCATTCATACTTTGCTTTTGATTTGCATCTAAATATATCTCTTTAAAACTAAACATCCACATATTTATGTTCACTGCATAATGCATTGAGAAAGTAATAAATGGCAACACAAAACTTACTCAGAAATTAAAGACATAATCATTTTTTTTAAAACTGTTTTTGCTAATAGGATCCTGAAGTAAGACTTTACAGAGCCACGGGGACCCTGTCAGTGCACATGGAGAGGGTGAGTTAATCTTTTAATTTATACATTAAGAAAACTCTGCAAATATTAACTCGGGTGAAATCTACTTAACTCCATGTTTGTGAATAACATAGATTAGACACCATGTTTTGTCTTTATCATATTAATGTTGTATAATCACGTGGAAATTGTTTTTTTTTTTTAATAAAAAATTGAGGGAATACTTATTATCTCCACAGTGTCCTCTTTTGCTTGATATATTAGACCCAAGGCATGTGTTTTTATTGGATGCTGGTCAAAAGCTGTTTATATGGAATGGCAACAAGTCTAATTTGGTCACAAGAACAAAATCAAGGTTTGTTATTAATTCTTTGTTTTATTTTTATATCTTGTTATCTGCTAATATCTGGTTATCATGAGTAAAAAAAAATCTGTCACTAAATATACACTATTTTCAAAAATACATGACAAAGAATAATCACTCCCGCATTGTACTTATTGATTTTAACACACTGGTATGCTTTTCTAATATTTCTAAGTTCTCTTGATTCTTATATATTCCCCAATATGTCATTCAGCAGGTGAGAAAATTTAGCATATGATTAAGATTTGGCCATTTTGGCATAAGTGCTTAAAAGACGTACCCACCTTAGAAAAGATACATTTTTCATTTCTAGAAAACTGTAATTTACATGACTATCAACTTTTGCAGACTTATAGCAGAAAAAATAAATAAAAATGAAAGAAAAGGCAAGGCTGAAATTATACAGTTCGCACAAGGCAAAGAAACATCAGATTTCTGGAGATCCATTGGTGGACCTCCTGATAGTTTTGAAGTCAAGGTATTCAAACTTTAACTCATGCTTGATTTGTTGTTGACATATGCTGTAGAATTAGGAAGACATACATGTTTTATTAAAATGTTTGTAAACTTTTCTCATTTACCATTTTAATTTTGCATATGCAGAATTCTTCACTATCGGACATTCCCATAGCAAATCCAAGACTATATAGAGTAGGACTTGGTAAAGGATATTTGGAGCTTCCTCAGGGTAAGCTAACGTCTTAAACTTAAACACTAAAAGTATTATTTTATATCTAGATGTTAAGAAAGCAAAACATCCCAGGTAGAAAATAATAATTTTTTTTATATACTGGATATTAAAATTAATAAAAGATTATGAAATTTATATTGAAGTAAGTTATGTAAATTATTCATTAAAAAATTCAAGTATAGTAAGTTTTATATGTAAATGAATTCCATTTAATATTTCTATGCATTTTATCTATTTGTTTTAGTTCACATCCCTAAAAATCGACTAGTCAACACTTTGCTAGATACTAAATGTGTTTATGTTCTAGACTGTATCACTGATGTCTTTGTATGGTAAGTAAATTACTATCCTTTATTGTTACCAGTCATAATTTTCTTTTATATGAAAACTATTCATTCATCAGCTATGTTATTTTTATTAGATAGAAAGTACCATGATGGTTGGATATCCGGATGCACAGTTTAATTGGCAGATGATTGGTTATGGCTGCTCTGCAGATTTATTCATTAGTAATTAATTTCATTTTGCTGTGCATAGTGCAGAAGACAGAGACAAATGGAGGAGGATAGTTCACACGTCATCTATGACATCTCAACGGTCCAAGGACTACGGGACAAGATGATGATGAATTGCAATTTACAAAAAATTAGTTAGCTAATCAGCTTTTTTTTATCAGAAAATGCTATCAAGATGTTGTCTTAAAATATAGAATATTCTATTAAAATATGTTATCTATAAATATAGAAGCAAAAAATACAGATCCGCACAAAAAACTCAGTAATTGGTCGATTTTCATTATTTAAAAGGCTCAATAAAATTCAACTATTCCCCTAACGAATAACATTTTGCCTGAGACTGTGGTGAAAGGTTATATCCTCACAAACAGTATGGGGGCAAGGAGGTGGCAAATAACATTCCATTTTTTTCGGATGATGAAAATTTTTTATATTGGCATATACAAACAGGATACCAATTGTTTTATTCAAAATGTCCTCACCCCTGATGTAAATGATTTTTTAAAAAAAAATATATGAAGGGACAGTCATTGTTTATGCATAATTTGTGTTCTACCCTGGTAGCCGTATGGATACTAATTCTTCTACGTCAACTAGTGGATTGTCACTTTGATATGGATTATGTCAGTCTTTTTAGTTAGCAATACACTCGACAATGGGAAATTCTGGCATGAATGCTATGTTGGTACATGTGACAGAAATGGTCCCTCCTTACTATATACAACATCAATTTTTTTTTTCTTCCTCCAAGACCCCATTATATCAAGTCATCAGTAAAAGAAAAATGAACAAAATTAACTTCAACTTATTTTTTATGATAAATTTAAGATGATTAAATCTAAAAAAAAATTGTATCTATCCATTTAGGTGTGTTTAAATATTTCCAAAGATAATAGTATTATTAAAATCTCTACTTTAAGGATTGGGAAAAAATCAACAAGGCTGGTAAGAGCAGCAGCCTTAAAACTGGCTCAGGAACTTCATGACATGATTGACAGACCTGAATTTGTCACCATCTATCGATGCCTTGAAGGGTAAGGGTGTGTACTAAATGTATGGTTATCTTTATGTATTCATGGTCTCAATGTTGAGAGATATTTTCAGTACTGTCTTTTTTTTACATGCGATTCACAAAATCATGAACTCAATATTTCATGATTTCGCTAATTTTGTAGGACAGAGCCACAGATCTTCAAGACTAAATTTGTAGGCTGGGATGATGTTTTACCAGTAGACTACACACGATCTGTTGAATCTATTGCAAGGCGTGGAGCAGATATAAAGGTATGTGGGTTAAATTGATATTTGTTACTTTATCTTTGCCCAAAATATCCTTTAATTAAATCTTAAGTCTACATTTCATACTTGCCAAAGAGCTCTCATAGATGAAAGAAGAAAAAACTATTTTATTGACAGGTTATCATGGAAAAGGACAAGATGCAGACTGATTTATCAGCCCTTTTTATGCCAAGACAGCCAACAATGACAGAAGAAGAAGCTGTAAGAACCTTTAGTAAATGAATTGTATTTTTAGGAGAGATTATTAACCTTTTAAAGAGAGTATTAAAAATAATTATTCTAATTATATATTTACCATGCAAATATTTTATTCTAATTATATATTTACCATGCAAATATTTTTTTCTAACTTTTTATTTATTCAGCTTTAACTTTAGAATTTATAAAAGATATTGCCAGAACACAGCTAACTTTCCTTATGATCAATTTTATTTTCTGGAAATTTCAGGAGACACTGTCAGCAGACTGGAATGATGACCTGGATGGAATGGAATCTTTTGTTTTGGAGGGCAAAAAATTTGTTCGTCTCCCAGATGAAGAATTGGGTAAAAAATATTTAAATCCTTTTTATATTTTTCTATTCCTGATTTGAGCTTGAATTTTTAGATAAGAGAAGATGAGAACCATTTTTGTTAAAAAATATGGAAATTTATTGTGATCACATTATAACTTGTAGAATTTTAAAAATATCATTCAACTTCATTAAATGATGCTTTTGATATATTACAAGAAGTTTTGTTTCTCACCTAACAGGTGTTTTCCATGCAGAAGACTGCTATGTGTTCTTATGCAGATACTGGGTGCCTGTTGATTTACCTGAGGGAGAAGAAGACATTGATGAGGATGACTTACCTGAAGATGAGTTCAAGTGCATTGTTTATTTCTGGCAAGGAAGAAATGCTTCCAACATGGGCTGGTTAACTTTTACATTCAGGTATATAGAAACAAATTAGATTTAAAATGGCCTTGCATAGTATCAATCAACTCAAACTGTGATGTACCTGTGTAATCTAATCTTTTTCATTAAATATGTTTTAAAAAATGAGCTTGAATGAACAAGCTCAAAATGTTGGAACAATAGATACATAAAATAATATAAAATAAATATAGATATTTTAATATACCAACATAGAAGATGCATTTATTCTATATAGCAACATAGAATGTATAGATATTTTGATATAGCAACATAGAATATGCATTTATTCAATATAGCAACATAGAATATATAGATATTTTAATTTAGCAACATAGAATATGCAGATATTAAATAGAGCAACATAGAATATATAGATATTTTAATATATCAACAAAGAGTATGTAGATATTTTAATAAAGCAACATAGAATGTAATTTCAGTGCTTTCGAACCTTTTTGACTCAGTGGGCAAATTTTTTTTCTTTGTGGTGCTGAGGGCTGCGCATGACATTCCAAAATAATTTTTTTTAAAAACGTTTTAGAGCAGGCCTGCACAACATGTGGCCCGTGACGTAACGAAATATTCTTTACTCTTATTATTTTCTTAAAAGCTTTCCCCCCTGTCCTATTTTCTTTGGCCCGCACAACACCTGTCCTATTTTCTTTTGGCCTGCACTTGTTTTTTTTTATAAAGTATTACGGCCCGCTTTACATTTTTAGTTGTGCATGCCTGTTTTAGAGAATTGTTCAGTTTGTTAATACTTCTTACATTATGATTAAAGAATCATGGTTGCCAGAAATTTGATCGAAGAAATTTCATCGGCGGTAAATTGATCGACGGAAATTTGATTGAACGGAAATTTGGTAGAATCTTTTTTTTCAGTTGACACATTGAAATTTTCGTCAAATTTCTTTTTGAACGCACTATACTATATAGTAAAACATAAATAATGTGTTCAAAAAGAAAATTGAAGCAAAATCTTAACGTAAAAACTAAAAAAAGATTCGACCAAATTACTGTTCTATCAAATCACCGTCGATCACTTTACCGTCGACGAAATTTCTTTCGATCAAATTTCCGGATACGAAGATTCATATATCTGGAAGCAGTATCATCCATATAATAAATAACACAAATAAAAACTGTAGCACATCCTTTTATGCCATATTTGCCGTTCACTTGTACTTGCAATCTTAATTAATTAGTGGTTGTTATTCAGTAACTGCTGCCCTTATTAGGTTTCCTAAATGTTTGTCAGTCAAAGCATTTCTTTTTTTGGACTTGATGTTGATCATTACAGAGAATCCAGCATCACAGATGTAGATGGTTCCAAACTTTGTCAATATCTTTTTACAACATTTCAATATTTGTGGAAATTCATCCGAAGAAACATAGGTCATCCAGAATTTAGTTGGCAATGCATTATGTTTGTCATGAAGAGCCATGTCAGGCTGCATCTTGATGAGTTCAAGCTGCACCTTCATCTGCTCCTAATAATGTCATCTTTGTAGCTACAACTGAGATTTCACACATAAAGAGATTGTCAACAAAAAGTAAAACAGGAATAAGACTCTGAATATCTTTAAAATGATAGTTGAATCGCTCACTTATGACCAGCTATGAAAGTTGTTGTGCAGCCTTTGCAAGGGCTGGGAAGTGAGTAAAATTTGTCTGATTCGATTGGCTGATGAATAATTTTAGATAAGATTCAAAAACACTAATATCTTTCATAGCTTTGATAAGATTAAAAAAAGCTCTGCAATTTCAGATTTAATTTATTAAGGTGATCTGTAATTTCAGTTAGAAATGCTAGCCTTACAATAAACTCAACTTTAACAAATTGCCCCTTGCTTTTGACCTGGGAAACAGTTTCACTTCTTTAATTACATATCAGAATCTTGCCAGCACTTTCCCTTTGCTCAGCCAACAAACATCATTATGAATACAAAAGTCCCCAAAATTTCGTTCATATTCTTCTAACAAAGTCTTTAATTGCCAGTGATTTAATGGATTAGCTAAAAGGAAATGAAAAATTTTCACTAGACTTTCCATAACATTTTGCAGTGTATTATCTTTTAGCTTTGAGCAAAGAGATCTCTGGTGAAATATTCAAAATAATGTCTGGAAAATCATTGTCAGCTATCAACAAACCAATCAGGCCAACTCTCCTTCCCACCATTGCTGAAGCACCATCTGTTGTAACCGAAATAATCTTCTTCAAATCAATACTATTCTTTAATAGAAATTCCTTCAGTGCCCTATACTTATATTTTATTATTATATTTATTATATATATTATTATTTTATTATATATTATTATATTACGGGTTGTATTTTTCAATAGAAATAGTGGCAATAATTCATCTTTAAATCCATGTTCCATGTCAAATATCACCCAAACCATAAGTTGGACTATGTCAGTGATATCTCATATATCATCAAATGCAAGACTGAAACCGGTAGAATTTTTTAATCCTTTATATTAACTTCGCTTTTGTTTGTGGTTAACTCGCTGGCTTACTGCATGGCAAAATTTTGGACAGCTAATTGGCCCACTTCCTTTCAAGTTATTGAGCTGAAACTTGGCACATAGACTTGTTGCAGATGACAACACATTCTCTCAAATTTTTCAGCCCCCCCCCCCCCAATCAGTTTTTCCTGTTTTTCAAAGGGAAGATTTTGGACAGCTAATTGGCCCACTTCCTTTCAAGTTATTGAGCTGAAACTTGGCACATAGACTTGTTGCAGATGACAACACATTCTCTCAAATTTTTCAGCCCCCACCCCCCCCCAATCAGTTTTTCCTGTTTTTCAAAGGGAAGATAAAATAAAATTCCTGGACTGCCCTAAATGAGATTCTTTTTTTAAAAAATCTAGTAAGTGCTTTAGGTACATAATATTTTTTAAAATTTTTCTAAAACTGTTGGTGAAATAAATTAATCAGCAGTTTAAAAGTGGGCGAGTCATTTAAATATTAATATAGTTCAGTGACATGAAAAAAAATGTGGGATTGTGATCCTTAAGGGGTGAGCACTAACTGAGATTCTTATAAAGTGCATTACTTGTATGATTGTTTTGTCTAATTTTCAACCCCCCCCCCCTTTGCTTGATGTTAGATTTTATATTTATAAAGGATTTATATAAAAAGCAATGTTAGTAGGGGTTTTTAATTCAAATCATGAAGCAACTGCTGAAATACAACCCTGGACATACTTTCAACACATCTTGTAAGTCTGGTGAGAAAACTGAAGATTTCATATTTGTTTTTTTTTTAATTTCTTCGTTTTAAAAAAAATTTCAGCAAATAAAGAATATACACATTCTTGAAAACAAAGTTTAACAGTCTCACCATCTGAATAGGATTTTTTCTTCTTAGCTAATAACAGATAATATTAAAAGATGCTTCAGTAGCGAAGTTTCTTGAGCTCAAAATCTGATGAAAGACTGGCCATTCAGATTCTTTTTTAAAGAAACAACTGTCTTCTCTTAACTTTGTTCCAATTGGATAATCTTTCTCAAAATCTGCATGCATTGACTTGGGGTGTCTCTGCAGACTGGCCTTTTTCATAACAGAAATAGAAGTCTGGCATATCAAACACACTGTCAAAAACTCCAGTTCCCATGAAGCGTTAAAAGTTCGGTTCTCTTCTAAAACGTTAGTTTTTTTACTGTCATTTTTGCTTTATAATTTTAGAAATAAAAATGCTTTCAAAAATCGTTCCTACCATCTCTCAGAATTTCTCCCTTACTGAATTGCACTTAACTACCAACACAGCTTTTATCCCGCTTTCTACTCCTGGAAAGGATCATACTCTGATTACTGAATGCCAGGTAGTAGATTGATTTCGTCTAAAAATACAGGATGGACCAACTGCCCCCACATAGCAGACTGCCTATTTAGTTTCAACTTGTTAACATTCCACTCCAGTCATTTGTGATTACTCCTGTCTTATCATTATCATCCTATAAAGCACAGTTGTGCTGCTCACCTATGTAGTTCATCTAAACCTGTCCCGTTGGTGGGCATGGAATTTTTGCGATGACTAGCTAGCTACTCATCAAGTTACGACATTTCAAGATCCCCAATTCATCTGTCCCAACAGTGTTACCCTTACCCTAACCCTCACTCTAACCTGACCCTCACCCCACTCTCATCCACACTGGGCTGGTTGAAGTAGCAAAAAGGAGAAGCAGTTAGTATCCGATTTCATGTCACCTAATGTTCCCACATTGTTGATCTGCTGTCATGCTTAAAATAAATGTCAAGCCATCACACTCCTTTTGCCACACCCCTTTATTTTTGGGATGCCACAATTTCTCCTTTGCTCTTACGCAATTTCCCAACAGTACTGAATCACTGAATGTTGTTTGATTTTATTTTCTATACAACATGTTTATTTTTATACAAATGGTTAAAAAAGTCTCAAGTTCTGGCCATTTTAAACTAGTCCGCGGGTTGGACAGCACTGTGTTATTTAGTTTTCCACATTTAGGTGTTCAACTATTTTATCTGAGGAAGAAGCAACTATCAGATAATTTCCAACATACTGATGTACTATTAATTTTGCTTGTAATGGTAATGAAAAAAAAAATCTTGTATATGTTTTATCAAAGTACCATTACCTTACATAATAAAATTTACTAATAATAACTTTTGATTCTGTGTAGTCTTCAAAAGAAATTTCAAACACTCTTTGGGGACAAACTAGAAGTTGTGAGGCAGTTCCAGCAACAAGAGAATCTCAAATTCCTTTCTCACTTTAAAAGAAAATTTATCATTAAGTTGGGAAAACGTCCAGCTGGAAGACCTGCTGATTCTGCAAAGGTGAAACCTGGCACAGAATTTTTCCAACTTAGGGCTAATGGAAGCCCAATAGCGACCAGGTGCATACAGGTCTGTTTTCCTCATAGCTTGTTCAAAAGTTTTAAAAACAAATAATGAGAAGGGACAAAATATTCAAATTTTAATGAAACATCCCAAAATTTACTTTAAATTCAAATTTTAGAATTTACAAAAAAAAAATTAAATTTTCTTTTTGACAGTTGGAGAAACCTGATGCAACATGGCTAAGTCCACGTTTCTGGTAAGTACATGCAAAGCTAAGATAAATTTTTAAAAATTTTATCATTAGCTATCAATACTGTGAAATACTGTGAAATTTTTTTTTACTTAAAAGTTAATTATTCCTATCCTTTAAAAAAAATATGTTATTGATTCAATTTGATGTTTAAAAAAGTTAATTTAAGAAAATTGTATTTCAGTTTTATTCTAATGGTACCATTTGATAGTGATGAACTTAAGGGAATTGTATATGTCTGGGTTGGTAAGAAAGCAGATCACAAAGAGGCCCAAATAGCTGAGGATATTGCCTATACAATGTACAAGGTGAGGATAATCTGTATTTTAAGTTAAATACAGTTTCAATAGAAGTATGACAAAATTATAAGCTTACATCTTTTAATCTAGAGAAATGTTATATTTAATGATAAAAATTGGTGATGAAACTGTTCATTAATAATTTTTCAAGGATGGCTTCACAATTCAAATGATTAATGAAGGAGAGGAGCCTGAGAACTTCTTCTGGGTCGGTATAGGTGGGAGAAAGGCATATGATGAGGTAAGATTATTTTTTATTTTCCTTTATTCTAAAAACTGGTGTTTACCTTTTTTGGTCATGGCACACTCTTTAGTGTTCTAGTAGCACATCTACCTGATTGCAGAGGCATGCTGAGGGCATTTGGTGCCCTTGGCAAGAACTGAATTTGTGCTCATATCAAGCTTGAGAAATCTATTTTTATATAATTAAGATTTTGTACAAAAAATCAGATCAAATTTCATTAGAATATGAATAGAGATAATATTTTTATTCCTTTAAACTAAAAATTATGCTTTGCTAAAAAGTATTTCCAAAATTTCTGTTAGGCTTGCCCATTTTGCGTTCCTTTCAAGCGCTTTGTTGTACTATGCCTTGGTATGCCTCTGGTCAGAAGTGTATCTATCCAGCACTGTGGTTCCCATTCAGACTCCATTTCAGACAAGACCCACTTATTGGCGAATCGACCCCCATGAAAAACATTATATTTATTTTTAAACGGAACATCTTCCATGCGTCATTTACCTGTTAATATTTTGATATACGACTTATTAATTTTTAAAAATTAATTTAATTCTCAAATAAAGTGCCTAAAGGGCTCCCGTAGATAACCAGCCCATTGCAGGGGGCCAGAAAATTTTTGTAATTTGCATGAGCCATTGCTCAATTTTGGGGCTACTTTTAAGACTTTGTAATGCATAATTAGGGAGCCTGTTAAAATGCCTTTTAAAGTGAAATTTACAGGATAGAAAAAACGAAGTGTGTATACGGTAAAAGTGTGTAATTAGTGCAGTGTAAACTGCATGTGTGTTGTGAATGAGTGTTGTGAATAATTATTGAATTAAATAATGATATTAGGAGGCTATTATTGCAAATTCCAGAGATAGGCTTTTCTGGCCAAAGAATCTTAAATCTTCAGCATATAAATCAGTTTCTGGATTGAAAACAGCACACGATTATTAAAAAATGATCTCACCATAGTATTTCCTAAGTTTAAAAAAGTTAAAACTTCTGAGTACATTAACAAACAAGAAAAAATTTAAAATATGGTTTCTTATATTTAATTTCATAAGTTGCTTTAAGTAATAAATTATTATTTTAATTCATTTTCATATCAAATTAAATTAGCAGGTTAACAATAAATCTTTAATAACAAATCATGACACTCTTTTGTTACTTTTTGTTTCACTGGTCTCATTTGTATTGTCTATCATGTCCTGAAGGACTTGCAGTATGTTTTCAAGGTGCTTATTGACAGGATATATCGCATCTGTCCCTGCTCTCCACTTAGTTTTAGACTATTACTTTACAATCACGGGGGTGGCATTTTTAGGTCTCAGTAAATTCTGGCGTACAGTGAATGCCATGAGGTGGATAAATTCATTCTGCACATCAGGGGAGAGATATGGTGTGAATCTCATGGTCTTCACGAGAGGGTTAAAAACAGCCAGTAGTTTCAATTAGCCAAGAAAATGTCCCACATTGGAGCCATGATCATCTTGCTGAAGTGATTCTCTGTGTCCATGCAAAGCTAGATTTTGAGTTGCAAGTAATTAATATCACACCACTTCTGGCTTACTTGACACACCCAAGGTACACCACTGCCTGATTTTTATCTGACACCTGGCATAAGTTGTCCTCACAGTGCTGCCTACAAGCATGGCAGGAGGCATCATTATAAACTTTTTGGGAAGAGGGTTTTGCCGCGGGCGCGACATTTACTTGTCATTGCCCTGCTTACATGACTTGATTAAACATTGTTAAAATAATGATGATAAACTATACAGTTAATACAGTTAGTTATGTGGAGTGAAAACCTTTGATAATCAAATGGCAATAACATTTTCCAGATATCAAACTAAACACAAAGACAAACTTGTCTGTCTCTGTATTTTTGCTGTCAACCTCTTTTTGGCCCAAAAGTCCAATTTTTTGTAATGTCCTTCAGGTTTTCCCTTTACCCTGCTTTAAGTTTCTCTTCTGCTTTTTTCCCACAGGATTATTCCTTTATGCACTATGCTCGATTGTTCAGATGTTCCAATGAAAAAGGCTATTTTACTGTTTCGGAAAAATGTGCAGATTTTTGCCAGGTACCAGTTTAACCATTATCCTTTATAACTTAAAACCAGGGGATGTGCTATTTATTACATTTTTTTTTATTTGAAAAGAAAATATATTTTTACATTATAAATAGAATGCCTTATAAATTAAACAAAGTTACAATTAACACTTGCAATCTCATTTTGATTTAATTTTTATTGGTTATATTATTTCATAGGACCTCAAAATAATCACAGGGACCAAGCAGTTTCTACTTCAATGTCTGTGGCTCACATTAAAAATATATATCACACATATTTGATAATAACCTCAAGTTAAAGACATACTGTCAAATAATAATTAAAGAAAATTTTGAGTTGCCTTTAAAATTCATAAATGCACATTTGAATATCCAGGATGACCTTGCTGATGATGATGTCATGATTTTGGATAATGGGGAGCAAGTATACTTGTGGGTGGGCAAGAAAACTAGTGATGTTGAAATTAAACTAGCTTTTAAGAGTGCTCAGGTCAGTATGAGTTTTACCTATCAACTTATCTTTAAAATAATGAATTTCTTATTTGTAGATTCATTTTTATGTGCATCCTTTCTTCCCATTAAGTGGTTTAAAATTAACTAATTTTGCTTAATTACTTTATTTGGCTCACACCCACCCCTTTTTTTATGGGGTGAAAATAAAAAATTACTTAATTGCCTAATGTCAGGCTAAAATTTTAAATACTGTCTTTTTGTTTTGGGAGACTAATGCTTTTTCATATTTCTAATTTATTTTTAGTTTACTGATAATTCTGCTGAGTTAATATATAATGCTAAAGAACTTCTACGACTTATCTTAAATATTCACTAATTTGTTTAATTTGATCTATTTTAAAAACATATTTTTATGGACAGTACCGCACCTTTAGAAAAATGTTGATTAATTTAATCTCTTTATGTCAAAAGGTTTACATCCAACATCTTCGGAATAAGCAACCTGATAAACCAAGGAAGCTCTTGCTTGCTATGAAGTACAAAGAAAACAAAAAGTTTATCAAGTGCTTCCATGGGTGGGGCAAACACAAAGAGGTCAAGGATTTCAAAGCATTGTTGCCTACTATTTATTAATGAACTTATATAACCACATTTACCTTAACTAATTCTTCAACCATCAAAGAAAAAATGCCATAACTGGAACAAAGTTTCATTTAAAATGTTTATAAGACTTTGATTACTTTTGCCCCAAGTTGTGTTCCCCATTTTTTGCAATGAAAAGATAATTTGCAGTGTGTAAACATTTTGTATTTTTCATCTAATGTAACATGCAGGGAATATCAACCACTGAACCCTTGTAAAAATAAAATGCTGTTTTTTTTTTCTATTAAAATTATTTTAGACAAGATAGTTATTTGTTTTACTTTAAAGCTTTCTGTTCACACTATAGTCTTTTAAAAACTAGAAGATACTGAATGTTCAGGAATTATTTTGATTTTTCACTGGCAATAAAAGAACATGTTATTTTAAAATATTCTTCTCAACTGTGATAGGCAGTGCAGTCTGCTGGACTCTTTAGTTTTCTGTTGATACTTTTACTATAATTGTATATAAATATTTGTATTAACTCATCCCTAGCTTATGTGGTGCATTTTATGGTGCTAACTGTATTTCTTAAAATGTTGCTTTTTGTGATATGCATTCAAGGAATGAGACATTTAAAGTTTATCAAAACATTGTCCAAAGTTAATTTCATCAAGCTTTGTCTAATTTTTATTATTGATTGTAATAAGTAATAAGTTAACAAAATTATTTATACAGATTGTTTACAACAATGAAATGTTTTTTGACTCCTGCATTTCATTTCTAATTATGCTATTGCTTAACAGAATAAACAAAAAGAAATGCTCTTGGTAGTTTTAAATAAGATATCTTTTTATGGAGTGCAAGCAGATGTTTGTAAAAATCATGACGTGCCTCATATTGTATACTTTTTTTTTTTAATCAGCACTACAAAATAATTAAAGACGTGCATAGAGTTTAAAAGCAATAAAATTTGTTTATTCATTTGCTAACTAAAATAAGTTTTTTAGTATTATCATTTAATTTAATAAAATCATAAGATAATTTGTTTCTTTAAAATTATGATTACTGTGTTTCGGTTTTAAAATCAATTAATACACTTACTGAAACAATTAACATTCTTAATCATTAAGAAACATTGACTAGTTCACTACATATCAAGTTAATTCAAATGGAGTGAATTGAAGTTAATAAAAACAATGTATTTCCTATAATATTTTGTTTTTTTATTTTATACACATTACTAAATTACAAAAAATTATACAAATAATTATAAAATAATATAATTTTGTTTGTCTTTCCTTGATTATTAATTTTTCAGTTTGTGAATTAAATCACAATTTGAATAAATATTTTGAAAAGCCCATTTACTAATGAAGTAACTAGCAAGTGTATGCAGCTGTTTGGTGAAGGAAATGAAGAAGAAGTTGTTTTAAAAAATTGATTGATTTTGTTTAGCCACTAAACCAGTATATCAGGATTGTGTTTAGCCACTATATCATCACTAAAAGGTACCTTGTGTTATGAAATTTTAAAAAACTATATTTTTGGAACTTTGCAGACCAATCATATATATATATATATATATATATAAAAAAGTAAAGTGAAAATTTGTTTGTGGCTTTGTTCGTCATAAATTTCTACATAGATATGCTAAATTGCGTATTGTATAGGTGTGTGTTCAGAGGAGAACATTTTAATATTTTTCTTAGCGATGTGTTGTGTACTAGCCTGTTAATTTTGAGCTAAAACGCTGTAGAATTTTTTTTCCTTTTCCGAATGCAATCCCAGGCTACGCCAGGTCTATTGGCTAGTCTATGTATAAGCCAGACACGTGGGACGAAAAAGCAAAGGATCGAAAATCATGGCGTCCCACTTTACTCAGCAGCTCCATGCAACATGAAGCTGGAAGAACAGCGGTTGCAGAGCGCAAGAGACATGCCAGGAAGGCCCGGTCT
The DNA here is from genome assembly GCA_964033795.1 of Lymnaea stagnalis. Classification (NCBI taxonomy): domain Eukaryota; kingdom Metazoa; phylum Mollusca; class Gastropoda; family Lymnaeidae; genus Lymnaea; species Lymnaea stagnalis. The sequence continues at coordinate 1,265,779 of CAXITT010000004.1, read as the reverse complement.
GACTCTGCTTTCGGAGATGCCCCATCATTCCCCTGCACCTACTGCACAAGAAAATTTTGTGCCAGAATCGGCCTCATTAGCCATCTGCGCACCCACACACAGAACTTATAGCACAAATCTGATGATTGAAGTGATCATGGTCGACTCCCGACTGATGAACTACAACAAACGAACAATAATGTATGTCCCGTATGCGCTCCTATACAATTCATCCGATTGCAATAAAACTTTGGTGAGTTGTTGTCCACAAGCCCGCAAATTTTAATTGATTATTACAACCATTTTACAATGTTCCGTTCTGGGCCGGGGTTCCTAAATTGTTTTGTTTTTTTCTAATATGAGCTATGTAAATAGAATTTCATTTCTGGGGCTCCTGTACTGAAGTGTTACATTTACTTTTTGGAGGCCCCGGCAAGTAATATACAGGCCTGCGAATCTGCTGGGCTGTGTCGCAAATTAGACTGTCAACGTGGTTGACTGGAAACACCCCAGCCACACCATTCGCTAGCGCCGAGCACTCGGCTAGTAGGTGCTTGACCGTCTCCGGCGCCTGTCCACAGTGACAGCAGCTCGGTCCCATTAGTGGGTGCAACCTATTTAGGTAGCTACAGGTAGGGCAATGCTCTTTCCTCATCTGTGTGATGAGGCTCTGCTGGTAGCCTTTAAGACCCCACCATTGATCGCCCTTTCGGTTTGTTCTAGGCATATTCCGGTAAAGTTTTCGGATTGTTGATCCTTTTTCTCATTCTTTAAGCCATTCCCCCCCAATTGGGTCATTGGCCTGTTTGGTTGCGGCTGGGTAGAGCCTTGTCTCGCTAGAAAGTCAGCTCAACCTTGTAAGGGGATCCCCGCATGTTCTGTGATCCATTAACGGGTCACTTCGCCCCCGTGAGACTGTATGTCTCGTACGAACTCCAAAATTGCATTGGCCATTTTCGTGTCCAAAGAGTCCTATTCACAATTTCCGGATTTCGAGAGCACATTGTGAGTCGTTGAACACTACGATGGATGGAAGTGTTTTACGTCTGGCTAATCTCAGTCACGCTTGTTTCAGGCCCATTAATATGGCTTAGATTTCTGCGTCAGTTGACGAGCTAGTAGTACCGCATGGGTCTGAAATCTCCTCAGTTGGAGGTACCCCCTTTGGGTACTGGATGAGTGCCCCGTAGCCTGCCTGCTTCACGATGGCGAGATAGGAGCCGCCTGGGAAGACTTTAACCACAGCGTCTTTATACGACACGATAGACTCTAGTGCGGCCTCCTTTTGCTCAATTTGGGGTCTCGGCTTGTTAAATGCTGCGTTTTCCATGGTCAGACGCATATCCGGCGGTTCGGAACCGCCCTGTGGTGATCGCTCCGGGATCATGCGTATTTTCTCCCTGTTTCGTGGTTAAGGGTGATTATTCTCAAGTGAATGGACCGCATCCATAAAGGAGGGTCTTTTTAGCCTTGTCCGCTTTACCCAGCGATCTTGTAATTGGAAACGGAACTTAGGATGGTCATGTCCCGCCGTATGCTGAGTGGTTCTGTCTGATAGGATTTCCACATCAATCACGGGTTTAGTACGGAACGCCCCGCATACAAACCTGAGAGCCAGATCTTGTATCCTGTCCAGACCCCCTAAGAGCCGTTCCGCTTGCAAAGGCCTGCACAGGGAGGCTGGAGTCCAGGGCACCTCTTACGCTCCCGAAATAGAGTGCTCTTCCGTTGCTGGATGGATTAGCCAGAGCTCCAGATCGACAAATCATCTGCAAACATTGTTTTCTTCGTTACCAATAGTGAGTGCAGATCATACACATACGCCAGGACCAGGGTGCAGCCCAAGGCCAACCCCTGTGGGAGTCAGGCCTCGACTGCACACATGTCCGAAACCTTGTCTCCGACACGGGTGGATATAGTACGGTTTGAAAGAAAAGAGTGAATCCACCGGTGCATGTTGGCTGTTACTCCGAGAAATTGTAACTTATACAGTAGACCTGTCCTCCAGACTTTGTCGTAAGCATTCTGGAGATCAAAGAAAACTGTGACCGTATGATTCTTCATCTGAAGCTCATTTGTGGTACTTTTGATAAATTGTATTACCTGGTTAATTGGCTGACTCCCCTTTCGGAAGCCGCCTTATTGGTTGGAAAGCTCTTGATTCGTTCCAAGAACCAATACAATCGTGCGCTGACCATTCGCTCCGCTACTTTTCCAGCACTTGATGTGAGGGAAATAGGCCGGTAGCTCGACGGTTGGTCGCTTGGTTTACCCTCTTTAGGAATTGGGATAATTATCGCTCTTTGCCACGCCTTTGGCAAGACGCCCGTTGTCCAAGTTTTAATTATAAGGTTGAGTAATGTAATTTTTGCTGCTTTGCGCTCCCATACCATTGATCCGATTGCGATAAAACTTTTGTGAGTTGTTTGTCACAAAGGACTGGGGTGGGGGTACAGGACAGAGCTCTATGGTTGTTAAGGTAACTTAAAGGATGGCAGAAACTGCTGTTAATGTGGTCAAGTTAAAGTTAATAGTCTCTCACATCTTGAGATAGAGAGGATTGTTTCTTTCCATAATATTATGTTCGGGCCTTCCTGACTTCGCATGATAATTTTTGGGTTAACGACGGGAAATTCTAATTGAACGGCAATTAGGGGCAGGGATGTCGTAATTGAGGGCATTCCAAGGCCACCTATCGAGTTAGAGAATCGCATATAAGACATAACTTTTCAAGATAGGAGGTTAGTTGAGGAATAGAGAAAAGAGCTACGATAGAGTTGAGGAAGAGAGAGAAAAGAGCATAGAGGACAGTAGATAGGGAATAGTTGCTAGAGATCAGGAACATAGAAATAGTTGAGACGAAACAGTTTAGAAAGTCATAGCTTTAGAGATAGACAGTTGACAGCGGCACCAACAGAAGAACTTATGACACGCTTTCATTATCGCTAAACACCTGGAGTTTGAGTTGGTGGATTTCGTTCAAGTCTACGTCTGTCCCAACGCCTAGACACCCACAATATAATCACAGAGAGGAGCGGTTCTGTACTGACCACTACTAAGTCAACACAGTTTGTGGTAAGTCAGTACCGGAGCCCTCCTCCGTAACAACCGTTCTGTGACATTGTTGTGCCGCACACGCCCGCAAACGTTTCTGATTTAGTCCAACCATTTACAATATTCCGTTTGAGACCGAGGGCCCTAAATTCGTTTTTTCTTATATGAGTATGAGCTACATAAATATAATTTCCGCATGCGTTCAAACACTAGTCGTTCGATTGCGAAAAACTTTAATGAGTTGTTGTGCGCACGCACGCAAATGGTTTCTAAGTTAGTATAACGATTTTAAATTTACAATGCTCTGTTTTTGGCCGGGGCCCTAATTTCGTTTTTTTTTTTCTAATATGTATGAGCTATATAAATATAATTTCCGTAAGTTTTCCTATACTAAGTTATTTAAACTATACCATTCACCAGATTGCGATAAAACTTTGGTAAGATGTTGTGCGCACGCCTGCAATAGTTTCTAATTCAATCATTTTAATTTTACAATATTCAGTTTGAAGCCGGGGCCTGTAAATTCGTTTTTTTTAATTATATGAGCAATATAAATATAATTTCAAAAAGAACCATTTCATGGGTGGATCAATCGCTGCAAGTGTGTGGAATAAATTTTGAAAATCCTTAGTAATTTTATACTTATAATAATAATATCATAAATATGAATATGGACAGCTGTATTGTATAGTATATTGTCATTGATTGTATGTGTGGCATGCTCACACTCGCGTCGAAAAATTCTAATTACTTCTAATTACTAATTTATTCGTGTACGCACCATACTTACCATACGGACAAAATAATTTCTCAATATAAAAAGTAATTCAAAAAACATTAATTAAAATACAAACAATATCCTTCTCAGTGGCATTGCAACGTAGGCCGGATACTCGCTAGTCATTAATAAACCTGTAACTTTAACCCACCTACTTTTGTACATACGATGTGAAACCATGGCAACAGAGTGAAGTGAACGCCCATTTATCATGCGAAACTTTTCTTGTAAAAATAGATTTTAATTTTCATTACGCAAATTTTATACACAATTTACTGATATAATTCTTTTTTTTTCAACCACTAAAGATACTACGTATAAATGTGATGATGAGTTTTAATATTTAGTTCGAAACTTTTTTTTCTACCTTCATTATACCGTTTGATGACGCCTTCGTTAGAAATTATGGCTACCAGTACTGTGCCCAGCTAATCTAACGGGTTAAAACATTCTTCCGCATATATTTTAAGATTTGCAGGTTCTATACATTTTCACGAATGACTAAATACGTTGATTACGGGGAGGGGAATTATAAATCCGACAGACAGTTATCCTCAACGTCTTATAGAGACACAAGAAGGACAAATAGTAGTAGTAGTGAAACTGGTCATTTCGGTGGATTCAGAGTTTACGTTGGTGATATAGGCCAACGCATTGGGAGAACTGATTTAGAAAGAGAATTCGGACAATATGGACCTGTAACAGATGTTTGGATGGGAAGAAAACGCGAGCCGTAAGTATACTAATTTCAGATGGAAATTATAAATATCTAATCTATCCCGCTATTTTTGGACCATTAATTAACCCCCCCCCCCCCACACACACCCCTTAATCTTGTGAAATTTTGTCACAAATTTGTAACTCAAATGAACCTTTTTGACCATTAATTAACCCCCCCCCCCCCCCACACACACCCCTTAATCTTGTGAAATTTTGTCACAAATTTGTAACTCAAATGAACCTTTATCATTATCACATAATAACTTCATTTCAAAAGGGATTTTTGAACTAATGTTGGTGATGCTCCTCTTGTGTTTTGTATGATCGAAATTTGAAGGTAGTGATTAATTAAGGGAATGAAAAAAAAATTTACCACTTTTACTTTTACTATTAGTAATATTACTAACTACAATTTTCAATATAAGTACATATAATTATAATAGGCTATAACCAATGTTCCCTATAAGCTGTGCGGCTGCGCTGCAGAGCTGCCGCGCAGATATCTCACAGACGCAGCAGTTTTGAGTATCCGCGCAGCAAATTTCCATGCAAGTGTGTGTATGTAGGTGTGGGGCTGTAAAATTTTGCATTCAAAAAAATTGATGCTGTAAAACTTTGCACACAACTGTATGATTTCGCTCACGAACCAGCAAACCTTAGAGGGAACATTGGCTATAACTTGAAATTTTCTGAAAGAATATTGCGTCCGGTAAATTTGGAGAGATCAGCTCGCGGCCACCACCTTGATTATCGCGACCCACGAACTTATGTCCTAAATGTATCCCTAAACCCAACCTGAACCCTAAATGTATCCCTAAACCTAACCTGAACCCTAATTAACGGCAGCTCTAATAAACACGCAAATGATGTCTCCTAATTAGCCTTGCGTCTAGTATCTCAAAAACATGATTTTATGATGGTTTGAACAATTTATGAAATATTCATAAAATGAGTAGTAAAATGTTACTCGCTCTTTAAAGGTCAAAGTCAAAATCAATAACAGACATGACATAAACGACATAATAGTTGATTTTGGGTTAGAAGTAAAGCTGGCACTGGCGATGTGTTCCATGGCATATTGGTTACCCCAGATAAACTTCCATTACAGCATTGTATTTAAAAGATTCTGATAATTATGTTTGTGTTCACTTAATTAATGCAAGTTTTTGTTTATTATATTTATATTATTATAATTTATATTTTTGAAATTAGTGGGAGGGGTTCTGGGGAAGATCCCTTTTGTTACTGAATTTTTAACATGCAGGTACTTCAATTTTCAACTAATCAAAAGTCAGCATTTTTAGCTCGTCTTTTTTTTTCATTGGTGTAGGGTCATGGGGCATCAGCAAGGATGTGTTTCTTTTATGATTTATTTTGACATGTGTAAGTTTAATTTTAATACAAATTAATGGAAAATTTCATTATAATGTTTTTCATATTAACCATACTGATAGTGAGATTTAGTTTATGCCGCCAGTAATGCTCAGTATAGAAGTAGAAGAGAAAAGTTAGCACACAGGTCCTAAAATTGATCTGTTCACCCTAAGTCGAGTGTTGGGATTTCCAAAGGGACGTCACTGCGCTTAGGGTGAAACAACTCTTGGCAAAACCTATACCCTTAACCCAAAATTACCAAACAAATTCTTTTCATACCACAAGATTTCAATAAGATACTTGTCCAATGTACTTTCAGAAAATGTATACTTGTGCCTCAGACTTCTTTTGGCATGGGCATGGGATTTTGTTTATTTTGACAATCGTATGAAATGCTAAAAATGGCTTGACACTACAGAAAAATTAACTGACATTTATAGGGTTAAAGATAAAATCAGAATTTCATTGAATGTGTGTAAAAAGAAATTATTTTACTGTTAGATTAAAAACTAAAATTTTTCAATATTTCAAGTCTTTAATTATAATTTGTAGGACTTCTCAGAATTATGCCTTTGTTGTCTATCGATACCCAGAAGATGCAGATGAAGCTGTTAGAGATAGAAATGGAAGGTGAGTTAATAGGATGCATTTGCTTATTTAGGTACAAAACATTTTATAGTATTGAAGTAAGTAATTATACTCATGGAAATTGATTGAAGACAAAAATTGGTTATTCACAGTGATTAGATTAGTAGTATCATACATTACATGGCAACTTGCAGGATCAAAAACTTTTCAAAAAGTCCCAAAACCTGTACAACGACATGAAAAACTTTACAGAAAAATGAAAAGTTGAACAACTTATAGTTAATAAATTTTTCATTTAATTTTCACTATTTTGAATGCATGCAATCTTTGCCTTTTTGATAATTCTGAATCTGTTTGAAAATGCAAACAACTAGTGCCATTGTTAACTTTTACATTGTAAAAAATAAGTGATTGTTTCACCATTTAAGTCTAATTCTTCTAACAGTCTTTTTTATTTTAACATTGAGAATGATTGATCACAAACTGCAATGCTGTGAGGCAAGGTCAGCGATTATAAATATTATATATAAGTGGAGAGATTTGGATATCTCAGCTTCTTACAGCTTGTTATCTGATGCATCACACCAAGTTTGCCATATTTGGCTCAATTTAATCTGTTTAGGTCCGCCTATGAACTGTGATGCACCCTCCTTGCCCTGCCTCATTTTCTGTCTCGGGTTAATCCTGTAATATAGGCCAAAACGTGCCAAAGTGTCCTCGTTTTATAGCCATTTTAATTGTTTCTATAGTATAGTAGTTACTATCCTATTGTCTCATTTTTATTTTACTTAGTTTACATGTTTTTAATAATTGTAAAGAGCTTAGAGCCTTAAGGTAAGCGCTATATAAAAATGCCTAAATAAATAAATAAATTTCGGATGTTGGAAGGCTTCCACTGGTTCGCGACAAATTCCAACTTTCTTTTTTAAAATTACATTTAGCCATTTATTTGGAAGTTTCCAGCTGGAGTAAAATAAAAAAAAGAAGTTTATATACAATTCTTATTGATGTTTTACAACAAAGAACCACCTGCTTTAGTCTTAGAAAGTGTTAACATTAAAAATAAGTCAAGCCGTAGTAATAAATAGGCATGAAGACAAACTCTATTCATTGGTGTGATATTAAATATTTAAACTATTTAATAGAAATATTAAATATTTAAACTATTTAAGACAAATCAAATGAACACTTACCGACCCTGCAGTTCTTGCTAAGAATTAAAGAAATGGATTACTACCAAATGAAAGTTTCTCAAAGTAGTTACTACCGTTCAAGCATGTCTATTTATGAATGATTTGGATTTGGATGATTTTGGTAAAAGCTATTTTACCTAGATAAGCCCATATTCTTTATTAGGGCTAAAGATAATTTTAATTAATTAATAGGATATAAGCTTCCATTTGATAACATTTTCATACAAATACAAATAAGTTGATACAAATTTGGAAAATGTAAAAAAAAAAAAGGTTCAAAATACAGGTAAATGGTATCACTTGGTATGTGTGAGTAGAATGCATTGTTAACACTTTATTGTTTCTAAACGTTTTTCATTTTTATAATAAAATTTATTTTAAAAATAAATATCAGAAAAGTGTGTGGTCGCCAAGTACGGGTAGAGCACGCAAAACCAGTAAATAGTAATCCCCGTCGCCATAGAGGTAGCTGGGATTATAGAGGAAGAGGTGATTATAATTCTTCAAGAGGAGGAGGCCAACAGCGTCGTAGGTCAAGAGAGAGATACAACTCAAATAGAAGGTGTGTACTTATGTTGTGTTCAGCTTACTTTGTGCTTGTTTTATTTGTTATATTCATTTGACGTTTTTATTATTGATTTTATTTTACTTTTTATTTTATTGTGCTAAATGCAAAAAAATAAATAAAAATAAAATCCCCATTAACTACAAGATCAGTATTCACCAAACTAAATTGTTGTACAGCACAACATTTTGTTGTATTTCTTAATTTAATGCCAATGAAAAGTAATCATTAATGTTTTATTCAGATTTTAAACTAAATATTTGAAATGAATTACTTCAAATTTTTTGTTTTTCCAAAAAAATCATAATTGAACACATGGAAAAAATAATAATTAACGGCTTGAATAAAAATTCTGATTACTTTGCATGGTTTTCTTATTATTTTATTTGGAAGTCGTAGAGAATTGCAGGAAATGCTCTCAGATTAGAGAAGTCTTATTACAATGATATGAATGGGATTTTGCATTTCAATACATATTCACAGCTATAATGTATAAGGTAATTTGATTAGAAATTCACTGACAGAGATTATGATAATTTGCTTGATGTCAATGTTGGCTGTGGTGTTTCTAAATAGGATTAAGTATAAATAGAATTAAGGTGTTTTATTGGTGATAGTTAAAATTTTATAACTTATCTTTGGTCTCTGTAATTTAATTTGTTGTCCTGACACATTTATTCAAGGGGGCATCCATTCTGGCCCATTGTTTACATCAGCCTGCAGCTGCCTAGAAGTCCAGAGAGGTTGTTGGATCGTATCGTTAGCACCCATACGTTTGGTTACGAGCTAGCAGAAAGTTATCGATTGAGATCCTGTTTCCCTTGCTGAGTGGTCGTTAGGTCCCCCAAAACAGCCGTATCGTTGGCACTGCTTCCTAAACTACCAATAGGTAGAATCGAGCAAGCGAGGTGTCAGTCACGATGGTCTAGTTCCGAGTCGATGGCTTAATTACAGATGATGGGCAAGTTGGACGAGCGTTATCAATCCACTTCCTGATGTGGTCAAAGATCATTTTGCTCTCCTCCGCGCTTAGGACTGTTGGCTGTATAAGCAAGACAGAACCTAATGTCCAGTCCAGGCACAAAGCGTTCTCCATGGTCGTTATTTGCTCGAGGGCATTCAGTTCTCCTGAAGTTAAAAACAAAGTCATGGGGTAATGTGTATGAAATTGTTGGGTAATATAACCCTGTATAGCTCTTGTGTAAGATTTCTGTTCCATATGCTCATTTGCATTTGAATTTATATTCTGTCTTAAGTGTACTTTTTCATGATGTACCTGTCAGACTCCTGAAATCAATAATGTATTTTGTTAAAATAATATTTTTTTTTTGGAAAGTGTGAAAATTTAAAACAAGCTGTCGGTAATCATAATCATTCTTTCCATTTTTTACTTATGTCAATATGATTTTACTGTTCATTTAAAAAAAAAATAGCTCTCATGTTTTGGCTTCTTTTTTTGATATCTAGAATCTAAATAAAATTATAAGTAATGTAGATAAATAATAGCCTATACATATGATTAGATCATAATTTAATTTTTAGCTATTTACAGTACCAAAAAAAATGTACAGAAAACTTGCAAATTAACTATACATAATTTTTTTTTAAAAACGTTATTTTACCCATTGCATATCAACAAAATTTAATTTATTTGAGTAAACTTACATTAAGCTTTCCATTAACAAGAAAAATTATATTGAGTATTAATTAAATTTTTGTATCCACTTTCTCAGATCAAGATCTATTAGTCCAGTGAGGACCAGCAGAGGCCAACAATCTCCAGGGTCAAATAGGCAATGCTCTCATTTCTCTTATAGATTGTAAAGAATATCTTGCTAAAAATACTTAATAATAAAAAGATAGGCATTTTTTTCAAAAAAAAAGTTTAAATTTAAAGCGTTTTGTAACAGTATATATATTGTTTCACCCGACAGCATTATTAAAACTAATCGCTGATTTCCTTTTGTGTTTTCAATAATTGTTTATGTTAGGTAGGGCAGAAATAAAATAAGTAAATTTTACAGTTTTCAGAATTATATAATTTAAATACTGTTAAAATGTGTATATTTTTTTCCTTAACAGGCATGACAGTTTCAGTGATTCTTCCCCCAAAAAATCCAGAAAACGTTCAGCCTCTAGCTCTCCTGATCCTAAACTTAAGTATGTTCTTTGTTTATTTCAGAGGAAATATTCTTATAACATTTATTGTCTCAACTGAGTAGCTACTAGTTCAAAGCATAAGTATGGAGTTGTACTCTCTTCAGCATCAAGATATTTAACTCATTCCCGGCGGTTGCTACTAAATGTGTCCTTTGGGGTTTTCAACGGATATGTCCCAAATGCGTCCCGGCGCATAGTGACACACTTCTCATTTCATTTAAAAATAGCAAAGAAATCTCACATCATTCGAGACATCCGGCAATGGCGTGGTTCAGCGTGATTTCAATTTAAAAACCGGAAATCTTATTTCACTTTAAAGCTACGTGTACTTTAGTATCATGTGTTTGTCTGAGGTGCCGAAAATCAATTTTTTGGTCATTGTTCGTTATTTTTTGCTGCTAATGTTATATTTATATTTGACATTATTCATTTTTTGTTGCATTTGTTCTTAATTCATCAACATTAAATAATATTTAGCAGCTTAAATAAATATTTTACAAATGTAAATCAATTGCAAAATGGAGTTTCTTCCCTTCGCAGGCATATAAATTAAGTATGGAAGTAGCACTGCTGTAGGGAATGAGTTAAACAATGTTTAGGTGTTACAGTAACAAACTTGTAATGAGTTATAATGCAGATTGGTGCTGTCTTTGTGGCATGTTAACTTGGGAAATGGCAAATGTGAAATGAAATTTCTTAACTTACATAATTTTGCCTATGCTTAAACTGAAGATATTTCTCATGTATGTATTTTAAAAGTTAAAGTCTATGTGCTTCAGTTTTTGGACATATAAATCTTATTTTTTTTCTTTATCCAAGAAAATCAAAGAAGTCCAAGAAAGAAATATCAGTTACCCCCTCGCCCTCACGACAGAACCAGCAGATCCAGGACTCTGATTCGGGAAGCCTCTCCTCCACTCCACCCCCAAAGAAGAAGAAAAAGAAGCCAAAGCAGCGAGGACACTCTTCATCTCAGAGCCCTCAAGCCAGTGATGAATATGATGCAAGGCAGTACCAAAAGTCACAGGTTTGTTACAATGTTTTGCAAACATTTTTCTAGCATTATTAAACAGCAATATTTTCAATTTTTAAATAAAATATGTCAAAATTAATTTTATTTTCAGGATGGAAGAGGAGATGGGAGAAAAATAAGACCTGCCAAGAACAAAAATAAAACTAATTATGATGGAAATGATGGCTACAGTAGCGATGATAATTAATTTTCAAAACTTTTCTTAACTGCTTTATTTGTATTTTTGTGCACTTTTTTTAGCAAATGCTATAAATATATTATTCAAACAAAATTAATGTGACCAAACTATATTGAACTAATAATTTAAGGGTAAGAGTATTAACAAAATTGTAGCTGTTCAAAGCTTAAAGAATCTCATAAATCAACTAATATTTGTGTTGAGTTTGTTTAAAAAGTGGTCCAGATTTTTTTGCTTCTTGCCAATGTAAAAAATAATTGTCTTACTGAACACTTCATTCTATTATAATGTATAAAAAAGTTATTTTTTATTTTGTTGCTTATGTAAACATATGAGAAAAGGTATCGCTGGAACATTTTTATTAAATTGAAGCCATTAAACAATGCCTTTGTCAGAGTTAACTTAAACTTTTAATATTGCTTAACTTCTTGCTTTGAATAAACACATCAATATTACTGGCTACGAACAATGGTACCTATAGTCCAGAAATGAAACAGTACAAGCGTACCCCTACTTATGTTAACTCTTGTTCCTTTGAGTGTGATCTGGTTACCGGTACTAAAAGCACTGTCATGTATTTAAAAAAATAACAGATTTTTAAAAAATTTTATATTAACTCCAAAACCTTAAGATATTGTTATCTCATCATTGTATTATAATTGGTTGAGAAGTGGATATTGTTTTATTGTAACTGATAAATTATAAATGTAAGTACTCTGTGTTGGTCAAACTTGGCAAATATTTACAGAGGGGCTACTCCAACTATAGTTTAGACCAGGGGTGGGCAACCTTTTTGTGCAGAGAGCAGCATGATAATTATTTTTTTGGCAGGCCACATGATAAGTTTTAATATACATTTTGAAGATAGACTATTCACTCTGTATTCATTTTGAAAAGAAGCAGTGGAATACATATGAAGGGCTCAAGGGAAAAACCAGTGATGTCAGGTTTTGAGAAAATTGAATTTCAAGTTTGAAAATTCCTCATAAAAGTATGAAAATATCAAGATGTCTACGTATTTATTTATTGAGTACGTATTTATTTATTGAGTATGAGTAGGCTGCTTTTTCAGTTGGACTTATGAATCATATTATTCTATTAAATGGAATGTAGCCACAAGGGAGATAACATGGAAATTTTGAAAAACTGACATCACTGGTTTTTCCCTTGAACCCTTCATATACATTTGAATTTGATTATTATTACAGTTGTATTTTATATAGTATTACTAATTTTCAAAGGCTTTTACAGAGAAAAATTCAGTTTGTACATTTGAATCCGCATATAGCCTGAGGTCTGTAGATTGCCCACCCATGGTTAGATTCACCTGCATCATCAAATTAAAATATGCTTTATATATCAATAAAACAAAATTTAAAAAATATGAATTTTCATGAAATAAGCTCATGATGGAAAGTTTTTTCCATTTGTGGACACTTAAAAATATGTTTCATTTAGCTATAACTATAAGTTATAACACCTCCAGTTCCATTTTATGATATGGTGGAGCCATGTTCCAATATTTGTATGGTAGACCCATGCTGTTTTATACTCATAAAAACTGGAATGCAAAATGGAGAGTATGAAAATAATGTTTTGTATATGTATATTTGCTTGAAAGTTCAAATTATTATTGCATGTGATTTTTTTTCTCTTTTAAATTGAAGTAAGTATGCACTGCATTACTTATCTGTCAAACCAATGGTTATTCATTTTTTAAAATTAAAATGATCATTTTTATTTATTTTTTCAATTTTGTTGCATACTCTTTCTAGTTTTTTGATTTGCAATTCAGGTGGTTGTAAAGTTTTACAAGCAAATAATATGATGGCTATTGTATGGGGTGTAATTTAGAACCAGCCCACATTATAGTCATTATTAATGATTTCATTTAGCCCCATTTTCAGTCAATTTCAGATAGTTGATTTAAAATTAACCATGAAGGCTATTGATCAAATATTTATTTACAATCAATCAAGACTATAAAGTATATTGAAATCAGTCACAATGCTTGATAAATTTAGCACAGTCATTATTCAGCAATACAAAAGTTGTTACATATTCACAGTATATTTTACAAATTATACGCATCTTATTAATGTTCAGATAAAAATACTATTCAAAGCAGAGCTATGGCTTTTAACAATTTTTATGTCAAACACATGCAATATACATGGAGTTTTCTTTTAAAAAGTGATGCTTTTTAATTAAGACAGTTTCAGGTAATATTCCCAGTGTTTGAAAAAAAATTGCAGGGCATGTTAAAATATCTTAATATCTTTCAAAGATACTATGTATATAACACTGAACAATCAACATTCAAACTAAAATTTTATAAGCTCAAAACAGAAATTATGTTGCAATGTATTTATAAGTGTAAATCTGTTTTAATCTTTTATTTCAAAAATCAGATTCAACCTTTAAGTCCCGGTGTAAATATAAATACTTCCTAAAAATTGGAACTGATCTGGAAAAAAATGGCTTTGTCTTGATCATACTTGATGTCTATACGCTTAGGCTCAGTCCTGACTAGATTATCACATCAATTTTAAAATGTATGTGAACATCATAATTATGATCATAAGAGAAAAATATGGTAATACATTTTCATTTAGTGTATGCATACACAATGAAGTTAAGGAATTTTTAAAAAATTGGTAGGTGTAAACAAAACTAAATCAAATATACTACATTTTAGATAGTGAATGATAAACGTAAGATTACCAAATATTCAAATGGCGAATCATTTTAAATTATGCACTTTGTAATGGCCCTCCTGACTTAAAGCAATTTCAAAATACATTTAATACCTATTTAGTGCCCAATATAAATGTATTTAATAATGTGCTTTGCATTTAATTCCAAATTTTAGGCTTAGTCAATCATAAAAATGTTCCATATAGGTGATTTAGTGCATTTAATTGTTTTAGCATATTTTATCTCAAATAGTGATTAAGTGGCTGAGCAACATCGAAACTATTTTATATGCGTGGAAATGAAATCAGAATCTAAATGCAATCACAGCAAAAATAAATTAACACCACATTATTTACAGGGATTAAACAAATGTATTGAATTAAGTAGGTACATGAATAAAATGTTATATCTCAGCCAATCATACATTCATTTTTATTTATTGACTGACTTTTATTTCAAGTCAGAAATTACATTTTCATTGCATTATCCTCATAGCTTTGCCAGACTAAGCCACCAGAGTTAGTACTAGCATATATTTAAGTCACAGAGGCGCAACTGTGTTAAAAAAAACTCAACTCATTGTGAAAGTTTGTAAAACAGTATTTGAGATTTTTTCAAAAACCAATCCTTTCAATGAAGTATCTCTGTTTTCTTTCATTTACTGTAAAATTAACATTTAAATCCATGTCAATTTCTGAATTAAAATCTGCTTTACACAAGACATTGTATTATATTTTTAATCAATCTCCTACAAATATTTATTTATATTGTCATTTTAAAATATAAGCTATAAGTTAGAATTTTTAAAGATAAAGCCAATTACTTTGACTGAATTGGATGCTCTTGTCAAAGCCAGCCATTTAATTCAAATACATCTTTCTTACAAATTGAGCATGAGTTGAAAAGTTAGTAGTGGAACTCCTCAAACAGTAATCCTAAGTAATAGAAGAATGATATTTTTTTAATAAATGTAGAAGAAATTGATTAAATTTAGCACTAAAACATGCTAAATAAACATTATTTTGATTATATGTAAATCATTGGGGGGGGGGGAGGAGAGAGAGAGAGGAGGAAAGAAATGTTAATGATGTTACAGAAGGTTATGTGCATAATGTGTCAGAAATGGTAAAATCTAAAATTTCATTAAATATGTATACTTGCTGATAAATTTACCTCTTTACTTAAGACCAGCAGTTTATCTTCTAACACATGAAATCCATGATGTAAATATCTATGACACAACATACAACTACTATTAATTTAAAAAAAATGTAAAGTAAGCAAATTATTATAATAATATGTAGGTATATTGTTAGAGCAACTGCTTTATAGGTCAGACACTTACACTAAGGTGAAATTCCCTAAAATATTTTAAATTAATTTTTTATTTATTTATATTCCCCACTTGTGACACAAATAGGTTTAAAAACACAGTATACTGCATGAAAACTTAGGTAGCTCATATTAAATGTAAAATTTCCGAAAATAAAATCTAAATATAGCACCAGCACTTAGGTCAAAATTACTCTGAACACTTTTCCTGACTTCTCAAAAACGTAGCCCTTTCATCCAGCAATAACTGGACTATAAGACACCCATGACTTCAAACTCTCCATTCACACCATATTTTTTCGACAACTGCTCCTCCTCAAATCTGTGGAGATCATTTGGGGCTCTGTTTTTCCACAAGTCAACTGACCGAGGACGTTCACTACGTTTGGATTTACCAGCCTGAGATTTCTGGTTGTTGAGCATTGCATTGGGGTGAAGTGGGACACGTGTTGGACGGCTTTGATCTTTGTACAATATACCATTGGCAGTGTTGTTGTTATATACATCTGGATGTGGAATAATGTTTGCAGCCAGCTGATATGGATGTATGAAATTGGGTTGAAGCTGCTGGCTCTGATGGTAGGGGTACTGAAGGGTTTGAGCTTGTTGAGACATTTGGGGGTGGTTATAAGATTTGATGGAGTTGGAAGAGTGGCTTTGTTTTACTTTGAATACAGGTCTGGAGATCATATTCTGCTGTTGGGTTTCTGCCTGAGGGAACACAGATTTCGCAGTGGTAGTATCTTCATTGTCATTAGTAGATCCACTGTGATGGTCACTTCCGGAGGCCATGATGGCATCACTGCTTGTGTGTTGACCATTGATACAGGTTGTTGCTGATGCATTGTTTTGTTGGTTATGGCCTTCACCACTGTTTTCCTCATGATTGTGGCCATCACTGTTGTCACTGGCAGAGCGGGACTGACCTGAGCTCTGAGTTCTCTTGTCTGCCTCAGGGTTTCTTGGCGAACTAAACCCACTATCAGACACAACAAGATCGGGGCCAATATTTGCTGCACCCACTTCTTGTCTCCTTACGACATGAACATTGCCACCAACATCTGGGTACGCCTGAGCTTCATCAGCAATCTTATTTTCCGCATCCTTCATCTGATCGTTCTCTGGATTTTCTGACTCACTTTCATCCTCAGTCTCATCCTCGTGATTTATTTCAACCACAGACTCATCCTGAGCTGGCCGATTTCCAAAGTGGTTTCTACTGTTAAATTCCACATGTTTATAATCCGTGGTTTCATGTGCAGCAACCAGCTCTATCACCCCAGCTGAACATCCAGAAATGTCTCGGGTAGATGCAGAGCCAATATCCACAACTGAATCTAGTTTGTCAGGCTGCTCATCCATTAAAGGAGCTTTAAAATTAATATCAGCTCTAAATGTCATAATTTTACCAGCAGGGACTGCAACACTGCTGTCATCATAAAAAGCACTTTGCAGTGAGTTCTGAGGTATAGGCATATCAGAAGTCTCTATGTTAGAATTAGTTATAGTGTGATACACAACTGAGGGGCCCCCTACCATATCTGTCACATTACTTCCGTACACAACAGAGTTGTATGCTGGATTGGTTACGTCACTCTGGTAACTCACGGCTGGATCTGTCAAGTATTGGGGGTTTTCATTTTCCTCAAAATGTACACGGTAGGGATTCACTTGGTTTTTAATGCTTTGGTGCAAGTTATTTTTATTTGATAACTGTGTGTTCTCATACAATGGAGCACCTGGCCTCTTAGCTTGCTCTTCTGTCACACCTAAGCCAACACAGTTGACTCCACTATCTCTTGACTGGAGGGTGGAAGAGTTTTTAGTCGGAAGTCGACCCTTGTATTCATAGCTAATATCATCCCCTTGGCCATAGTAGCTGTACATTCTTTGGGCTCGTCGCCGTGATCTATGGGATTTTCTTTTATGTGGATGATTAGGTGGCCCATAGATTCTGTCCCTTGCTTCATGCCCCTCAACTCTGTAAGTTGTTCTGTCATTCTGTCCATCGTAACGAGGTGTTGAGTGAAGGGGGCCTAATTTAGGCTGCTCTATAAGTTTGGCATAAGTGCTCTCATCACTGAGATGGGCGACGGGGGACAAGGCAGAAACAGAATGATAAACATTAGAATCATGACATGGAGTGACGTCTCCATGATCAATGACATCATATTCTGAAGTCAGGTGCTGTTTCTTTTCATCATCTAATTTATCAAAGTCTGTAGATTTTCTATGATGATGATGATGTTTAGGATTCCTGAAACTTTCATACAGATTATCTGGTCGCAACGGTCTTGGTTTGACGAATTCACTCTCATTTGTTGGGTTTTTATCTTTTAATCTACCAATAGCATTCATCGACATGTAGTCCACATTCTGCTGGTTGAGTGGCACAGGAGGTCTTTTAGCACTGAGGTAGCGCTGGTCATTTATGGCAGTTGGTCGCGCACCTGTTGGTGGTAGGGTTGTGACTTTAGAAGATTGGAGAACTGCAGACACTTTGGTGGTTTGATGGGTGACCACTGTGACCCAGGACTCAGTTCGTTTCTGCTTCTCAAGCTGTTGCTGGTACCAAAGCCATTCCGGGGGAGGGAACTGAGCAGAAAAAGTTGCATACTCTTTATCCTTGGGTTCCTTCCCCTCACTGGTAGCATCAGAATTGGATGTCACTGAAGGTAACACAAGTGGGTGAAAAACAGGTGGAGGGGGTGGTGGAGGAGGCATGAGAGCCTTATCTTTGTCCTTTTTCTTCCTTCCAAATATTTTGGAGAAGATTGATGTTTTCTCACCTGCAAACAAAAAAATAAAAAATAAATGTACACTAAAATTAAGTTCATCAGCAACTATTAATCATACATAAATAAAAGTATTCTCTACGGCAGTGTCAAGTTATTTAATTAAATTAGTTATATGAAAAAAGGTAAGTTATATTTGTCATTGAAGTGGCAAGTTATTTAAATTAGTTATATGAAAAAAGGTAAGTTATATTTGTCATTGAAGTGGCAAGTTATTTAAATTAGTTATATGAAACAATTTGTTATATTTGTCCTTGAATTACAAGCTGCCAACCTTTCTCCTTTTCCTGGTTTATATTACTTGACTTGAGGTTGACATCTTTCACAGCCTTCCCTTTCTCTCCTTTATATTTAATAGATGAGGAACGTTTTAGTTCGCCAATATTCTCTAGCTTCTTCTCTGCAGTCTTTGGGTGTTTTTTCTCGTCTTTCAGTTCCTTGCTTCTGGCCAGGCTACTGCTGCGGGATGACTTGCCAGTTGAGCCTGCTTTGACTTTTTCCGCCAGGTCTTCTTCCTCTGACGACTCTTCAATTGTGGTCACCTGAAATGTATACATGTATTAAGGACTAATAGAAATCACTAAAGCCGTTTTCTTACTGGATCAACGGAGATGTCGCTACAATAACCATGAGAATTGATATTTATTTAAATTGTTATACCCCAAAACTTTATGAGAAAAACAGCAACAACCAAAATATAAATATACTAGATATAGCTCCCAAACATTGGCGATAGCAATGCGTGAACTTCCCATCTACTAAAGTTACTTGACAAAAACGTGAACTAAAGTAGCGCACATTTAAGAATGCCAATTTTTTTACACCCCTTCCCCCTGCACACTTTTTATTTCACGCCCATGAACTATATTCATATTCTCATGTCCAACCACTTTTAAACCGAATATTTTGTTACATAATATTAAATTGAGACGATTTCATTTCCGAAAAGAAAATATTACTCACCAAACGCAATTGCGTTATTAAAAATAGATATATATCATTTAGCGTAGTTATCGGGAATTATATTTTGCGCGCTAGTGAACTCATTAGTTAACTACAATCTGGCGTATCTATATATAGCCTGCGTGGTGGTGGTGTTTGACCTTTGCTGGCGAATTATATATATATATAGATATTCTGACGTCCCACCCACTTTCAAACCAAGTATATATATTTTTTTTTACATCTATCTATAACTACGCTAAATGATATATTATATCTATTTGCTAGTTTATTTTAGTTTAACTGAAGAACTAAGTTTACAAACATATAGTCCGTTCAATTATCTTTCATTTGATTCCTAATTTTGTCTTACAAACCCAACAATAATATTTTAATAGTTTTTTAATCCCAACCTCCCCCTTCTGGTACCCGGGTAGGAATATCCACTTCGTAACAAAAATGTCGGTTCACTACAACTTTTAAAAGCAAAACACATATAAAACACCTTTTAACCCTACAATGTTAAACGGGAAGATTATTACTGTAAAGACCAAACCACTTGCACAAGAATGTTCATAACAGAGGGTTAACACTGAATTTTAAAGTAAACCTCAACCATCAATGTTGTATGAAGACAGAAGACGGCTTGGTGTCAGAAGTATGCTGTCTAAGCTGTCCCGAAACTCAAAGGAAGAAAGATACAAACAAACAACAAACAATTCTATCTAAATAACTGAAATAGAATAGCACCCTTTGAAAGAGAGAAAAATGATTTTAAGTTAAACTTTTGTTATTTGTTTTTTTTTTTGTTTTTTTTTTTTTTTTTTAAATGCCAATTTCAACATACTTGACAAGAAATGGATCTCATTTGAGCCCTAGAGGGCAAAAAGGTTTTTGTTTTTTTTTTTTTTTTTTTTTTTTTTTTTTTTTTTTTTAAATGCCAATTTCAACATACCTGACAAGAAATGGATCTCATGTGAGCCCTAGAGGGCAACAAGGGTGGCTGTTGCCCTACCTGACCCTGGAATACTGGAACATACATTGGGTGATAGGGAAGCCAGGAGGCATTGGTGGGTAAGTAGGAGTTGTTGATGCTCTGTAGACGATTGGTGTCTGGCGTAACAACAAAGTAACCACTGCCTGCATGGATCAAAGAATAATTTTTTTTAAAAAATCAAATAACACCCATCTTATTGAATACTTGTAAATGTGTATATTTAAAAAAACAAACATCTGTGCAAAACAAAAATTATGCTTATAATTAGTAACTGAAAAATATAAAATATATTTAGAATGAAATCATTTATAGTAAAAAAGGACACTTAATGTCTGGCCATAATGAAAGTTGATATAATATCAGTAAATATAGGCATCATGAATTTAGATACTAAGGACAAAAAACTTTGACCTACTAAGTCAAATATAGCTATACATACACATAACATTTTAAAATTAAATTATTGATGAAGAAAAAAACAACAACATTGTTTCGCATCAAATAATAGTTGAAAATAGACTACAGATTTTAAAATAAAATTCACACACCATGTGGAGGGAGAGAAAAAACACTACATCTAAGTTTCAAACTGAAGAAGACTCCCTGCGGCCATTGACAACATACGGTAATATTTTTGAACATTTAGGCGCTGTGAGCTCCTAGTCAACTGGTAGTACTAGGGTATTTACTGGACTTTTATGATAATTTAACATTGAATTTAACAAAAAAGAAACTAATTATTGCTACTATATCTCATAAGTAAGACTGCCAAACGTAACAGGCCAAACCATGATCTAATATTTAGCTTCTCCCCCCCCCCCCCCCCCCCCCCCC
>CAXITT010000004.1:1234058-1244413 GCA_964033795.1 Lymnaea stagnalis | reverse complement strand
TGCACACGGTGGAGTCGAACGATGCACACGGTGGAGTCGAACGATGCACACGGTGGAGTCGAACGATGCACACGGTGGAGTCGAACGATGCACACGGTGGAGTCGAACGATGCACACGGTGGAGTCGAACGATGCACACGGTGAAGTGAACAATGCACACGGTGGAGTGAACAATGCACACGGTGGAGTCGAAAAATGCACACGGTGGAGTCGAACAATCCACACGGTGGAGTTGAACAATGCACACCGTGGAGTTGAACAATCACGTTTCATTTATATTTTAAGACTGCAAAATGCAATATCTATATTTATAATATATAATAGAAAGAAATACAAATACGTGGACTGTTCTTCTACTACATGGAAACAAAGACTTTAAAAAAACGTTCACGTTTGTCAGGAGTTGACAGACCAGCCCGGGGGGGGGGGTGTAGGAAATGGTGTTCAAGACAACAGTTCAGAAAGCGAAATGACGCCAAGTCCGTGTGTTTTCTAGATGTTGAGATAGCATATTTTCGCTATCGAGGGGGAGAACACAGGCTATGTGTCGAACGCGGGCCTTTTTAAGCCCCCCTTTCATTATGTCCATGGCAGTTGGTGACTAGACGTACTCCATTAGGAAATCTGATCAGGTGTGTCATTCATTCAGCTCGTGCTGTGAATGCTAGAGCAGTTAGCACGAGCCCCACAAGTGAGTCTCAAAACCCTAGGCCGAAGTCGCGTATATAGGCGCACAAAACATATAGTGTACAGCTAGAAATAACCCGTGGAAACCCACGGAAGCACATGACCACAGACACTTCTCTCTTCCTTTCGCTCGGGAGCCATCAGCGCCCCCCTTTGCTCCCTTTTCCCCACCCCATCAAAGTGGACAGCATAGAAACACCTCTTCATCTACAACAAAAACATCTTCAAGCAAAATTTCTGACATGTTATAATTCTACTAAATTTAAACAAACTCGAAACTTTTTTGAATTTTTTTTCTTTAAACGTATCTTTGGTGATGCTCTAGATTCCTAGAATTTTTTTATTTACATTCGAAATTACACAGAAAAAGTTGTTGATGTGACCAGCCTGAACATTTTTTTTTTCATTGGCATTTCCATTACACCAAATGACGTCAAAATTAGATTTCTTAATGTTAGCAACTTGTTCATATGAATATGACGCACAAATGTCCCTTTGCCTGCTGCCGGCCGCTGTTTAATCTCGAAAAAAAAAAAAAAGGGGGGGGGGGGGGGGGTTCGGGTCCGGACAGACGGAAATATTTGCTCTTTTATATACAGACATATGGTATACTGATCAATGGAAACACCAAACGCTGCCAACAGGTATTTCAAGTCTTTGTACTCTTTTTCTCAATCCAGTTCCCGGTATCCGCATAGTTGGTGGCCGTAACCATAATAAACCCATCAATCTCAAGAAAGCCGAACTTCCATTGGCCAGAGTTGTGACAAGACAAGAATTGTTTTCACCGAACATATCACGAGATTGATCGCCCTGGACGTGGACCAACAAATTCGCACAGCTCAAGATATAACCTTAAAAAAAATAAATTAACCCTTATATGAGAGCTGTTACCAATAATAAGATTTTCTGACTGCACACATTTATTTTGAGAATATAAAATAAGAGGTAAATTAAGAGAGACGTTCCTAAACCACAAGGAAAAGGATTTCCGTAGGACAATAGTAAAAGTCACGTATCTGCATTTGCTATCAATTTTCAACAACATAAAAATTATGACGAAAAATCGTAACTTTTTATCAATATGCATAACACAATACAAAACTAAGGAACTATTGGGCGGAGTCGATATAAGCTAAATCGCTTGCTGGATAATAAGGCAAGAATGAGACATCTGGACCACTCTCCTAACCTCATATCTAGAAACTCATCATAGCATATGCCCATTCTCCCTCTCTCATACATAGAAAAATCATTAAAGCATATGCCTACTCCCCCCACCCACATAAAATCATTATAGCATATGCCTACTCCCCCCCACCCACATAAAATCATTAAAGCATATGCCTACTCCCCCCACCCACATAAAATCATTATAGCATATGCCTACTCCCCCCACCCACATAAAATCATTATAGCATATGCCTACTCCCCCCACCCACATAAAATCATTATAGCATATGCCTACTCCCCCCACCCACATAAAATCATTATAGCATATGCCTACTCCCCCCACCCACATAAAATCATTATAGCATATGCCTACTCCCCCCACCCACATAAAATCATTATAGCATATGCCTACTCCCCCCACCCACATAAAATCATTATAGCATATGCCTACTCCCCCCACCCACATAAAATCATTATAGCATATGCCTACTCCCCCCACCCACATAAAATCATTATAGCATATGCCTACTCCCCCCACCCACATAAAATCATTATAGCATATGCCTACTCCCCCCACCCACATAAAATCATTATAGCATATGCCTACTCCCCCCACCCACATAAAATCATTATAGCATATGCCTACTCCCCCCACCCACATAAAATCATTATAGCATATGCCTACTCCCCCCACCCACATAAAATCATTATAGCATATGCCTACTCCCCCCACCCACATAAAATCATTATAGCATATGCCTACTCCCCCCACCCACATAAAATCATTATAGCATATGCCTACTCCCCCCACCCACATAAAATCATTATAGCATATGCCTACTCCCCCCACCCACATAAAATCATTATAGCATATGCCTACTCCCCCCACCCACATAAAATCATTATAGCATATGCCTACTCCCTCACCTCACCCAGATAAAATCATTATAGCATATGCCTACTCCCTCACCTCACCCAGATAAAATCATTATAGCATATGCCTACTCCCTCACCTCACCCAGATAAAATCATTATAGCATATGCCTACTCCCTCACCTCACCCAGATAAAATCATTATAGCATATGCCTACTCCCTCACCTCACCCAGATAAAATCATTATAGCATATGCCCATTCTCCCTCTCTCATACATAGAAAATCAATCTTTTTCATTTCAACCCAATCATTTTGGAATGATTGCCCGGAATCTGCTAATCAGTTGTGCACTTGTTTCTACATGTACTTACAAGTGCTTAATAACATCCATGCAACAAATATGGTGTTACCATAATTCCACATGTACTTATAAGTTAAGTGCTCCAGAGAAATCCATGCAACAAATGTCACTACAATTGTTGTACACCACAGATCTCGGCCGTGTGAGACACACTTGACTGCTCTACCCGGGGGAGACCGATAATGTAGTTGCTGGCTGTCAAGATTAACCACTGTATAAATCGGCTTGACTAGAGATTTTTAAACTAGTTTTTGTTGTGGGAAGGTACAGGCAACATAAAAAAATAGAGTATAAGGTACAATCAGAAACAACAAACAGTGTAAATGTTACAGTCGGCAGCAAAAGAGTATTATATGTTACAGTCGGCAACAATCAATGTACATGGTCCAGACGGCAACAACAGAGTATTCTATAGCAATTTTAGTGCTCAAACCAAACATTTATGACACATTCCAGAGAGGATCATTGTTAACAAGAAAAGAAAATGTACGTAGTATCCTAGAAAATAATTTACATTTTAAAACTGCCGCCTTCAAGTAAAGATCACGTAATAGTACATTGTGAAATTACATATTTCAGGAGGACGATGAAAATTGATGATTAGAATAAAAGGGCCATTGAATTTTAGGTTGTGATAAATGTAAATATACATTTAAAAAATCTTCATTAACATTTTAATTTCCGTAATAATGCATTCGTTTATATTCTAAGATGTACAATTCTCTTTTTCATCAAATAAATAATTTTCCAAATTTTACAAAGAATTTTGAAATTTTGTGAGAGCTGAACGATACGTCAAATAAAAGGCAGACGGCGTGAGACATAATCAAAAATTTGGTAGAGGGTGAGAAACTTAGTCAAACATTGGTAGAAGATGCAAGACTTAGTCAAAAAATTGGTAGAGGGTGCAAGACGTAGTCAATCAACTGGTTGAGGGTGTGATATTTAGTCAAACAATAGGTATGGATGCGAGACTTAACATTGTTACAGATTGCGAAAATATTAAGCAGGGGCGCCAGACGTAATCAAACAATTCGCACGGGTTGAGGTATAGAGATGGTTACCTTTTGAAAATCCGTGATGAAATGTTCCACGGTGGACATTGAGACAAATGGAACTGATCCATTATTGACTGAGCACTGATGAACTAGACATTGAGACAAATGGAACTGATCCATTATTGACTGAGCACTGATGAACTAGACATTGAGACAAATGGAACTGATCCATTATTGACTGAGCACTGATGAACTAGACATTGAGACAAATGGAACTGATCCATTATTGACTGAGCACTGATGAACTAGACATTGAGACAAATGGAACTGATCCATTATTGACTGAGCACTGATGAACTAGACATTGAGACAAATGGAACTGATCCATTATTGACTGAGCACTGATGAACTAGACATTGAGACAAATGGAACTGATCCATTATTGACTGAGCACTGATGAACTAGACATTGAGACAAATGGAACTGATCCATTATTGACTGAGCACTGATGAACTACTCAATAAACCACTCCCAAAGATGGTCACAAAGTCATCAAGCCTAATTAGTAGCTTATTAAGATCAAGATGGCAGTATTGGGGGAGGGGTTCCCAAAGCCTATTTCAGCGGTTGATTCTAATCAAAGACCGGAGTTATTACGTTGATAAGAACAATGCCGATTAATTTTAGTCAAAGAAGATTGCCTGTCGAACAACTGACTAGAAGCACCGAGGACTCCACTCTGGAAGTGAAAAGCTATCGGCGATCAGGTGTAGATAGGCCAACTATTGAGTCATGCCCACAGCACGAAGAGTTGATATGGTGTTGACAAATGAACCAACTCCCGGTGTGTACAAGACAAATGACGTCTGCTGTGTCGATGGCTTATCTCAACATTCACGAGCCGTCTGCCTGCTGATCCCAACGATCTTAAAATGTCAGATATCAACAAGTCTCCCCCTCCGAAAGTAAATAAATATCGGTACAATAGGGCAAAGCAATGTATGGCTACAAAAAAATGAAGACATTTGTAAGTCTGTCATAAGCTTGTAGTATTGGCATTGGGTTGGGGGGGGGGGCGCTTTTACCTCCACATTTCGCACGACATATTGTCGTGTAATTCTACATAGAAACTACTACTTTTGCCACGTAGTGGTTCTCTCTACATCTCAACTTGCCCCAGCCTATGCCATTCATAGATTTTTACAGTGTCCCTTAAGACACGTATGCACATCAATAACGTGGTAGATCTAATAATCAGCTTCTATGCAGTTTTTTTAAAAACCCCACTTTGCATTATTCAAAATATGCCGCTAATGAACAAAGCTGGAACCAAGTGGCGGTCATTGGTTGTGAATATCGGAATCATCGTGGGATTTAAACAATGACACCAGCCATGCGCACGTCCGCAGTTCGTGGTTATACCCCACATGCTGGACGGTGTTAAAGATCAGAGATTGGACAACCCAAAGATAGGAGTTACGGCAAGCTGGATTCATCGACGTAACTGGTCAGTGAACTCGATGCTTCCAATTACTTTTTTTGTTTGACATATCACTCTACAGAGTGCTGTACATTCACTATTACCTGACTTGATACAACATTTTATATAAGATAGGCCGCAAACACCGGGCATATGTCCATACAATGTTTTACAGGTGGCGAATGTGTCTATTCCTTATCAGATGCTGTGATCGACGTGAAACGTGTGCCGCCTTGTCGAGCGCGATTCCCGACTTGTAGTGGGGGAAAAAATCTCACTCAATGGGCCGGACGTGATAGCGTGAGATACCCAAGCCACGGGTAGAGGCGTAGGAATGCTGGCGGTGTCTACGGCTGTTGCTGAGTGTCGTATTGCCTGCCCCAGGGGCATGTCATGTTCGGGAAAGCACCCGACACAGGTAGACAGACAGTACAGCCGGCCATTTATTGTCTTTACGTAATCTCACGCTTCATCTCTGGCAAGGATTCTCATTCTGCCGATAGGCAGAGCTCACGTTAACCACAGAATACTGTAGTGTAGAAATGGTGGTCCTTAAACTTCAACAACACTTGGAATTTGACCATGCACATTATAAATGCATCTGTTTCATAGAAAGTATTGTTATTATTTATAGCGGTGAAGCAAAAACCGATCTATTTTATAAACCCTTTCTCTAACATAGTGCATTAGACGTGGAGGATCTGGGACTTCATTTGACTGCATCTATTTTTAGCACGCAATGCCCAAGTTGGACGTTGGTTAATGTTAAAACAGTACTACATCGTCGACACAAGTCAATATTGAGTCAATGTATTAACACCAGACAATATTAAGTCAATATATCAACACAAGTCAATATATTAACACAAGTCAATATTAAGTCAATATATTAACACAAGTCAATATTAAGTCAATATATTTGCACTAGTTCAGTTTGGGGCTCTTGTTAATAATTTAACGTTTAGATTCCAATTAGTTGTGTTTTATCAAATATTCAGGCGAGAAATACTTCATAAAAGAAGAAAGGTGTTGTTGACGACACCTCAATGCTTTAATCCCCATGCTCAAACCGCCACCTGGCACAAAAACCCAACTACATATTACACATATTATATGTATTATGTACGTGCGTGCCTGCATGCTTGCTTGTTTGTCCAATTAAGTTATGAAAACATACAAAAAACATTGCAAATTACTTAATATTATCTTTAAAATTAGAGGTTCTTATATTCCGATAGTTCATTGTTGCATGAACCAAGTCTACGTTACGTCATAAATATACAGACACATATAGAATTTATATAGAGTCCACCGTTTCTGTCTCCCTCTAGCCACACACAAAAATAGATTTTTAATAAATGGCTTGGGGAGGCGGTGAATCTAGTGACGCCACTTGCGTCTATGGTGCCGTCTGGTATGCACAAAAAAGGGAGTGATTAGCCGTGACGAAGTAATTACTGCACATCGTTTGAATTACGTTCATTTATCAAGTGCCAAGACGGCGCTCTAAATGCAAAATAATGGACGCCACTATTGAAAACCTCATTCCACGCTAAAATTGCCCACCTCAGTCCCACATTGTTCTGTCGTGCAACCGGAGACTTGGGTGTATATCAACTGAATACGCTCAACAAACGCATTAGCTGGAGACTAGGCAGTATATCAACTGAATAATCTCAACAAACATTAGCTGGAGACTTGCGTGTAAATGAGCAACTCTGTTGTTTACAGTACAACTCATCACCATGAGCACCAGCACAACTCATCACCATGAGCACTGTCATTCACTTGACGCTGTCCGATATATTCAGGTCAACCAGCGTCTATATAAATAGTTCAAAACTCTATATCTGAGCGCAAACTAACATCATTTAGAAGATTCACAGTTGGAATTTATTCAGCACGGGATGTCTTCTCAATGTTTACTGGTGTATGTTAAGGGAAAGTGAAACTGAATCGTGAGGTATAACAGAGATTTAAAACGTTGCCTCATGTTAAGAGAAAGTGAAGTGTAACAGAGATTTAAACCTATCAACGTGACACACACATAGTTGCAGTAAAATCTCTCAATAGCAGGGCCCTACAATACCCTATCCCCCCCCCCCCCCCCCCCCAACGTTATTGATATTTCTAGCATAAAGATCGATGTGAGTTCAATATGCCACGTGACCACACAACCGAACTAGTGCGTGGACATCAGTGTAAACATTCATCTTGTATGTCTTCTACGAGACTTTGCACCGAAACAATCCTGATAAAACATTACATCACCATTAAAATCAAATTGTAGCAGACAATCACTTGCTCAACTGCAAAGGACATCTGATATTATTTTTAGGTCCGTTGTTTGACACCGGGGTACACCGAACACTGTTTTTTTTTTTGCTCACATCAACTTTATTGCAATATGAACATCTCAGTAAACTAACATACATCACCACCCGAGCTTCAGCTTCAAGGTGCGGTTTTTAAGACTATT
Source organism: Lymnaea stagnalis (assembly GCA_964033795.1). NCBI lineage: Eukaryota > Metazoa > Mollusca > Gastropoda > Lymnaeidae > Lymnaea > Lymnaea stagnalis. The sequence goes on along the minus strand of CAXITT010000004.1, from coordinate 1,236,360 downwards.
CAAAACTAAAGAAAGCTACATTTCTTTGTAGACGGAACAAAGATCCGTGTTGTCCGGTAAAGGGGTTATGATACGAGCAAATACAGTCTGCTGCCCAAGTGCGTGTTCCCTGCTTTGACTCGTGCATTATGATACAGAGAGAGAGGTGTGACGTCACCCGTGAATGAACAAAATGGTGTCCCGTAGGGGAGGAGTTGATAGAGGTTCGTGGGAAAATATAAGCCTTAGTGAGTTAGTAAGACCTGGAAGTCACATAAGGTTTGGGGGTGGGGGTGGGGGGGAGAGCATGGGGCGAAGATGAATGGAGAGGGTAGAGAACACAACAATGTGACAATATTTCAAGGCACGGATCACGTCACTTTCCATAGTTGGGGGCATAGGGCGAAGATGAAGGGAGAGGGTAGAGGACATAACAATGTGACAATATTTCAAAGCACATATCACGTCACGTGACCTACAATCTAGCGCAACGAGGTTGTACTAAAATCAAGTCAGTCTGAGGTGGGTTCAGGTGGCGCTTGGCCACAATCACGACTTTAAACAAAGATAGAAATGAACAGTTTTAACAATACATTGTAATGTTGCCTTCTCCCCCCACCCCACACACACGATTGTTTGTTTGTCTATACCAGGGGTCTCCAAACTACGGCCCGCGGGTAGGATCCGACCCGCCGACGGTACTTGAATTTGCTGGATAAAACGTGTATTTACCCCTTGTTGGATTTTACCGCTGCTAACCCGATGTTTAGTTTCTGAAACTGAAGAACTTTGCCGCTGGTATGGTATCAGAGTTTGGAACAATTTATGCCTGTGAGCAAACATTTAAAAAAATTAAGAATGTGAAGTCAACACATAGAGCGAGAGTGACTGGTGAACATTTGAATAGAATTCTCTTGATTGGATGCAGCAGTTCGACACCAAACATGAACACAAGTCTCTTTATTGTATGCAGAAATTCCAAACCAAACATTGATGCCATCTTGAAAGCCAAACGTGAGTTTCATAAATCTCACTATTTTTTTGCCGTTTTGTTTGTGATATTCGAATATGTGCGCACTACGTCCGATGTACTAATCTCTTTTCTAACGTCCCCTTCTTTTATAACTTTTTAGAAAATAAATATGTTGGTTATCTTCGGTTTGTTTTTTTTGTTGTAAATTACACGCCACTCACTTATGATTAACATGGAATACTAAACTTAGTTTTTGGTCTTTTTTCCCAGAGCTTTCGTTCTGACTTGAAAGTATTGTACATAATGATTATCCGGCTCGCTCTCGTCCTTTTGTCCGCTATCCGGCCCGCCGTGTAAAAAGTTTGAAGACCCCTTGTCTAGAAACTGCTTCCAGTGTGAATGGTGTTACCTTGACATGGATGCAGTCAAGTAAATAGTGATACAAGTGGAAAATAAAGAGTCCTGGTATAAGTACATGATCACATTATAGGTTCCAGTGTGTATGGTTATTACTTTACAACTGGATCAAGTCATGTAAATAGTGATGCAAGTGGAAATAAAGAGTCTAGGTGTATAAGTACAAAAATCATGTTACATCAATCAATCTAAATAACTGTATCCATCAACGTAAGCTTCGTTCCAACTTGGGGAAAAGGGACTTTGTTTTAACTGAAATTGTAAAACCTCAAAACAATCACTTGTTAAAGTAATAAATAAGGTTATAAACAAAAGATCATCAAATTGATATTTATCTGGGATTCGAAAGTGCTTTGATCAGAAAAGTTTATAACATAATAAAACGTTTTCACCGCCGTCCATAAACAGGGTCGCAGGATACGTTGAATACTTCAGATATTAATAGTCATTTACTTTCGTATCCGTAAATTTGTTTGAAAGAAATTTTGTGGACGGAAATTTGGTCATTTTTTTTCCAGTTCACACGCTCTAATTTTGCGTCAAATAGCTTTTTGAACGCATTATTCAGTTTTTACTATATAGCATAGTGCATTCAAAAAGAAATTTGACGAAAATTTGACCGTGTGAACTGAAAAAAAAAATCTACCAAATTTCCTTTCGCTCAAACTTCCGTCGATCAATTTTCCGTTGACGAAATTTCAAATTTACGTAACCATTTACTTCACACGGCTTGAGCGCACTCCCTTATATATATATATAAATTTAATATAAATATATATAAATAAATTATAGAGAGAATAAGAGAAAGAGAGAGAGAAAGAGAAAGAGAGAGAGAGAGAGAGAGAGAGAGAGAGAGAGAGAGAGAGAGAGAGAGAGAGAGAGAGAGAGAGAGAGAGAGAGAGAGAGAGAGAGAGAGAGAGAGAGAGAGAGAGA
>CAXITT010000004.1:1182547-1233787 GCA_964033795.1 Lymnaea stagnalis | reverse complement strand
GAGAGAGAGAGAGAGAGAAAGAGAGAGAGAGAGAGAGAGAGAGAGAGAGAGAGAGAGAGAGAGAGAGAGAGAGAGATTGAATTCAGCCCATTACTGTTGGGTCCCTAATAGCCTGCTCAAGTCTGTTTAAAATCTAACCATTACTGTAAAAGCACTTAACAGATTAAAAGCGACCCAGCCCTAACTATAGTTCTGTCACTTAACAAAACTTGATCCATTACATGGCAAGCGAGAAGCTAACACGCTTCTAGTAGAGCAGACTTGAAAGGCTGTAGTGACAAGTAGTAAACCGTGTCAATTGTCAACCTCTGAGTCATTTAGGGGGTTCTCAGCCTTCTGTGGGCCAAGGACCATATCGACAGTCTCGTTGGGGGAAAAAAAGGGGGGAGGGAGAGGGGGGTGCTCCTTAAAGTAAATTTTAGCTCGAGATCGATGAAGATGAAAATGTAATGCCAATGAGTGAATTAATCAATTAACGTTATGGACCCCCCCCCCTTTTTTTTTTCTTCTTCCAATAACCAGGTGATTAGCCAGACGCTTCTTATTTGGAAACCATGAAGTCATGAAGGATGTGTTGATTGGGCCGCGTCCTCACATTACGTTAAAACACCAAACGCCAGGTTGCTATCCTTCAGTTTTAGGTATCCCGTTTGCGCCGCCCGTATAGTTTTCTGTCTCGCTCGTGTTTGATTCGGATGTTGTCCTATGTCAAAATATTAAGATATGGCTACGACACGCAGGAAGCCTGTGTAAAATATTAGAACACTACTCCAACACTAGTGATCTAACGGTACGGTCCTTTTATGTCGATGTGCACAATTTTGCTCTAACGGTCACACTATGTGACTTTACGACTGTGTACACAACCAGTCAAAAGCGATTTTTTTTATATAAAAAAAAGAAACGATCTAAGCTGAAAGGGACCAGTGATCCTTTTATGTTATTTCTCGAACAGAAGTGAAAGCTGCCGACCTAAGTATTGATGTGTAGCTCTGCTTACCTGTAACTTCCCTTTAACAGGAGGGTCCCGGGTTGACGTCCAACAGTAAAACCATCTTGAGCTCTTTAAAAAGTCTTTTTGAGTCGAAAGAACAAAGATGCACCTCAGGATTAATGAATCGCTAACACGGGCAATACTTCTCAGAGACCCTTTCAGATAGTAGCGATAGGGACGGACCCCCCCCCCCCCCCACTAGTTCCCTGATCAAAGGTGTAAAACGTGTCACATCTAGCAGACATTTTTATTAGGGGTTGCGGGTACAATATCAGCTATCAAATGGTGCCGTTTCTCATCGCCATGTTCTAGTCCCCAAACCCTCTACATAGATTTGCATCTTGAAAACTTGTCATTTAAGTTTCCCGCCCTTATGACTACCAAAGAGAATAAATATTATATTTGAAAAAGTTTATTATAAATAAATACAATATCATTTAAATTTAGGCTTCAAAGTGTGCTTCAGAAGACCAATCAGTCTGAGTAGGGATGAAGTTCTGATACGTGCCAAAGTGTCCTCGTTTTATAGCCATTTTAATTGTTTCTATAGTATAGTAGGTACTATCCTAATGTCTCATTTTTATTGTAGTTAGTTTACATGTTTTTAATAATTGTAAAGCGCTTAGAGCTTTAAGGTAAACGCTATATAAAAATGCCTAAATAAATAAATAAATATGCTGCCCCGCAGAGCATTAACATGGCATACAATGTCACTAATTTATCGCTGGGATGTAGTTCCGATATGCTGCCCCGCAGAGCATTAACATGGCATACAATGTCACTAATTTATCGCTGGGATGTAGTTCCGATATGCTGCCCCGCAGAGCATTAACATGGCATACAACGGCACTAATTTATCGCTGATGACAGTTGTATAGGTGTATTAGAACTCTAATTCAAGATTTTTCTCGTGGATAGTGAAATGATTTGAATGAGTAAAGAGCTTTTCATTTCCAAGGACTAAACTAGGGATGGCCAACCCACCACGTTTAGTATTTCCGCCCTATGGCTGATTTATAACAGAAAATAAAGTTGCCCTCCATTCCATTAACAAAGATATCGATTTTTAAAAAGCGAGAGAAAAGTTAGAACACATTAGATGGGTTTTATTTTGTTATTCATTTCATTGACCGCAATCACAGATGATTAACTCTATACAGCACTAGGTGGATTTTGATTGGAATGTTGTAACGTAAGGTGTAATGGCACCCGGCCAGTGAAAGGTCAACCTCATCACTTAATACAATCTTTAAAATCGTTGTGGTGCAAAGGTTTTAAAGCTTGTATTAAGTGATTAGGTTTTTTTTTAAAAGTGGCCCGTCACGCCTTGTGGTTTGGCGCCCCTGGACTGAACACTGCACCTTTCTTATTATATGAATCTGACCAAATATATTCATGAACTCGACCACCATGAGTGTGAGTATGGCCAGTACCATTTAACGTTTATCTGCGCGCCGACCCATTCTTCAAGACATCAAAACGTTGGCGGACGACGGAGCTGACCACACAGTTTAAACTATTTATGTAGATCAGGGGGTCTCCAAACTTTTTTCACGGCGGGCCGGATAACGGAGAAAATGACGAGCGCGGACCGGATAATCATTCTGTACAATACTTGCGGGCCAGAACGAAGGCTCTGGGGGGAAAAAAGGTGACAAACTAAGTTTGGTGATCCATGTTAATCATGGGTGAGTGGCGTGCAATGTACAAAAATCAAAGACAACCAACATATTTATTTTCTAAAAAAATTGTCAAATGAGGCGACTTAGAAAAAGATAGTTACATCAGACCTAGTGCGCACATATTCGACTATTACAAACTAAGCAGCAAAAAAAGTTTTGCGAGATTAATGAAACTTGACGTTTGGCTTTCAAGATTTTGAATTGCTGCATCCAATCAAGAGAATTGTTTTCAAAACTTTATCAGTCACTCTCGTTCGATATCTTGACTTCACATACTTCATTTTTTGAAAATGTTTGCTCACAGACATAAGTTGTTTCAAACACCGATGCCACACCAGCGGCAAAGTTCTCCAGTTTCAGAAACTAAACATCGGGTTAGCAGCGGTAAAAACCAACAATATGCGTTTTATCCAGCAAATTCAAGTACCGTCGGCAGGCAGGATGAAATGGTCCCGCGGCCCGTAGTTTGGAGACCGCTGATGTAGGTGAACATTTCAAACACCCCATCATAGCTTGCTTACTTTGAACGACGCATAGAAATTAGGACCGAGCCGGCAACGACTGAGTACTAGCGCACCCGGCTCATACCCGGACACGACCAAAACGGAACCGGGTCCGACTGTTTGAAACGTATTTTTAAACATTGAATAAAAATTGTCGTCTGCTCAATGTCCATAATGTTATCCACACAATGGGGAGAAATCAAAGGGTTTAGCGCCAGGGCATCTTTTTAAATATATATATATATGTAAAACCATTATTTTCTGTACATTTGGCATGTATTAAAGAATAATAGAAAACTGACGAGCCATTGGTGCGAAACTAAATGAAAGCTACATGAAATGGAAAAGCTCTGAAAATATTAATAATGTACTTGCTGCAAATTGTACGTAATTTTTGTCTTAGCAACTTGCATGTCTTCGGTTATGACTATGTCGCTTACTATTTACTATTAATATTTCATGTCACATGCCAAAGTTTGTGTATGTGTGTGTGAAAGAATGTGCTCGTGTGTGTCAAGGGGGATTTCCCATAGTCTTAGCTAAGACATACACTTTTCATATACGGGATAACAACCTAAATGTACACATCTGTCACTGTTATTTTGAAAAGGTCATACACAATTCTCTAATGGTGTAGATTTGAATGAAATGACATGATTTGGTGCAAAGATTTTAGAGATTGTATTAAGTGATTAGGTTTCAATAAATAAATTATTATTACAACTTTATGAGGTGGGTGGGGGAGGGGGAGAAGAGCACAAAATTATGTGCTCTGGCATAGGATGCAGAAATTTGTAAATCAGGCCGTTCGTGTGTGTGTGTGTGTGTGTGTGTATCATTTCTAAATTCTGTCATGTAAAATCAACAATAGTAAATATTTAATAAGTGAAGCATTTGGTTTAACTGAAGGACGGCAAGAATGGTATCGCCATAATGATAATATAAATATTTATTAAAATAATATGCGTACGTAGGTGTCAGAAAATTTAATAAAACTGCTACCAACTAGCGACCAGCAACACTAGCGCATATAACGTGTTTGATGTTTCTTATGTTTATATGTTAAGGCAGTGATTCTCCGCCTGTGGGTTAGACTCCCCCCCCCCACTGGTGTCGCCTAAGGGGACGAAGCCTGGAAAAACCTTGTTCATAGGACAAGCTCACTGGCATCGGCCTTCAACTACATAGTCTGTTTCAATACCCGAGTGACACGAATGCGCGCTTAAATACCGGACCGACACGAATGCGTTTTCAATACCTGTCTGACACGAATGAGTGTTTCAACACCTCTCTGACACGAATAAGTGTTTCAATACCTGTCTGACACGAATGAGTGTTTCAATACCTGTCTGACTCGAATGAGTGTTTCAATACCTGTCTGACACGAATGAGTGCTTCGATACCTGTCTGACACGAATGAGTGTTTCAATACCTGTCTGACACGAATGAGTGTTTCAATACCTGTCTGACACGAATGAGTGTTTCAGTATACATTTCTATGTGGTAATGTATCGCCAAAACTTGATAAATTTTATAAAGGGGTCGCCGCCCTAAAAAACGGTCTCGTCGGGTAGTGTCTCAAAATACCCGGATCGGGTGTAAAAAAATACTGCACACAGCTGAGCCGTAATATAAATATTGTTAGACAATGAGGCACACCATTTGAAATTAGAGGTGATTAAGTATTAGAGAAAGGATACGTGGGGCGGCATTTGGGGGGGGGGGGGTTAAAACTTGGCCTGCTTGTTGAGTTGTTTACTACTGGAGGCGCCACAGAACATATCAATTTAAATAAAAAATGCCGATTTAGGGGGCATCTGACCCCCACCTTTCTGCCCTACCCAAATGACGACCCTGATTGATAGCATGGGGAAAAGGTGGTTTACAAGTGAAAACCTGGACATCGCTGAAAGGAAAGGGCAGACGGAACAAGGTAAGCAACGCACATGTGCCCAGAGGTCTCAGGGTGCCAAAATAATATCGATAAAAAAATAAAATAAAATGAAACAACGGCCATGTTAAGATATGACTAGGAATAAAAGGGCGGTAACTGTTAGTATACTTTTTTTTTTTTTAAACGCGAGCGCATGAGTACCCAAAGAAAGTTGTTCTACCTTATCCATAAATCCCCAAATATCAAAATGTGACCCCGCTATTTGTTACAACTAGAAGAGCCGCTGATCCGAGTCCTCCAAACAGTTGTGTGTCACCAGATAGTGGGAGGTGTCGAGTTCCCAACAACCGGGGCATTAAGGTTTTATTCTACCTAGCATTGGACAAGGGACCAGATCTGTGGACCAGATAACGTGTTGTTGAGCTCCAGAACGAGCGTATCCCGTGTTTGTGGCAGGGACATTCGAGTGTCGTCAAACTAACGACGACAAAACGACATACTTTTTGTCCGGGGAACCCTTGGAGAATTATCATTCTGAACCGCGACGTCTAGAATGTTGTCATCGACTCTACAAAAATAATCTCACCAGAATAGTTTCAGGACATGTTCTTCCTACGTTGAAAGACGAGTCCGTCATAGCACCCCCACACACTCCTGCGTCATACTAACTTGCCATTATCTGTGCGTTAAATTATTTATATGAACATTGAGCTATTCACAAACAAACACAATATTATACTCTTAACACACTGGGAGCGCAAGCAAATTAACCACATTTTTCTCTCAAAGTTTCTCAGAACTAGTTATCATAAGACTTGTTCATGAGATCGGCGACCCAAAGACGGTATGGTTATTTAAGTAAAACCGTATCATTGTTTACTGCCAAAACTCTATGCATGCGCTGTTCGTGATTGCCTTAATGTAAAGAAAAAGTTTGAATTTATGAATTTAATCCTGACCGAAACATAATGGCTAGAGAACCCTTGTATTTTATGACCCCAATTGGCATTTTTTAAGCATACAAAAAATCTTTTTCTCTGTTGTGGTGGCTTCAAAAGTATGCAGTAAAACCTGATAAAACTGAGATTAGAATAACATCCTAATGGGCAATAAACAGACCACAAACCAGCTGAGCCGAATCGTGCTCGTGGGCTATTCATACAAATAATTATTCAAATAAAATGCAAATCAAGAGGGTTGAATCTAGCGTCATTAAATGATCCCAACAATCAGAGTGGCGAGTCAAATAACACTCATAAGGGATATTACATTTCTTTTAATGTGCGTTAGTTATTGCTATCGTATTAAAAAAAAATTGAAAATATTTATTTCACCAAACTTCACAACGAACTTATCAAATGCCAGCAGCTCAATTTTATTTTATAGGGTTTGTGATTTACTAGCGGACATCTATAAATAGAACATTCTGGTATTCCGTTTGGGCAATCTCTCAACAGTTTTCAGCACTTCTACGACATACGTTAATTGAGCCTTAACCCAGAAGAAAAGAATCGAAACATGGATGTTATTTTTAATTATTTATTTAATATTATTCTATTCATTTATTATTTAATAACACATTGACACATGCACACCTGTATTAGTGGGAATGGTGAAATTTTTCCTGGGTGCCAAAATAGCAGACATTTATGGCTTTTGATTTGATGTTCCTAACACCAACAGTAACCAGACATTATCATCGGACAAGTTTGTTCTTAAATTGTTCTTCACGAATTTCATTCTTAAAATATTTTTTTTTTCACACAGGTATGTTGTTCCAAAGATTGACAGGTACCTTGATTTAAAAGTTTTGACATTAGGAAAGTCTTCCTTGGACAAAAACTGGTAAAACCCCACCAGTCCTTCTTTGAATTTGTCCCTAAGGAGGTCATTTGCTCGCAACTCAATGAACTCCAGCTGCAGTGAACGGAAGTAGAAAAGCTAAGCAGCGGATAAGGTTTTGCAATGTAATGATCGGTTGGAAAACACTACTGCGCGCCTCTATTTTAATGCGGTAAAAACATAACGTCCACGTAAGCGGCGGCTGATCTGGCAGGATGCACATACATTTCCGTATTTTTTTTTTCCGTAGACGAAAAGGTCTCCACGGGCCGGATGAGAGGACCTCGCGGGCCGCATGCGGCCCGCCGTTTGGAGACACCTGCGTTAGTGGATCGTGAATGAGGACCGAGTTTGAAAAGGTGGCAGAACAATTCCGAGTGTCAAGTAAAAAGATGTCACAGAGATCTGTAAACCCGTTCCGGGGACCGTACTGTGTCTAACGCAAAGGAAAATCTGGTCGACCAGTAATTGTTTCGATAAAGAATCACAGAATGCGTTCTCCAGAAGGTGTTGCATTCGCCCCTACTAGGTCTCAGACGAAGATCCTAAAGAATGAACACAAGCAATATGTGCGTTCGCCGACTGTTTAAAGACATGTGTGCATTCTCAAACGGAACACAAGGAGGGGCAAAGCTTGACGGAGTCAGATATGCGAGGCAAGACGATGAATTTATATATTTTATAGGAACGCGTACAAGAGTCACATTCACTCACTTCTCGACCAGTCTTTGCCTTCCGTCGACAGCGTACCTTTACAAAACGGCAAAGTTGCGTGACATGTCACTAAATCTCTCTTGGAATTGTTCTGTCCCGTTTTTTCAAACCTCGGTCCACGTCCAATTAACATTTGAGCGAAACAATATTGTCAATTATAAATAATGTTTATCCTCCGTCGAGGGGGCCTCTCCCTTCTACAACTATCCAACACACCTTCCTTTTCACTTCAAGGAATACGCGTTCAAGTTCAAGATGCGGGACATTCAGTACTGTTACATTTGGCGCCAACAGTACAACACGATGACCATCGGATACACCACGCCAGACTGACGTAGCTGTGGTTGGGATATCAAGGTAACTTTTATCTCAACACTTCATCTCCACAGCGAAACTTTACATACATTAACATTTCATCTTCCTCTAACACCATCAGGGGTTAACAGGTACACCTAAAATCCCATTCAAGTCTTGTCATATAAGGCTTTTCACAAAAGCTGAGAATGTCATAGTAGATCAATTATGGCGCTGACTTTGCTCCATATAGTAAATTTTGTTAGCGTTGTAGCATGCGTTAATTCATAGTCAGGTGAGACCATTCCCGTGTAACGCGGTCATCCAGTTTAAGCTGGACAGCCGCAGTCACGTGGTGTGCCATAAACATTTCAGCCTCCACAACCATAGGACGGCCATCGGATGACCTAGCCCATCGGCTATTGCACGGAGAAGTCCTTTGTATCACGCTTTGAAAGATCTCTTCATAAAAAAATCAGGTCAGACCCATTAACATCAGGGCTTTATGTTTTGTGTTCGCGCCATTGTGTTCTTATGGTAGTCACCGTACACGTCTAAACAGGAGAGGCTGGGAATCTATCATAGGAGGAGAGGGGAGAAAGAGAGAGAGAGAGAGAGAGAGAGAGAGAGAGAGAGAGAGAGAGAGAGAGAGAGAAAGAGAGTGTTCAGTCAAGAATGTACATATACAAATAATATCACTACGCATAAATTTATGTGTTGTGTGGGCGCGAGGGTGTGGTGGGGGTAGTCACAGTACACGTCTAAACAGGAGAGAGGGGGAGTATATAAAAGGAGGAGAGGGGAGAAAGAGAGAGAGAGAGAGAGAGAGAGAGAGAGAGAGAGAGAGAGAGAGAGAGAGAAAGAGATTGTTCAGTCAAGAATGTACATTTACAAATAATATCACTACGCATAAATACCAACTAAAGCCCTTAGAAAGATCAAAAGTTCCAAATAGCCTGGGAACAATAAATTTCAAGCGTTAACCCAAATAAGTCAACAAATCTTGAAAAGATTGAAAAGACCACCATAAATCAATAAGTTACTTTATGACAAGCAAACACACAAGCAATGCCTTTATTTCATGTCAAGCAAACCGATAACTAGACAAAACAATTCAGTTGATGCGGTGGCTGTAACAAGTGAGGTACTTAGGAACTTACAACCCGTGGACAAGTGGCAAGAACGTGCCCCGCAAAACGGGTGTCCATCTCAGACGATGATCCTTACAGCACCATAGAACAGTCCGATGTCTGGCTCCGGGATGTTTCCCAACCAGACACGGCGTAAGGCGATAATAATGCCAAAATTAGGACATTTTATGAGGCTCCGCGCACAATAGGCAGAGGAACATGACATAGGAAACAGCTGTAATGGGCGGTGTAACAATCACTCACTGCCAGTTTTAGTGCACTGGTACGACAGCATGTGTGCTGTCTTTACCTGCCAGCTATTCACTACACTGGCACTATGGACGTTCGCTGTCTTTCCACCTGATTCGATTCACTCAAAGTGGTACCCATAGAGTTCAATAACAGAGGCTTAAGACACCAGACTATAGAACGGGTCACACTTTTTCGTTGTCTAAATACTTACACTACCAAGTAACAAACGTTTTACCCATTTGTAGTTAAAGCACCCAATTTATGTAGATTTGTGTTATCTTAACTTTAACTAAACAATGATTACAACTAGCATGCCTCAGTATCTATACGGCTGTTGGAAACAGCTACCCGAGCCGATTTATTAAGAAATCGTCCAGCAATGCGAGAACTAAGAACCACTGCCTTATGTCATAATATCCAAGACAGTTCTGACTTGTATATGGGACTTAAAGTTTCAGACTCTTATAAAATAGTATTTTATTGTGTACACACGTTTTTAAATTGTTTCGCGGTTGCCGGGAGCTTATCGGCATGCTGTTAGAGAATGTCTGTTAGCGCTAGCAGTTTGTTCTTATCATTACTGAAGGTATGGGTCAGTTATAATACAAAGTGATCTGGACTCTAAACACGGTATACTGGCTACTCCAACATTTGTGCTCTGATTGAAACTGTCACTATTTCTCCTTGCACGACTCCACCCGTCCCTAATATGCTTATAGATTGACCCAGTCCCCATTTCTCCTAGCAGGACTCCCCGTCCGTAGTATGCTTAGAAATTGACTCCGTCACCATTTCTCCTTGTATGACTCCCCGTCCAGCCGTGTGCTCAGATTGACTCTGTCGCCAATTCTCCTTGAATGACTCCCCCCGCCCGCTGTAATTGAAACAGTAAGGTAGGATAGAAGATACTACAGGCCCAAGGAGTCCTAAAGACCGTACTAGAAATGACTGTCTAGCATTACGATCTCCCCCCCCCCCCAAACCTTACACACACACAAACACAGAAATATGACTTGTCCAGCACATGTCGTCAAACGGTAAGCAAAAACAGACTAAATCAGGCGTGACCAAAGGCCACACAATTTCTTGTTAATGAATGCATATTGTATAAAATAAATTGCGTAGATTTATTGAAAAATAAGTCTGGTATTTTATTTATTTATTTTCTTAAATTTCAAAATTCGGCGGGCCAAAACTTAAATCACATGTAAGGTTGCCGGCCGAACGGGATAAACATTCAATTAGGGGGATATAAATCTTTAAAAACATGTATATAAATGAAAACAGAAAAAAGTTTAAGTAATTAAAAATCATTTGGCATACACATGTTCGTTCTTTTGCCAATTAGTCAGAGCTGGATGTCTGGCACATTTTCTTGGCTACAAAAACCAGTAAGTTCGGTTATCTTGGTAGTAACGTTCTGTGTCATTGAGATTCTCATGATGGACTGCAAGTGTTCATCAGTGAGACGGCTCCTGTTCGATGTTTTGTTAATCTTCATCACATACAACACCTGCTCACACATATACGTGCTACCCAACATGCTCAAGGTTCGAGCAGCATGTAGACGAAGCTGGGGCATCTCTTCAGGGAGGAAACGAGTGAACTGTGCAGGCCCAACTGAAGTTGTGTCGTACTTTGACATTAGAGTCCCATTACACTGCAGCTCTATCAGCTAAATCTTCAAAATTACAGGAGCAGATTCCCCGTCTATGACAAATGGGTTACGAAACAGCTCTAAATACTTTTCTGTGCTTCAAAGTCACTTCAGCGCGGTGCGAACTCGGCGCGAAGTAAGCTAAGTTTTTCATTAAAGTGTGCATTGGGAAACACCATAGAGTTGACTTGGATAAAAGTGTACGCCGATCAATATCTCGCGGGCTTGATATAATTGTACGGCGGGCCGGATGAGGCCCCCGGGCCTTGAGTTTGACACATGTGCTCTGGGGGATAAAAAGCCAAAGCCTATATTTCCCGTTATGTGAAAACTTATACGGACACAAATAACGACTTACTTCTTGACATAACAGATTTGATTTAGACCAATACTACAAGTTAAATGTTAGCAAGTCGAAATGCTCAATAATCGCTAGTTTTGGCGTCCTTTTATGGCTACATTCTCCCACTGAACAGCCACATTATAGAGCTAACAATAAACTCAAGTTAAAGTACATCAGTTTTCAGTACTATATTAAAATATGCAGGTCAAAGCTAATATATATATATATACAAATTAGTGCGGGTCGGGACTTAAGAGTCAACATATGAGCCCGATAATTTCATTTGGAGCCTGATTTAGTTAAAAGACCAATCAACACATCGACGTTCATTGACATTAAAACAAGTTTATCAAGAAGAAGCCTCATTATATTTTCGTGCTTTAATGTTGAAGGCGGAGAAGGAAAGAGGGGGGGGGGTGTGATGAGGACATCAAACGTCATTGAGTGGATATCGAGTCATAAATCGTTGCAAATGGACATAGCGCCCCTGGCACCCAAGGGGCAGCGAGATTTCGGCTGATTGGAGTCAGTGAGATTTTAGGCTGATTGTAGGAATACGTCAGCGTGGTCGTGCCTCACGTCTCCCAGAGGAGTAATGTCATTAATGAAAGCGGTCAGATCTTTGGTGGTGGTGGAGCGCGATAACAAAACACACGCATTTACAACATATCACGAAATGCAGAGCTCTTTAAACGCACAATCGTTTAATTGTGGTCAATAAATTAGTGTTAAATCACTGTTGATAAAACAAAAACATGTACGGTATCAAATGCGTTGTTTGAAATGATCATCAGCGCATTGTCAAAATAATACACATTGTTAAAGAGATGTCATTATAGTATAGGTTCCCACGATCTCTGGCACACATCTTGAAGCTACATCGACAGTTGACTACACACTACCTGATAAGGGTTCGAACTCATCCCTCAATTAGCCGACTTGAGTGCCCTACAATTTAACGACCGTTGACACGCACCAGGCCGCTCCACTTGACAGAATTAGAATCTCCTCCCGACTGCAAAATGCCAGTCACTTATGAAGCCCCATGGGGTGGAGCGTTACGCAATGGGTCCCCGGGGGAAACCGGGGGGGGGGGGGAAACAGAACTCCATGTATTCCATTCACGGGTCAGCGTGATGGGCCAGCGCGGTACTGCCAGCGTGATCGGCCTGGGGGGGGGGGGTAGGGGGGGGGGCCCGGGGGGGAGGGGGGGGGGGGGGGGGGAAACAGAACTCCATGTATTCCATTCACGTGTCAGCGTGATGGGCCAGCGCGGTACTGTCAGCGTGATCGGCCAGCGCGGTACTATCAGGGTCCTGGGTGAGCTGTAGCTCCAGGCTAGGCAGGGTTAGTTAGGTAGGCTACCTAAAGTCCTCCGACATTGGTACTAAAACATTGAGTCATCGGGTAGGGACAGATATTCAACAAGCAGACTGTTGTCAGAGAGCACAGACTGTTGTCAGAGAACCGCAGCAGCCATTAATTACAACGGACGATTAACAATCCAAATGACAACCAGGGATTAAAGCTAATCTATGGAAAAAGGCGGGCGAGATGGTTCTGCATGTCAAGAAAACTGAAATTAATTAAAATAATTAAAACCAAATCAAAAGTAATGTTGTTTAAGTTTCCACATGATACGTCAGTTGTAAACGTCAGTTTTCCCTAATTTATCGGACATGTATGAAGGCATCATAACTGGTTAACTTATATCAAAAAGTTGCTTTTGCAAGAGCCCAAGAGGCGGCAGGAATGTTACTGAACTATTTTTTCTAACAGAGGAACCAAATTAACGTTATTTCTTACTGCCACCTGCTGGGGGATGCACATAAAGTAAGCTTGGAACACATGACACCAACACATGTCCGTATCTCTGGCAAGGACATAATTCTAGAGTATCTCTAACAAGTGCACTCCAAACAGAATAGGGCCCACTAAAGAAATTGTTGCCCCACTTGAGACCAGACATGCACCAGCGATTCTTTACCTTTTTCTCTAATGCTCTTTTCTCGCCAATTGGAAACAATTTGAGAAAATCCAGAATGCTATCGTCGTCGAGGAATCCCAAGTTATTTAATAAATAATATTTGAGGTCGAACATACTCTTGAAGCCGAATAAATGCCTGTCTTTATCAACGTATATAACATATTTAGAACCACTGGTTTGGTGAGGTTATATATCTTAATTTAGACATGCCAAACTTGCTGATACTGATAACACAACGCCTCCTTTAACAAGGGGGGAATGCTTTAAACTGCTAGTATTTTTTTTTCCTTCCCACCTTTATATCAAAGGACGTCCACCAAACACTGCTATGAGAACAGTTGTTCCGAAAGATTGATTATTACAACAGTTGTATCTTGCAACATACTTGCACTGCTAGACGCATGTCATGTGTTGACATAACTTGGATGCCACGAAACAGCTTATTGTAGTTTCAGTAGAGATATACACCAAGTTTTGACAAAGATAAAACACACCCCATAAAACCATCATAAGAAAGACTTACCAGTGTGGAAAACTTTCCTATCTTTGATGAGGTTTGCCAATGTATCGAAGACTAGCTGCTGTGTGGGAACAGTCATATCCTTGTACCACTGACTGAGCTTCTCTAATATTACATCCAGTGTCGCCATAATCCGTCTCATGTTTAAATCCATGATGATACTGCACAGGGCATCGGGCAGAGGCATAAACTGAGTTTGAGGTATCACTTGCATTTGAATGCCATTAACATCACCTGATGAATATAATATAATTATGTTTAACAATGAAGCATATAAAGTCTATACCTTTACGTAGCCAAAATGACCATTAATGTCATTTGAATATTAAGAGTATTTGTACATCAGAAGGGTGTAATCTGAGATATCAGCTGAGATTAATTATTTAAAAGTACAATTGTGTAATCGGCTTGATCCTAACTATGCATCTGTCATTATTTGTCCCATAAATCTATTTGTAACACTGAGTGGATGTGCATGAAATGATAAAGACAAAATGGATGATGTCCAAAAAGAATAAAGACGACACACGATGCGTTTGATGCACAGAGTCGGTGCTTTAGATTACCTTGTATTTTACCTCGTATTTACCACGTATCAGAGACCAAATGAGCCACGTGATTAGAAAATGATGGGTGTGAGGGTAAATAGCGGGATGATGATGAATTATTGAAACGAACATTTTTAAGAGCCGAGTTGGTTATCGGGATAGAGGACATTTATAGAAGATCTTTACATTTGCCTGTGTGTGCAATTTTCAATATGCGCACTTTTCGTGTGTGTATTTTTCAGTGCGGGGAAATTATCTAGTCAGCCTTTGCCTGCTTCTCACAAAAACCAAACCAAAATATGTGTTAAATATGTAACTTAAAACTGAAAAACGACCATTATTTGTAGCATTAACTATAAACTGGTTAGAATATGTTATAGGCAAGTTTAAGTTATCGTCTTACTATAATTATTTTGAATTAAATAATTAAACAACGCCTAAACCGTTGTGTTTCCTATAAATCCTTTATAAAGTGTAATATCCAGCAATGGGGGGGGGGGGGGGGGCCCTGGAAATTTNGAAAATATTAGGCATATACGCTCTTGAGATATTCTTTGAAAAAACAAAAGAAAATATTAGGCATATACGCTCTTGAGATATTCTTTGAAAAAACAAAAGAAAATATTAGGCATATACGCTCTTGAGATATTCTTTGAAAAAACAAAAGAAAATATTAGGCATATACGCTCTTGAGATATTCTTTGAAAAAACAAAAGAAAATATTAGGCATATACGCTCTTGAGATATTCTTTGAAAAAACAAAAGAAAATATTAGGCATATACGCTCTTGAGATATTCTTTGAAAAAACAAAAGAAAATATTAGGCATATACGCTCTTGAGATATTCTTTGAAAAAACAAAAGAAAATATTAGGCATATACGCTCTTGAGATATTCTTTGAAAAAACAAAAGAAAATATTAGGCATATACGCTCTTGAGATATTCTTTGAAAAAACAAAAGAAAATATTAGGCATATACGCTCTTGAGATATTCTTTGAAAAAACAAAAGAAAATATTAGGCATATACGCTCTTGAGATATTCTTTGAAAAAACAAAAGAAAATATTAGGCATATACGCTCTTGAGATATTCTTTGAAAAAACAAAAGAAAATATTAGGCATATACGCTCTTGAGATATTCTTTGAAAAAACAAAAGAAAATATTAGGCATATACGCTCTTGAGATATTCTTTGAAAAAACAAAAGAAAATATTAGGCATATACGCTCTTGAGATATTCTTTGAAAAAACAAAAGAAAATATTAGGCATATACGCTCTTGAGATATTCTTTGAAAAAACAAAAGAAAATATTAGGCATATACGCTCTTGAGATATTCTTTGAAAAAACAAAAGAAAATATTAGGCATATACGCTCTTGAGATATTCTTTGAAAAAACAAAAGAAAATATTAGGCATATACGCTCTTGAGATATTCTTTGAAAAAACAAAAGAAAATATTAGGCATATACGCTCTTGAGATATTCTTTGAAAAAACAAAAGAAAATATTAGGCATATACGCTCTTGAGATATTCTTTGAAAAAACAAAAGAAAATATTAGGCATATACGCTCTTGAGATATTCTTTGAAAAAACAAAAGAAAATATTAGGCATATACGCTCTTGAGATATTCTTTGAAAAAACAAAAGAAAATATTAGGCATATACGCTCTTGAGATATTCTTTGAAAAAACAAAAGAAAATATTAGGCATATACGCTCTTGAGATATTCTTTGAAAAAACAAAAGAAAATATTAGGCATATACGCTCTTGAGATATTCTTTGAAAAAACAAAAGAAAATATTAGGCATATACGCTCTTGAGATATTCTTTGAAAAAACAAAAGAAAATATTAGGCATATACGCTCTTGAGATATTCTTTGAAAAAACAAAAGAAAATATTAGGCATATACGCTCTTGAGATATTCTTTGAAAAAACAATCTCATTTCGCGCAGTTATCGGAAATTTTATTTTATCTTTCCCTTGAAAAACAGGAAAAACAAATATATTTTTTTTGTGTGGCGGTTTCGGGTGCAGCAGAAAACGTGAACGAATGTGTTGTCATCGGCAACGAGTCTAAGTGCAAAGGTTCAGCTCGATAGCTTGACGTGAAGTGTGTCAATTAGCCATGCGGAGATTTAGCCACCAAGCGCGCCACGAAGAAAAGCGAAGTTAATATAAAGGATATTAAAATGTGTTCTTTCTTTGTGTGTGTTTACAAAACAAGATTCCAACCAAATTAACATGCGGTGCGCCAACAAAAATAAAATAATAATTTCCATGTGTCCCTCTCCTCTGCACACAACCAATGGAAGAAGGAAGCAACTTAAACATGATCACCGATCAGGCACTTCGATTAAGTGCCAACAACGTCTGTTGGCGAATAAAATTATTATTAGACAACGGTTGAAGCGATGAGAAAACATTTGTAATGAGGAAGTCTTTGGTAAGTTTCTGACACTTTTTGTCCTAAGTGTTTACCGACGTCCCTCAAAATGTATCTCTCATTAGCATAAGGCTGACACTGAGAGCGTGGCAGCCATCTAATAGCATGGGGGACGTATAACTTTTGTTACGAAACAGTTGTCAGAGATCCCTCCATCAAATAAATATATATAATTGAGAGACACAAACAAGACCCTCTTCAAATATCTGCCTTGGACATCTCCTCCGACCTGCGGGAGAACACCCACATCCAATATCTATCTGACTTTGACATCTCCTCCGACCTGCGGGAGAACACCCACATCCAATATCTATCTGACTTTGACATCACTTCCGACCTGCGGGAGAACACCCACATCAAATATCTATCTGACTTTGATATCTCCTCCGACCTGCGGGAGAACACCCACATCAAATATCTATCTGACTTTGACATCTCCTCCGACCTGCGGGAGAACACCCACATCGAATATCTATCTGACTTTGACATCACCTCCGACCTGCGGGAGAACACCCACATCAAATATCTATCTGACTTTGACATCACCTCCGACCTGCGGGAGAACACCCACATCGAATATCTATCTGACTTTGATATCTCCTCCGACCTGCGGGAGAACACCCACATCAAATATCTATCTGACTTTGACATCTCCTCCGACCTGCGGGAGAACACCCACATCGAATATCTATCTGACTTTGACATCACCTCCGACCTGCGGGAGAACACCCACATCAAATATCTATCTGACTTTGACATCACCTCCGACCTGCGGGAGAACACCCACATCGAATATCTATCTGACTTTGATATCTCCTCCGACCTGCGTATTACCAATATTCGTATCAACGAAGCGCAAATAGGGGGGGGGGGTGCGATTTAAAAAACGCAAGCTAAGTACCCGACACACCTTGGTTCGACGTCACAATCCCTGGTCGACCCTTCCCTCCTAACATTACCCATTCGCCCTTCAACATCCCAGAAGTCAACATTTGAGCAACATCGATGTGAAGAAGGTAATTTGCATGCACGGAAACAAGAATCAGTTGACACCTCGCCACTAATTTGACCACGGACGAGCGAGATGTGGACCGAAGGAGAAAAAACTGCCCAGGAATGAGGGATTTACGTGTGTTGAGAGCAATCAACACAGGAACACAGTCGCCATGTTTGAAGAGCATGACACATTCGATGTTGACAGCAAACATCAAACTATGCTTAGTTACTAGTGGTTACTGGTTCAATTCGGGGTGCTAGACGCAGCCATTGATTGTTCTCATGGAGGAAGTGGGGTCGGAGACCAATGTGTTCGTTGCGTCTGCTGTTAGGTCCCACCCCCACTTCTATGTTTTATCTAGAGTGAAATCAAATATTTAAGACTCCAACTTAAACACAACCACCATTTTTAAAAAGAAAAAAAAAACACCAGTTGGTGTGTTCACAATTAGAAGAAAGTATTTTAGTATTCAAGTTTGAAAACGTTTAACATATTTATGTAAATCTATATTTGCAAACCAGCGCTTGTAAACCTCGCACTCAAAAACCCATTAAAAAAGCTAGTAGTGACTATAAAATCTTGAAATAAACTTAAATATCAATGATCAAACATGGAATATTAGCCAAGTGCATATTGATTGCGTGGGTCCATAACACCAATGAGCATTGAGTGAACATTTGCACAACTCAGTCAAGATATAACATGCTATGAGGCAGGCGAAGTTCGTCACAAAGAACTTTCTGGTATCCTCAGCACGCTCAGTCAACACTCAATAGCATGGGTTCACAACACACACAAATAACACGGGAGCACTCAAACGTCCGATTGCCTGACAAAAGAAACAACAACATTGCAACATGAGAACAACGACCAAATACAAGACCCAAACATGGCCAGCACAAAGTACCGCTTGTGCTAATAATGACCTTAATAAGGTGTACCTCGAACCACCGATACTATCAGAGCAATAAGCATGACTCTTTTAGAAAAATACGTACACTTTTACACTACAGGACTGTCGAGCAGAGTCTCGGGGCTACATTCTCTCAGTGGCAGAGAATGGCACACATGTTACATTGTCTCTCAGTAGCAGAGATGTGCACACATGCTTTACCGTCTCTCAGTAGCAGAGAAGGGCACACATGTTATATCAGTAGCATACGGTTCAATAAAAGGCTATTGGGGTTGGTAATTTATGTATTTCATTGTGTGTCCGAAAAAAATAGATACATAGAATCAGGGACACTTTATCTGAAATACACAAATACCCCTGATACACAAATATCCCTGGTGTCTTATCACTTGGCGCTACCCCCCCCCACCCCCACCAAACCCTTTGACGCCTCACAGCGCTTATTTCCCGGTCAACTTGCTAAGTTTGTAGGTCCTAAACCAGGGCTCTTAATGACCGTAGTCTAATGAATACTGAACACTTCTTTGAACCCAGACAAACTACCCAACAAATGTAAGCACAAGTACACTGCCACACTTTAAGATTAAAGTTTGCGCAATCGATAACACATGCTTAATGGTCAACAGAGTTGGTAAATGCTAAACCGGGCTTGGAATATGAGAGTTGGTAAATGTTAAACTAGGAATGGAATATGAGAGTTGGTCAATGTTAAACTAGGATTGGTATATGAGAGTTGGTAAAATCTAGAAAAGGATTGGTATTTATAATAAAGAAATTACTTTAATATTGACTTTGTATAATTTATGCTTATTGAATAGAAAGTTTAACAAATAATTGTCGGTGGTTACGCCATTTCAATGTAGTGACGGTAATAGACTGAACCACTTTGGTGTAGTGGCAGCATCATGCTAGTCGGTTACATGCAAACGAAATGTGACGTTAATGTTTTCGATTTCACGTGAAGTGAAAGAGCACCATTACGACAGTTATAGACTGGTGCGTTGAATATTTGGTCGAAGCAGCACGTAACTAAGTTTGGTTTCTTCAAAATTAACACTCCCTTGGTGTTTCAATGAAAACTTCAAACACTTTTTTTGAGTAAGAATTGTACAATTGATTTGTTAATACTCATCGTACCATAATTTATTAGGGTCTCATTTTGGCAGTAGAAAACCATTTCCTTAACATCAGCTCATTTAACCCTAAAAGGTGCATCTGGCTACATTCGACAAATAAGACGATCGTAAAATAGATGACGCACATCCGTTGTGACTTTGGGGCCAATGGACGCACACGGTGTTGAGGTACGATCGGCTTTCATCATGACCGTGGAGAGTAACTTTACATATGAATGGGACCTATACACGGATATCGATCTAGGGGGCATTCGAGTAGCTGTAAGCCCAACCACGTAAATTTAATTGAAACACGGATGGGGTATGCACTACACTGACTCTACTCGATATGTATTAACGGTAAACTCATATTAGCAGCTTCTCCGGATGGTGTATGATGCACTGTACTGACTCTACTCGATATATATTCACGGTAAACTCATATTAGAAACTACTCCGGCGAAACATCGGCCAAGTTAACAATTTAACAAAGCCAATTATATTCTGTAACAACATAAATAAATAAAATAATAAATAAATTAAGATAACTTAAAGGTGTCCTGTTGTTTTCGTCTACTCAACCAACAATGGTCAATTTGGATTAGCCTAACCCTAAAGCCAGCACGGACATTATGTGGATCGATGTAAAAGATTCATAGACAATTAACGGTCAAAGTAAAAGAAAATATAAACATTATAATAAAATCAACGGACAGAATTGTTCACCTAATTTGCACTGGCATAACTAAGACGCACAAGTCCGTGGGGCCAACTCCTCCCCCTCACACAAAAAAAAAATAAAAAAAAATTAAAAAATTATAATAATAATCCCGTGTGCTGGGTCGACGACAAGAATAGAATAATCTTTCAAGGATTATCCTCTTATTTCAGATATCAGCATAATGTGATCGAATTGTAAACGGTAACTGTATATTAAAAGACGGTCAGATTACTACAAAATCTTCTCCATTCATCAAGGATTATCGCAAATTATGACGGCAGAGTGCCTCCTAAGAAATCAACTAACTGAGTTCTATAAGTAAGCTCTCCAATTACTTTGGTCGACTGATTCACCCAACAGTAGCACTACGTCCCCCCTGTAATCGCTGCTCTAATCGTACACAAATCGTTTTATCCGACTATCAGCACGCCCTCCGACAACATTTATTCTTTCAATTGAATTCCTTTCAACGAAGACCTGATCAAAATATGAAGTGCCAACCAAACAGATAAGACGGAACTACAAAGTCTATGTCATTACAGGTTTGAACATTTTTAAACCAATTTGTTTCCAGTTCAGTGATTTCACCGTTGTGCCAGCCTGGTAAGGCAAGTGCTAAATTACAGCACCGTTATAGGCCTACACATGTGGCTTGATGAGACGTGCTCTCTCAAATGGATCACAACAATTTGAGGTATCAACATCTGACGACCAATTTACTATAACCCATTTCCGCTTCGAATATGAAGACAGGAACACAAAAGGTTATCCTGGGAAGACTGCCTCGCACGGTCCAGGGAATGTGATATGGGGGGGGGGGGGGGGAGAGAGGGAGGGGGGGGGGGGGATGAACCATAAACCGTAACGGACCAACACCATCATGACACTTCCCTGAAACATGGGGCAGTTGTAAGAGGGAGAGTGTGTGCCAGTGTGTGCCTGCAAGAGTGTGTCAGTGTGTGCCTACAAGAGTGTGTCAGTGTGTGCCTACAATAGTGTGTCAGTGCGTGCCTGCAAGAGTGTGTTGCTTGTAAGAGGAAGAGTGTGTTTGTCTACAAGAGTATGTTTACATGAGTGTGTTGTTTGTAAGAGCAAGAGTGTGTTTGCCTGTAAATGTAAGAGGAAGAGTGTATTTGTCTGGGAATTTAAGAGGCAAGGTGTGCTTGCATTTAATACAAAATAGAGTTGGCCTACAAGAGGAAGAATGTGTTGCTCACAGTCAAAGGTTTCCCCAGATGTGATAGTGATACGTTCAAATCTGTATACCCAGAAAGTTAATGTTAATGACATTTAGTTCAGTAGGTGTCAGCCTCTCCTGGACGCTGAGGCTATGCTTCCAGATCTCGCTCGTCTCGGGATCTCGGTCCAATTTGTTAGACTTGGAATTTTGAGTGCGCCTAAACTCGTCTTCGAAAGATTGTCTTTAAAAAATAAAAAAAACCTCTAATTTTCATATTTAAGGATTAAAATTGTAATCATTATCCAAAAAAGAAATTAAAAACAACAATGAAAATGATGGCAAAAACCCGGGTATAATGACGTAGCATTTTACCCGGCATAAAACTTAAAAGTAGAATTGAACGACTGCTTGCTATCCGTTGTTCAGAAATTCCCCGTACCAATACCTTCCCCATCCCATATTATTATTAATGGTAGTGGTTTTATATAGCGCTAGGCTCACCGCGCTGTACATAAAAATATTAGCAAACATAATCGTTTTTTAAACAGCTGAATAACAACTAAACAAAAAATGTATATCCACCCCACCCACCCACCCCAGAACTTTTACATATTTGGACCGATGGTTATGTTATCGATGTGCTAGGGTTATTGTTATCGATGTGCTAGGGTTATTGTTATCGATGTGCTAGGGTTATTGTTATCGATGTGCTAGGGTTATTGTTATCGATGTGCTAGGGTTATTGTTATCGATGTGCTAGGGTTATTGTTAGCGATGTGCTAGGGTTATTGTTAGCGATGTGCTAGGGTTATTGTTATCGATGTGCTAGGGTTATTGTTATCGATGTGCTAGGGTTATTGTTATCGATGTGCTAGGGTTATTGTTATCGATGTGCTAGGGTTATTGTTAGCGATGTGCTAGGGTTATTGTTAGCGATGTGCTAGGGTTATTGTTATCGATGTGCTAGGGTTATTGTTATCGATGTGCTAGGGTTATTGTTATCGATGTGCTAGGGTTATTGTTATCGATGTGCTAGGGTTATTGTTAGCGATGTGCTAGGGTTATTGTTAGCGATGTGCTAGGGTTATTGTTATCGATGTGCTAGGGTTATTGTTATCGATGTGCTAGGGTTATTGTTATCGATGTGCTAGGGTTATTGTTATCGATGTGCTAGGGTTATTGTTAGCGATGTGCTAGGGTTATTGTTAGCGATGTGCTAGGGTTATTGTTTTGCAAAAGCCTTTATCTTTATTAAAACGTATTTCCCCATGCCATGCTCACCACCCCAAACCATTTTCCTGGACCCCAGATATCGGAGCCGTGTCAACTCAGATGCGACCTTACAGGTCAGCCCTACAGGTCAGCCCGAGGAAAACTGATTCGACCTAACGAGAGGGTCAGGTGTGTCAATAACAACAACAAAAAATACGACGAAACAAGATGGAAACGCTGGTAGAAACAAAGTATTTAATACAAAAGGGATGGGGAGGAAAACAAGAACCAACAAGCCTATACTATACAAGTTATATCAAATTATTTTTCCAGTCTACACAAAGCCACGAGCATTTAAAATGAAAAAAGATAATACATCACAATTGAAATACACTCTCCAAAAATATTATATGTAGTAGTGTAGATGCCCATCACTGATATTATTTATTTAGCATGGGCAGCACTAATGTATCGTATTATTTGCACACTTAGCTTATTTAAAGTTTTGTAATGGACATATGTTTATACCCCAAAGAATATGAGTCAAACTGACCTAGAACAGTTGAGTCAACTAGAGTCAGTAAACAGTCCAGAAGTTTCCCAGAACCAACAAGAAATCTGTTAAGTTACGACTCCTGGTAATCTCAAGGTTTAGAGGCTTGACGCCAAAGTTAGCTGCCAACAGTGATATTTTGTCCTAAGGTCCACATGATTAACTGACAGGATAATAATTGTTCAAACAATCATCAGCGCTTTCAGCTGATTTCTTCAAAACGAGACCAGGTGGGGCGAGAAGAGCCTGCTTGGATTGTATTTATTATTCAGTCAAATCATGGGAATCAGAGGCGGTCTACTCTTTCCTACATAGCACAAACTAATAACAATTACCACCAACCAAATATTATTTTTGGTTTTGTCTTGTTTATCTTATGTATGTGGATTTGCAACTGAAAATGAGCTTACAGGCTTGTGTGATCATTTAATGGCATAGTAGTGTTCAAATTCAATGATAATGAATAAACATATTTGTAATGAAAGAAGATTTTACAGTTCTTCTTCTATATCTTAAGGGACCACGATCAATTTATTGATCATTTTGGCTCCTATGCATGTAGATGGGATTTGCAATGTTTCTGTTCCTGGTATTGATGAGGAAATTTCACTGATTTCCAGTGCCGCTTTGTGAGGGAATCATGCACTAGGGGTTTGAAGGCTTGAGGCAATAGACACAAATGTGTCTAGTGTTGTCACCTCAACTCTTCCTTTTGACAGCTTGTTCCAGTCCCTGATTGTCTTGGGCAGTTAAAGCCTCACACTCACAATAAATGAACAAATTATTTCGACGTTAAAGGAGCTTTTTAAAAAAGTAACCAAATAAAGAAATCTTTGTTTTTTATATTAAACTAATAAATGGTGGCCTCCCACACAATTGCAGCAGGTTCAAGTTCATAATTTATACCATTTAATTATGTCCTCATGCATCTTTCTTCCACCTGGAAAATTAACTTGGTTTAGAAAATTGGTAAGTCCTACATAACAAGACCTTAAAGCTAGGTCAGGTGAAACTTATACTTATAGCCACTCTAAACTGAAAATTATCATCTATGATAAGTTGAATGTTGACAACGATGAAGCCCTAATATTTAATATTATTAAAAGAATTTAACTAACTGATGTGATGCATTATCCAATAAATAATGGAGACAGAAAGTATTAAACAAATGGGGAAGGTTGGAGGTGGGATTCAGTTTGTTTTCTCTACAAAGCTAAGACTAAGAGCTCATTAAAATCTTACCTAAGAATTTAAACTCAGGTTTCATCAAAATACTTGTCATGAAAATCCTGATAGTATGATATAAAAGTATCCAGGATCTTAATTATTTTTTTTAAGGAAAGCGCCATTCCTTTGCATTCTCAGAATGCAGTTTTTTAACTATGGTACATAAAGTAAGATAAAAAGAAATGTTGAGCTACAAGTCATACTATGACTATCCCATAGAGAATAATTCTAATAGGCCTTCTAACAGGTCAAATCCGCATTATCAATGTTTGGTGTGAAACATCCTAAAGTCTAAAGTGGCTAACTGTATTATTTCACATCATAACTTTACTTAAGACTTAAGGTTAGTAAAGTTAGGCTTTTGAAACGATAATAGCCTATTAAAAATAGCCGAACCCCCTGAGTCTTGGCATTGAATAATAATAATAAAGCTGAATTTTACTTATTTAATTGGCAAATCATTATATTAAGTATTAAGTTATTTCATGTCTGAAAACAAAGAAGAAGAATATACTATGACTATACAATTTGAAAAATATCAATTTTAAACAGGGTTTCTCTTCTAAAAAGTAAGGATAATTCTAATGTCTAATGAAATAATAAATGATCATTTTCAGATAAGTTTGGGTCTACTAAGAATAAGAAATTTGGTCTATACCAGAAATTCATTTGGAAGAGTTAGTTTAGGCCTAGACCCTAGGCTAGACTGTTGATGTTTATTTTTACAAGTTAAGACTATCAGACTATCATCAACTTAATTAACAAATAACTAAGTATTAGTAAGTCTACTAAGACTACTACTACTTGCAACTACTACACTAAGAATAAGGCAAGGCACACTAAGGAGTAAGGAGGTAAGGCCAAGACTTAAGTAGCCTACACTACACAGACGACACAGGACTCACAGTCACAGGTGCTTACACTTACTCAACTCTTAGTCTTAGCCTTAAGAATAAGAACGTGTAAGTCTTAACACAACCTAAGAAGTAGGCTAGTTTTATATTATATAATTAATTTCAGTAGGCTCTATGACTTATTTTCATGGCAACAGATAGGCTTTATAGTATATGGCATAGTGAATTTTAAGTCCTACCTATTCTTTCTATGGTAAATCCAGCAGGCGCCTTGAGCACTCTTCTACCCCATGCCGATCGAAGATTTTCCAGATGAATATCTCCGCCAGTTACAAGTATTGTGGAAGGCTCCACAAAACCTTTGTATTCCAAACTTTTGATACTTTCTACTAAAGAAGGATTCCAATAGCACGTTTTATTCCTAATTTTGAAATCATTTAGCAGCTCTTTACCATTATATCCACTAGGTGAAAGAGCTTTTTGAACTTGGGAAGACTGAATAACATTTCCATCGGAAGAGTCAATATGAGTTTCGTCGTTGTCTATATTATTTCCAGAATTACTTCTTGTTTTAGGAATTAAAACAACTGCAAGACACTTTGACACAACGGGTAGATTTTTACTTGAGGAATTTATTTTACCTTCCTCTCGTATATGTTTGTGGGACATGCTTTGTTTTGGTTGCAGTCCCGCGTCATGAATTCAAACCAGTTCACATTTTTAAACAGCTCGCAAGCACTCGACGCGAACCGCGGCTGACAAAATTCATCACCTGCCTCGACGTTCATTGATCAAGCTCACATCTCCCGCTAGCGATTTGTAGCGCCCCCTTAGCTCAGGTACCCTTGTGTACAGGGGAGGGCAGAGATGTAGCTAGCGTAATTATTACTTTTATTTTAAAAAATGATATTTATTAACGAGAGACACGGCCCAAGATACTGGAATATAATTTAATTAGATTTTAATAAAAATTGACAAAAAGTGCAAAATATAGTCAATTAAGTATATGTGAATATGTGAAGATAATAATTCTGCGAACTGATAAAATGAAAAGTATACATTATAATAGGCCTCACCACACACATTGTACTAATATAAGGATACTTTTTTTTAATTGTAATTATCATACTAAAAGATGAATCGTATATCATGTTTATATTGAACACAGAAAAAAATATTAGATCAAAGTTAGGGTTTTAAATTAAAAATATTTCATTACTGATGATTTTTTAATTCTTTTTTTTTAAATATGTTAATAGATATGTTAAGTAAAACGGCGAATAGATTTTTTTTTAAAATTGAAACTTAAAAACATAAACGTTAACTTTGAACGAAGAAACCTTTAAATTTAAATATTTTGTTGTTTTTATGAGGCCCTTTAGTTTTTGTTGTGTTACCCTTTGCCCTTTACATTTGTAAAAGTCAGATTGCCTATCTACTTAACTTATAAGTAAGTTTTCATTTTAGCCATCGTCGTAATTGGACTAGAAATGTATTTTTCACTATATTTGCTTGCTACTTGCTGGGCTATGATTTGGGGGTGGGCCTAGCTAGGCTCAGCTAGGCCTAACACTAACGCCTAACAATTTCAGTAGTCTTTAGTACAGTAGTACAGTATAGTATTTAGTATAGATAATAGTTTATTTTAATTATTTAGATTTATTTAGATATTTTTAATATTATGATTAGCTAAATAAATATAATAATAGTATAGTATGTAGTATTAGTAGGCCTACTATTATTATTAGTTAGCCTATATTAATATTATTAAAGTATAGTATAGTGATTTATAATAAGCCTAAGTTCTAAGCCTATACTTCTACAGCATACTTGTAGGGCATAGTCCTAAATTATAAATAATAGTTCCTATAATGTATAATATAAATTATAAATCATAAATAATATGACTAATAGTAGTAATAGTAATATTAATAGTAATATATAGTAATAGTTAGTCTAGCAATAAATTTTAATATGAGTACTTTATTTTCTGGCATAAAGACAACTTTTTAACCCATGAAGAAAATCTTTTCAAAAGTCAGGGTCGTCTTATAATCTGGTACAGCATGCTGAAACTTCAGGGAAAGGCGCCCTCTTGTTCCAGTTTGGTTTACAGCTTAAAAACAAACAGCATGGGCATGACAGCTCTCATACATGGGTTTATTGTCTTTAGTCTTATCCTTCCTTTCAGCTTTAGAGTGGATGAGAACAGTTTAATCATAATCCACTTGAATTGTTTCATATTTACATGTTTCATGACAAACAGCCTTATGTTTATGAGTGACAGTTATCCTGCTAATTACCTGCATGTCATAAGCCATAAGCATTTGATAATTCTCAGTGAATTCTCAAGGTGCTTATCAGATATGTTGGATCTAGTTTTATTGTTAGTGTTCTTCATCTTTGAAAATAGCTTCTCACAAATGTAGATGCTACCAAATAGTGATGAAATTTTCTTTGTGCACTTCGCAGCCATATTTAATCCTAATTTTACAAATCTATTTCTTTCACCTAACATGGCCATCTATACTAGATATGTTCACAATGGATACAGAAAATCCCTTTAACATATTTCTCACAACTTTGAATGAACCTCTTGATTTAATTGTGTATTTTAATGTCTCTAAAAAGCTGTGTGATGTAAATAAATTGTGAAACAAGATATGTTTAGGATTTTAATTGTTCTGTCTTTTTTTGTTAAAAGCTAAACATACCTTTTTGCACTATTTATTTAATGTCACTAAAAAAAGACACTTTTTCAGTAATATTAAATTTTTCATATGTATTCACAATCTCCTAAAGGATTGATTTGATTATAGGCTTAATTAAGGCATTTGTCTTTGGAAAACTTTGTCTTACAGTACTTAGATAGGCCTACAAACTTAGGTAGGCCTACACACGTTGCACTACATTGTCTACATGCACATGCCATTGAGTGGAAAATAATATAAGATGGGATACATTTTTTAAAAAAAAATTTTTAAGTTTAAAATCATGTAGTTCAGAACAGGAAGCCAAAATTGTTAAATTTAGATTTATCTTTTGTTTATTGTAATGCACTTGCTGCTGAAGAAGGCATCTAGCCGAAACATCTGCTTAAATGCCTTGTCTTTTATTTTCAAGCATAAACATTTCTTGTTCCACTATTTATTTAATTTGAAGTGATTAAAAAAATATAATATATTTATGCTTTTAGTTTTTACCAATGCACGTAGCTAAAAATAAAAATAATTCTCTTTTATTTTATTTTTAAAACAGAATGTTAAATTAACTTCAATAATGAGATGAAAAATGGTCCATGAAATTGAAGATTTCTACGGTGTGTACCTATTATATTGCTTGAATCCCAAGTATAAAGGAAGAACCTATATTGGATATACAGTAAACCCCAACCGACGCATTAAGCAGCACAATACAGGTGCACATGGAGGGGGTGCATACAGAACAAGTGGAAAAGGACCATGGTGAGTGCCCTTTCTTTGATTATTTTTTGTTTTTAAAAAAATAAACAATTCCACTGAAAGCCATTACATTTTGGTAGGGCTTAAATGGGTGCAGTTTTTTTACACTGGATCTGGGTATTTGGAGAAAATACCCATTGGGTCCAAGTGTTACAAAAAAAGAGTTAACTTATCACTTTCTATAATATGCAAAAAAATCTAGTGCCCTATATCGTAGTGAGAGCCTTTGTTAACTGATTGTGTCAAGAAATAACCCACTGATGGAAACAGGCATTCTCTGGGTCTCAGAATAGAGATGACGTTGTACCAAAACCAGTGGACAGAGGAGATACTGTCATTCATTTTATAACAAAGTATTACAAAACAACACTTGCAATAGCAATAGCAGAGGAACACGAACAATAACAACACCGGATAATAGTCACCTCTCCCAAAAAAAAAATCAACCTATTTACGGCATTTCAGATGTCATGCATGAAGCTTGCTGCTTGAGAGCCTTTTTTTTTTCACTCAGCATTATTAAACTATTAATATAAAACATGTGCAGTTGGGGTAGTTTTGAATAGGAAGCAAGAGGCACCAGAAGTGAAATATATATAAAAAGATACAGCTCAAATTCAAGTTTTAATTATTTATTTTTTCAAATTCCTAAGCAATTACTATGCTTCATAATTTTTTAACTTGCACAATTTTTCACAGGGATATGGTTTTGATTATCCATGGATTTCCAAATGATGTATCAGGTTTAAGGGTAAGTATTTGACAAAATGAGCTAATGATATGAGACATTGAAAGTAACTAGCATTTAGATACAAAAATCACAATTAATGACACTGTTAACAGCTAGATATTGTTCTTAAAATTTTAGTTTGAGTGGGCATGGCAGAATCCTAACAAATCAAGACGTCTCCGCGCCGTTCCAGGAAAGACCTCGAAAGAATCATTATTCCACTATAGATGGCGGGTCGTTTGCAATATGCTGCGAATCGCTCCATGGAGTGGTTTATCTTTAACAATACGATGGCTGAAACAAAATTATCAACTAAATTTTCCTACTGGTTTGTAAATATAAAAAATTGATAAACTAATATTCTATATTTGGCATGAGTACATAAATTGTTGAATACCAAGTAGAAAATTGAAGATGTAGTGAGAGGTCAGTTTAAAGACAAATGTTTTTTTTTTAATGTCTACATAAGCGTTTAATATTATCAAATATTAAATTTAGATCAATACATTTGTCTTTTCATTTCAAGGGTTAGAGCCACCTCTTCACATCCCAGTTGTGTTTGGACCTGTTGTTAGCAAACAGATAGGAAAACAAAAAAAATCCAAAAGTCAATCATCCCAACTGCCTCCATCTTGCCAACCAGCTGATGACAAAGATTTGCCTTTTAGCAATAATACTTTTTGTGCTGTGTGCTGTATCAGAATTCAGGTACGCTAATAGAGATTAAATTATAGTTCATCATTTTTTTCCCCTTTTAACATTTTTCGACTAATATACTTTGATTTTGTCATTGCGTATACGCTTACCCAGCACTAATCAACCTTCCAAAAATAAATTGACAGAAGGATGACAAAACTCTGAATTGTTTACATCCAAGCTGTGCAATGGTAGCCCACATAATCTGTTTGGCGAAACATTTCCTAGATGATCCTGCCAAGCTGCTACCAATAGAAGGAAAATGTCCCAGCTGTCAAGTGAACTTACTGTGGGGGGAGTTGGTACGTCATAAAAAGGGATGCCACCAAAACTTATCAGAGTCTGAATTTCAGGTACCAGTGCAACTTGCCTTGTCTTAAATTGCAATTTTGTCAGTAAACACTTCTTCTAAATGAATTTTTATGTAAATAATTAGGCTTTATATACTAATTGAAAAATATGAACAAATATTTCTGTTATGCAGATTCAACTTTTAATTAATAGGAAAAAGAGTAAAAACTTGATAAAAATTTTCATCTCACAAACCAGTGGATGAAATATTTTAGTTTATTAATTTTGTATTTGAATTACTTAAACTTAAGTTAAGTTCACTATTGCAGAAATGCTATTTCTTAGCTTAAATCCATTTCTTTTACAATATGTAGGGAGTAGTTGAAGGAGAAAGTGATAATTTATCAACAATATCAGAAAGTGAGGACAGCCAAAGCTGACATTGACTACAGAAGTGCGAAAAAGCAACTATTGAGAAATGGGTAAGTCATTGCTAGTCTTAATCATCTGCATAATATCTTTTCATTTGCGCATTTGGGGATAATTTTCATGAAAAAAATTCAACAAAAAATCAATAGACATACATCAATAGCTTTGGTTCTCAATTGGGATGTCCGATTATGTGCTAAAATGATCAGATCTCCATGTGTTCTGTGGTCTTCCGCTCTTTCTAATATTCTGTGATTTCCAACATAAGACTGTCTGGGTAAAGTTGATAGTCTCCCAAAAAAGTGCAATATTTTAAGTGTTATGTATTATGCTCATATAAATAACACAATATAAAATAATTGCATAGCAGGAATTAAATGGGCAAAAGTAAAAAAAAAAATATGCTGGGTTTAAATTGTTCATTTTTTTTGTTGGTGTAGTATATAAATTAAAGATGCGCCAAAAATTATATGCTATGCAGAAAAATACCATTCTTTTCTGTTGAAGAGTTTGCCATTGATTTTAAACTTTAATTCTGCGACATATCAGTGGTTTCGGATATATTTTCCGGACATTACTTGTGCCATAGTAATGAGTGAAAATGAAAACATGAACACATGGTTTTTTAATCTTGTTGTAGCCGGGAATTCAAATCCTGGTCATGTATGTGCTGTACAATAAGTTTGATTTTTGGTTCGAGAGTTGCTGAAATGTAAGCTTTTGAAACATTGGCTCTCGAGTCTGCTTAAGTTTAATCATAATTATTTTGTTCTTTCTTCAGAGTAAGATCTCCATTGTAATCTTAAATTCCTACAATCTCATTGGGGGAATTTAGGGTGTCCTGTGCAAAGATGCTGATAAGTGGTTAGTTATTAGGATTAATTAGCACACAAATATTTGCTCCATTGGAAATGTCACAGTTTTATATTTGATTACTAGATTATCAATAAAAATTTCTGTAAGCCAGATTTTATGTATAGCTACATTGACATTATTGAGATTTTCAAAGACATACATGTTTATTTCTATTTCTAATTTAAAGTATCTGTTGTTTCTTCTTTTGTTTTGTCTTTTGAAGAAAGCATCGGGCTGAAACTTCAATTTTTCTTGTCTGGTCTTTTCTTTTCATAAAAATATCTCATTCCACTATTTATTTAATATGGATCAGAATGAATCATCTTTTCTTTTTTTTTTTTTTGTAACCTTAAATATTGTTAGTTTGCTAGACTTGCTCATTTTAATTTTTTTACGTCTTTAAACTATGACTTAAAATTTAAGGCTTAATACTTCAATTTTTCTTGTCTGGTCTTTTCTTTTCATAAAAATATCTCATTCCACTATTTATTTAATATGGATCAGAATGAATCATCTTTTCTTTTTTTTTTTTTTTTTAACCTTAAATATTGTTAGTTTGCTAGACTTGCTCATTTGAATATTTGTACGTCTTTAAACTATGACTGAAAATTTAAGGCTTAAGCATACACTTATACATTGGAACCTCTCATTACGAGTTTAATTTGTTCCAGACTCTTACTCGTTAAGCGAAACACACGTTAAACGAAACAATTTTTCCCATACAAATCAATGTAAAATACGATAATGCTTTCCATGCTGAAAAAATACTAAGTTTTCAAAAAATATTAACATTTATTCAAATAAAATTACTTATGAATTGTTAAGGAGTGTAACAACTTGGAATACAATTTAGATTTGAAACAAAAAACTTAAATAAAAATATGAATTTATGACAAATAATTAATCCTTTTTAACTAGAACATTTGTTTTTGCCGACGCTTCAAAATTTGAAGAAAATGTGTCACAGCATTATCATTGAATAAATTTGTAGCACGAATAGCCACGCTCACACCTTGTTCTCGCTTTTCAAAGATTTTACGTTTCATTTCAACATTTATTTTTTCTCCTTTATGATTGTCTTCTTGTGGTTTTTTTTCGAAGACATTTTAGCATAGGTTATTACACTTTGCACATAAAAAAATTATGAATACTGTCTCAATACAAAATTTGTAAAAACTGGTGATCACACACAAAAACAATACGCTAACAGACAGAGTGCTAAACACAGACTAAGGCAATAGTTCTCAACCTTCCTAGTGCCGCAACCCTTTAATACAGTTTCTCGTGTCTTGGCGACCCCCAGCAACCTACTTATTTTCATTGCTACTTCATAGCTAAACGAATATGTGTTTTAGATAGTCTAAGGCGACCCCTGGGAAAGGGCCGCGATATCCCCAAAGGGGTGACGACCCACAGATTGAGAACCGCTGGACTAATGCATCAGCGCGGAAGCCCCGGCTCACAAATGAATGTCAGGAAAAGGGGACTTCCCCTTTCTGCGTAACTCCTTATGCAAAATATCGCTAGTTAAAGGAGCAACTTCTTCACATTTTTTTTTGCTCGTTATGTGAATAACTCGTTATGAGAGGTGCTCGTTATGAGAGGTTCCACTGTTTGATTTTAATATATTGATAGCTAAATTTTAAATATAAATTTTTATCAGATTGTTTAAGATTGAGATAAAATAGTGTTTAATTTTTTATGCAATTCAATTGATACATTTTGTTCACTTTCTTTTTCGAGTTTGCTGAACTTGGATTTATCTGGCTTAGAGAGAATTATTTTTGCAGAAAGTGGATGCTGATTTTAGCATTTTTATTTTTTTTAAAAATGATACATAATTCTTACCTCTATTAATTGAAACCAATGTGAATTTATTTTACCACTCTGTCTTTTGCATATCTTTTATTTCTCTGCCTATCTACAGACACAAATGTTGACAAATTTTTAAGGAAGATTACAGCTGAATCCATTTTGGCGTGCACAAGACTCCTATGTCAAACATGAATGATTATCACTGTAGATTTTTAATGAACTTTAAACTATATTAATTGTAATTGTAAAGATTTTTTAATTGCATTGAATATAAAATAATTTTTAAGTCAAGTTTGCATTATGATTGAATATTGTAATCACAAAATCAAAGCTCTGAATATTAAAAATATACAATGTTACTTGTTGTTAATTTTTAAATTGTACAAAATTATATTTAAAATACTGTTCCAATGTTAACATTGTACTGAATTAGTCATGTCATGATTTCATAACCATTGTTTATTGTAAAATATAAGTGAGATATTTATAATAAGTTACTGTCATAATTTACAATTATGGCATTCCAAAATATTTTGTTACAAGCATTTCATTGATGAAAAGCAAGTTAAAGGCAAGAGAGAATACAAAATTTAAGGATTATAAACAGCAAAACTACCACTAACAATATTGTTTGTTTTATTAAAAAATACATCTTATAACAATAAAGAAGCACCTATTTAAAATTAAGAATCATATAAGCCATTATATAAAAAAATTATCACATAGAGGTGACCATTTTACTAAAAAGCTCTCAATAATGCTCTCTTATCATAGCACTGTTATCAGATAGTCTCAGCTCAGTGTACTAGGCAAGAAAAGGTTAATTACTAATTAATTGGTGAGTTGAACCTGTGACCTTTCGGTGGCCAAACTATACAAGTTAACACCACTAAGTCTATTCCTAAAAACGCTTGGCAACAGTTACTACCAGTACTACCAGTTACAATTATTATCAGCTGGAAAATTGCAATCTCTCTTTTCAGATACTTAAGAATTAATTAAGCCAATTAATAATGACAAAGCTACAGAAAAGCCTAATGATTCTTACAACAGGTGAAATTACTTTAAATTATTTAAATACAAATAAAAATGTTAACTCATAAGCTACACTATGTTTTTATAATTAATGGTTCATAACTTTGATCGAAGCATGACTCTTCAAGACTTGGGTTTGAAGGTAAACACTGATGCTGAGTTAACAAGTTATTCCTAAAGCTGCCCTCAAATACAACAAAAACACTTGATAACATTTCCTGCATTATTTATTATGTATTAGGATTCTAATTAAGCTAGTACAATGAAAGCCATAGGGGAATCATCGCCAGTGACCAAAGGTTTCCTCATAGCCGTCTTACCCCAGTATTTTTAACCTCGTTATCAAGATGTTGAAACTGGTTTCTACTTTACTAATTTGATATATGAAAAAGTGGGGATGAAATTAGTATTAAATTATTATGGATAGGCAGGGATCAAGTTCCTTTGAGAAAAAGTGTGGGAACTCTCCCAAGATTCTCTCAAAAACACCACCATCACCCCCCCACCCCCCACTACGAAACAAATATGTATTTATTACTTAGCAATTAAAGGGTAATATTTATTATAAAGTGCAGTTTAAAAAAGTACATTAACTGTATCCCTGGGTATAGGTATATTTTCTGCCACAAACGTTCTTGTTAATATCCTTTAAAATTGACCTGCCTTTTATTTTAAGAAATTTTTCAAAGAAAAATATTTCTATTCCATTATTTTTATTATATTTTATAAATTTTAAATAGTTTACACCCAAAGTAATACTGAAGCCCCAAGCTCTCATATTTATCAATTTGTTCCTCTATAACATGGCTTGTGAACAGAACACATCTAAACTCTGTGTGGTTGATGTGTTTTTGTCTGTTAAAAAACAGATACGACCTGTCCAATAATGTCATCTTTGTTGGTGTGATGCAAAATTCAATATAAACTTAACATAAATACAAATTTACACAAAAATAGAAGAAGCATAAATGGCTATAAATATGTATGCTTTATGAATTATAACGAAGTTTAATGTATGAGCATAGACATTCTTAAATCATTTATGAAAAAAACTTTTAATGGATCACAGGATTATAAAACAATATTGAACATATATAATTTTATTTTTCCACTATTAATAATTAATATGCAATGAATGTTTGAGAATTGTTACATTGTGTTAATGTTTTGATCACTTGACTTTAACACAGTATTACAACCAAGTTCTTGGTGAAGACCTTTATGCTCATCTCTTTAAACACGATGTTTACATTGGTTTTGTTTTAATGCATTTTTGACAAGTTTTTCTGTTTCACTGCCCGGATAAAATTTGTATCTGCCCATGTACAGCAAAAAGTATGTAAAATACATGTCAAAAGGTATTTTACTAACAGCCTGTGAAATGAATTAATAAAATGCTGAGTTTGATAAGAACACATCCAGCAACACATTTTTATTTCTAATGATATATTAGTATTCCAATGTAAGAGCGTACATTGATCAACTTATTTATTAATTATTTACATTGGCACTCCAGTAAACAGAGATACAAAATTTCAAGGTAAAATTATTTTTTTTATTCACAAGAATCAAAAAGGGATTTAGTTGAAATGAATGATCTTATGCTGAATTGGGCAAGGTGAAAGCTTTGAAGGATTTTGGTGTTGTAGGTGTTTTGGGGCTTCTGTTCTTTCTAGACTCTGGTTGAATCACAGGAAACCTGAAATATTAGAAACAAAGTTGTTTAAGACATTTTGTTAAAATTTCAAAGAGATAATTCTGACTGATTTACTGCAGCAGTTTATTATTTGAAAATTAACTTAATTCACATCTATTATATGAAATAATGCTTCAGTGCAGCCTTAAAGCTGCTCCATTATGACATTTTTTAAAAACTGCAGCTAAATCTGCACAATTTGTTATAGACGAATAGCTAAACTATCAGTATATAACTGTATAAATTCAGTTAAAATATGCAACAACCTATTTTCTGTGCACACAGTTTCAATCATGTTATCAACACCTTAAATAGATTTATATTCAAAAACCAAAATAATCCAAAAATAAATCTATTTAGGTTAAATTTTTGTTTACTCTGTCATCTGCAGTCTCTTTGCTGTTTCTCTTTGTTTTAAGATATTTGAAATAATTAATAACAATTCTCATCGAAGCATTTTGAATTATATCATTGGTATCAATTTACATCCAATGTGGTAGGTCAAAGTTTCAAAACCATATCCACGGTAAACACAAGGGACAGAAATTTTAATCAAATGGATATGATTTTCTATTATTTGTGAAGATATTGATGCCATACCTGGCTGCAAATAGCTTGTCAGTTAAGTAGACGGGCAGGTTGCTGATAATGAAAGCTCTCAGTCTGTATCTCCAGTATGGCACATAACAATAATTGGGATTTTCTGTACACACAGCCTCTATCATGTTATCAACAACCTAAATTGATCAATATTCAAATATACTTCATGAATAAATGCACATTCATTCATTCGTTCTATCCTTTTACATGATTGTAACTACAGAAAAGTATGACAAATTTATTCAAAGTCTTCTCTCTGTGTGCTAGGATTTCTTTGTCATAATTGTTTCTCAACTAATACCGCCAATAATATTGTGATTAACTATGTGAATATTTAAAAAAGCTACTTGGTGTGATCTCAGAGAAAATAGTGAGGTCTCCAACCAGAAACAAACCTCTTAGAAAAAGAAAGCATTTTTCAAGGGCAAGGTAGTCCATTTCATACAAATTTCACTGTTAAATTAAGTTGTATATACCTGGAGTAACTGAATTTTATACAACTCAATGCATAGATAATCAAGGATGTATCAAACTTGGAAGATTACTAGATAGCATAGGACTGTGTGTACCATAAAAGGATTAGGAAAATTTTGGACTCGGAGTCAGAGATGTTGAAAACAATAAATTATCAGAGTCAGAGATGTTGAAAACAATAAATTATCAAATAACTTAACACTTCTCATCTCATAGTCTTAAGTGTAATAAATGTTTTAAAAGTGAATAAATTTATTTTATTTTCTCAAAAGTCAAGGTGAGGTCAATTTAGCTTCTTATTTCTTTGACATTAGAAAATGGCAAAAGCATCTACATACTTCCATGACATTAGGTCTTGCTTGCCTCAGACTCAAGGTCACCTGCTTTAGGAAAGCATCGAAATACTCCTCCCCATAATCAGCTCGGACATCTGTTGGGGTTTCAGCCCACGATTTTCTGTTTTGGTCAATTAAATAATTCTCCAAAGTGATGGGGGTTCTAAAGAAAAGAATTAAACTTTTATTTCACTAGTCTTCATGATGGTGTTTTGTTTATTTATTTATGAAAAAATTAATTATACCTTTTATTTGTTTTCTTTCATAAATATGTTTAATGCAACTATTTTTCCTGCAACTTAGAATTTAAAAGAATGTTTCAATAAAAAAAAAGTGATAATATACAAGAAGATGTAGGCTCTGACACATTTTTTTTCTTC
This sequence comes from Lymnaea stagnalis, assembly GCA_964033795.1. Lineage (NCBI taxonomy): Eukaryota > Metazoa > Mollusca > Gastropoda > Lymnaeidae > Lymnaea > Lymnaea stagnalis. The sequence goes on along the minus strand of CAXITT010000004.1, from coordinate 1,195,414 downwards.
TTTGAAACAATATTTTTACTCAGAAAACAAGCTCTGAAGAGGTAATTTAGTGCTATATTCAAGTCGTTAAATAACTATTATGAATATCTCACTTACTAAAACTTACTTATAAAGACCAGGTTCAATGGTAATAACTTTTATGTTAAACTTGTTCATCTCCTGTCTCAGAGCATCTGAGAAAGCAATGCAGGCTTTCTTGGACATGGAGTAAGCAGCAAATGCAGGCAGAGTAAACCGACCTGAACAAAGATTAAATCATGAGAAAAGTGAACAAATGTAAGAACATATATTGGAAACATTTTGTGGATTAACTAGGACCCCATTGCATTTCATTTGAGAATGCTGATGGTCCAAAGCAGGAGCAGTGAGCACTGGTTAAAAATTCTAGAGGCACAAATAAAGAAATAAAAAAAAAAACAGCAAAGAAGATTAATGAAAATTATTTTCATAAAATATAATAAGTAAATATTGGTCATGCCTCCTGACCAGTTACCGGAAATTTAAACAGATAAATTTGTTCAAAGGAAAATTAATAGAATTTTGTTCGAACAGAATTTGTTCTATTGAAAATTTGGCAAACAAAACTGCACTCAAATTCTGTAGAAAAAAAATCTCTTCCATACAAAATGTCCATATACGTTGCTTATTTTGCCCTTTAAATTTTAAATCCTTTAGAGATGAGGTAAGAAGGGTCAAATTTCTTTTCTATCCCCACTTCTAAGAAAAAGCTGGATGGTTTTCTCCACCTGTTTGTTTTTGCCTCCACTCTACCTCTTGTTGGATTAATATCCTATAATCATCTTATTATTCATGATTTATTAACAATAAGAAATCTTTCTGTTGCTGCCCCAATACTTACAAGAAAAATAGGTTTAGAAATACTAGCCGTACCTAAGAGTTTCTAGAATAAGTAATAAGTATATAATGCTTCTTCATTCATATTCATACAATACATTGTCTTCTGGCTGCCAACGATTGAATTTTTTTTTTAAATCTGCAGATAAAAAAAAAATCTAACCTGCTAAACTTGCCACGTTTATTACTCTTCCTTCTGACTGTCTGAGAAGGGGCAGGAATCCTTTGGTGACACGAACTATTCCAAACACATTGACATCCATAATTTTTTGGAACTCTTGTACGGAGCACCATTCTATTTCACAGAACACTGCAACTCCAGCGTTGTTCACCAGGGCCCATAACTCTGAAAAAGTACTTGTAATAAAAATATTGCCGCCCCTCTTAAGCTTTGATTTGTTTATTTACAAGCTAGAGGATCATTTGGAGCCTACAGGTGGTCGAGATTATATTTTAACAAATAATGAACCTCAAAAGTATTTTCATTTTTATTAAAGTATTATTGCGGAAACTAAGCGTATATAACTGAAAATGAAAAGAACAAACCATTTTCTCCAATGTTGTCTTTAACATATTTCACGGCTTGCTCTACTTGGAAGTCGTCAGTTACATCGATGGGGACAATGCGAAGTCGATCCGAAGTTGATTCTTTCAGTGAGCGTGCACCCTCTCGGTCTGGTGCTAGGCAACCGGCGAAGACGTGATATCCCATTTTGTCTAAACGCTCCGCCAACTCGTGACCGAATCCACTGTCACAGCCTGTCCAATGAAAAAAACAACAACATAATTAGTGTAAGGGGTGTACTGATAAAACTATATGGGAACACGGACTTTGTGTGTGGACAAAAATATCCTAAATTAGTAAACACATGAGTAAAACTATCGACTAGTTTATGGAACATTCCATGCTATTGAATATGTTGTCAAGCAATCAAGGCCAAGGGTCGGCAAAACTTTTTTTTTTTTTTGAAGATTATTTTTATAAATTACATCTTCTAAGAAAACATTTTCGAAGCCGAAGGCCGGGAAGGATTTTTTTAAAGCAATCCCAGATTAATATAAAAAAAATATAAAAAAAACCCGCATATATTCCTTTAAATCAGTGGTTCTCGACCTTCCTAATGCCGCGACTGTTTAATACAGTTCCTCATGTTGTGGCGACCCACAAGCAGACACTTATTATCGTTTCTACTTCATAGCTGTAGAGCAGGGGTCGGGAACCTTTTTGTCTGAGAGAGCCATGGACACCACATATTTTGAAAAGTAATTCTGTGAGAGCCATACATAACTAAATATTCAAGTAAATGTGGGCATTTTGTGTAATTTCAACACTAAAAATGCAATAATTTTGTCTCTGAATTGTTTTTAATAGCATTGTTATCCTGTTGCTAATCAAATATTGATATGCAATTAATATGTAGATCAAAGGAGTCTAAAGAAACATTTTTTTTGTAATCGAACATTTGTCTGCGAGCCAGATGCAGCCATCAATAGAGCCGTAGGTTCCCGACCCCTGCTGTAGATTATATGTCTTTTCCGTTTGAAGGGGTCTTGACTCTCGACCCTGCATGTTGAGAACCGCTGCTTTAAATAATGGCTTGCGGCTCTGCAGCCACGCGTTGCCTCGCCAGTCGTTTTGAGTTAAAGTAGCAACATTTCTTTTACTTGGAAGCAGTAAGCACTAAGTTTCTCTTATTTATTTAACTGTCAATGATGGTCTACCACAGTTGCTGAAGGAATGGGAGTGGGGGAGGAGGGGGGTATCTGTCGAACTGTGGTAAAAGGGTAAATCCTAAATGGACAAACGTTTCAAGCCACCTCTGATTACGCCGGGCCACTAATCCAGTCTCAATTTAATCTTTAAAAAAAAAAGACTTTAATACTAAATACACGGACCAAAAGAAAATTTGGTGCCTAAAATGTTACGCATGTTTCTTGGTAGCCTATATATTGAACTCATTTATGGCAATGAATCGCATCTAATCTCTGGTTCTTGCTTAAGTTATTGAACATGTAATTTTGAAGCATTACAGGATATTATCAGTAAATCTTCATCCAGTGGATGTAATATGAACATGCTTAAATCGTCTTTAATGTTTAAAAAATAGAAAATGATAGATACTTCCCACTCCCACACTCGCTGCTCCCTCCCGCCCCAACACACAGGCTTTCTCCACGCAAAGCTCTTACCTGGTTTATTAATTTTCTCGACTTTTATCTCCCCTTTCTGTGATGTTTTGGTAGTTAGCCAGGAACGTTAAGAGTTAATTCCCATTAGCAGGGGCTGACCGATTTCCCGGCTGGCCTAGAGCAACACCCCGTGGCATGCACAAGGGAAACACAGGCTATCAGCATTTTTTATGGGGCCGACCGAATTAATGATGTAAACATCTCGGAACTCCTCTGTTTTATCGCTATTTCGAAACACCCTCCCACTCCCCACACAACAAGAAACACCCTCCAACTCCCCACACAACAAGAAACACCCTCCCTCCCACTCCCCACACAACAAGAAACACCCTTCCACTCCCCACACAACAAGAAACACCCTCCCACTCCCCACACAACAAGAAACTGCCACAAAACGGGACACTTCGTCATAAAAATTACCTCCCCCCTACACACTCTCACAAACTGTCTGAGTCTATGGGTCGTAAGACCTCTCCCCCCCCCCACTCTCACAAACTGTCTGAGTCTTAGCTGTCTGAGTCTATGGGTCGTACCACCTCTCCCCCCCCCTCTCACAAACTGTCTGAGTCTATGGGTCGTAAGACCTCTTCCCCCCTCTCACAACTGTCTGAGTCTATGGGTCGTAAAACCTCTCCTCCCCCCTCTCACAACTGTCTGAGTCTATGGGTCGTAAGACCTCTTCCCCCCCCACCCCCAATGCTAAAAGCACAGATCAAGGAATGATTCAATGTAGACTAGCCGCGTGTTTCCATCTGTTAACATAGTTGACTTCAAAGAATCTTGACAAAGAATGAAATTATGAAATCTTGTTAAAAGTCAAAAATAATTTAAAATTTCTGAAAATGCATTAGGCCAAGAAAGACTGCAGAGGTGAAGATGAGTCCTCTATGAAGCCAAATGAATCGATTTGAATTTAGACGAATTTGTAAGTTAATGATGATTTAGTTGTTTGCTCATAAACCTTCTCTGTGTAATGCGTTTTAAGAAATTTTGAATTATTTGATACGATTGGATGCTTTTGAAATCGTCTTTGATACGATTGGATGCTTTTGAAATCGTCTTTGATACGATTGGATGCTTTTGAAATCGTCTTTGATACGATTGGATGCGTTTGAAATCGTCTTTGATACGATTGGATGCTTTTGAAATCGTCTTTGATACGATTGGATGCTTTTGAAATCGTCTTTGATACGATCGGATGCTTTTGAAATCGTCTTTGATAGAAATTCTTTTTTAAAAATTATTATTAAAGTTTAAAAAAAATGTTTATAATTTTTCTACGGTGCTACCATAGACCATATTATAATGATAGTGCTACGGTGCTACCATAAACCATATTAAGGTAGTGCTGCAGTGCTACCATATATCATATCAAGGTCGTGCCCCAGAGCTACCATATACCATATGAAGGTAGTGCTGCACGGCTATCGCTATCATAGACCATATCAAGGAAGTGCTACGATGCTACCATAGATAAATACCAATATTATTAAAGTTTTTAAAAAAAATGTTTTTAATTTTCTACGGTGCTACCATAGACCATATTATAATGATAGTGCTACGGTGCTACCATAAACCATATTAAGGTAGTGCTGCAGTGCTACCATATATCATATCAAGGTCGTGCCCCAGAGCTACCATATACCATATGAAGGTAGTGCTGCACGGCTATCGCTATCATAGACCATATCAAGGAAGTGCTACGATGCTACCATAGATAAATACCAATATTATTAAAGTTTTTAAAAAAAATGTTTTTAATTTTCTACGGTGCTACCATAGACCATATTATAATGATAGTGCTACGGTGCTACCATATACGATATCAAGGTAGTGCTACAAGGCTATCATATGCCATATCAAGGTAGTGCTACGATGCTACCATAGATCATATTATACAATACAACAATGTTGCGTTAAACTGCAAAATGTAAATCTGAATCTGGTCCCCACAGTTTAATACAACAATAACAACAACAACAATTATCACGCCAACCATCAACCAAACAACTATTAAATTGCACACAAAATTATAAATAGCAGCAATACACACACCAGGTAAGAAACAAAATGTCAATAAACGCAGTAAAATTACACAACAGAAAGTTCCGTCTTAAAGTTCCCAAAGCCACCTGGAGGAGAATGCATCGTGTAAATAGCTTTGTGGGAGTGTAACAGGCGAACATTTTTGTATACGACTACGTTACAAACGCACGGCACGTGCCAACCATCTGTCTATTAGCACGGAAAGACGGAAGGTAAGTACGTCAGTCAAGAATATTTAGTTTGGCAGGGCTTAATTAACTGAAACACAGAGAGTGTCCGATTCAGATTCTCAAGGAAGCAACTGATGAGCGTAAAAATTGGTTGTGTTACTAGTTTGATGAACATAGTAAGAAAGATGAGGATTAAAAAAAAAAAAAAATTAAATAGTCGAACAGCATCAAGATGTGGGACTCACTTTTTTGTGGAGAGTGATGGGTAACTAGTGATATAATTTTGATGTGGGGCAGCACAACGAAAAGGCGAAGGCATCAATAAGTAACTGTTAATAACATGATATGATGTCAGTATGAAACCATGCCATGATTAAGAACAAGTTGGCGGAGGGGGGGGTTATTGTTGGTTTTCTTCAATTTGTAGAAGCTTATGTGGTCGTGACCACACAAATTGACCAACCATTATATGAAACCATTTAATTTACAATCCGTCTAAGTCTTCCCACCATGACCAAAAAACTATGCCCCCCTGAACAGACCCCCTGAACAGACCCCCTTGAAATGAACCCCCCTGCTAAAAGAGCTGCCGGCGCCCACGAATGTACCGACAAACGTCATAAAAGTCAAAGGTTTAGTACATTAGGAAGTGTTTCCAGTCATCGTGTAAATCATAGCTACACTACGACCTGTGTCAATGATGTAAATCATAGCTATACACTACGACCTGTGTCAATGATGTAAATCATAGCTACACTATGAGCTGTGTCGATGATGTAAATCATAGCTACACTACGACCTGTGTCAATGATGTAAATCATAGCTATACACTACGACCTGTGTCAATGATGTAAATCATAGCTACACTATGAGCTGTGTCGATGATGTAAATCATAGCTACACTACGACCTGTGTCAATGATGTAAATCATAGCTACACACTAAGACCTGTGTCAATGATGTAAATCATAGCTACACTACGACCTGTGTCAATGATGTAAATCATAGCTACACTAAGACCTGTGTCAATGATGTAAATCATAGCTACACTACGACCTGTGTCAATGATGTAAATCATAGCTACACTACGACCTGTGTCAATGATGTAAATCATAGCTACACTACGACCTGTGTCAATGATGTAAATCATAGCTATACACTACGACCTGTGTCAATGATGTAAATCATAGCTATACACTACGACCTGTGTCAATGATGTAAATCATAGCTATACACTAAGACCTGTGTCAATGATGTAAATCATAGCTATACACTAAGACCTGTGTCAATGATGTAAATCATAGCTATACACTACGACCTGTGTCAATGATGTAAATCATAGCTACACTAAGACCTGTGTCAATGATGTAGATCATAGCTATACACTAAGACCTGTGTCAATGATATAAATCATAGATATACACTACGACCTGTGTCAATGATGTAAATCATAGCTATACACTACGACCTGTGTCAATGATGTAAATCATAGCTACACTACGATCTGTGTCAATGATGTAAATCATAGCTATACACTAAGACCTGTGTCAATGATGTAAATCATAGCTATACACTACGACCTGTGTCAATGATGTAAATCATAGCTACACTACGACCTGTGTCAATGATGTAAATCATAGCTATACACTACGACCTGTGTCAATGGTGTAAATCATAGCTATACACTACGACCTGTGTCAATGATGTAAATCATAGCTACACTACGACCTGTGTCAATGATGTAAATCATAGCTATACACTACGACCTGTGTCAATGGTGTAAATCATAGCTATACACTACGACCTGTGTCAATGATGTAAATCATAGCTATACACTACGACCTGTGTCAATGATGTAAATCATAACTACACTACGACCTGTGTCAATGGTGTAAATCATAGCTACACGACGACCTGTGTCAATGGTAAGTTTTGAAGATGACTGGACAATAAAACAAAGAATAATGAAAAACAAAGTAACTTTTGATTGATATCTCCAGTTTTTTGTTTTTTTTTTGCTGGCATCCGTCCGTCACAATGTGACGATGGTGTGGATTTCGCAGGACGAAATCTACAAGGCCTGGAATTATTCTTTTGGATTGTAAGCTGGTTCCCTACACAGCAAATCACCTCTCTCCGCTGGATAACCCAAGGGAACATCATGTGTATGATGCAGCTTGGCACCAGTGGCTTCGCAGGAGTTGTCGGAATGTTTCATTTGGTGGGGCTTGACCTCCGGAGCATGAACTTGAGTTTTGCTCAGGTTAGACCACTTGACTACGCAGCACCCATATATATATATATATATATATATACATATATACAGGCCCAATTTAACCATTAGGCGAACTGGATGGCCGCCTAGGGTGGAACATTTTTAGGGGGTGGCACTATTACTTAAATAATTAGTTGCCGTGGGCGTGGGGGGCGCAGTGTGACAGGTTCGCCTAGGGTGCCAAATACTCTGGTGCCGGCCCTGTATATTTACGCCAATGACAATAACAGTGCGTGTCACGGTGACCTCTCTCGCATCTTTCTTTGCTGAAAATGTCGTTGGGACTTTGTGAGATTATATAGTTTTTTTTTAATCACCTGATCGCTCTCCTACATGCCACCTGGAAGTCAAAATCTATCAGGAATGTAAATCCAATTTACTAGCCATATAGCTTTAACCCACAGAGCTTTTAACTCCAACCCACAGAGCATTTAATTAACTACAACCTACATAGCACTGACCTACAACCTACATAGCACTGACCTACAACCTCCATATCATTTAACTACAACCTACATAGGACTAACCTACAACGTACATATCATTTAACTACAACCTACATAGCAATGAACTGCAACCTACATATCACTGACCTACAACCTCCATATCATTTAACTACAACCTACATAGCAATGAACTGCAACCGACAGAGAACTAAACCCTAACGTACAGAAAATGTAGCTCCAACCTACTTACTAATAACGATATAAACCCGACCTACTAGACATGTAGCTCCCAGACCTTGTCAACATCAAAACATCTCAACGTTCATGGAGCTTTAATCTAACGCCCCACCCCATGGAAACTTGTGCCCTTACTTTTCCACCCACACGGGGGACTTCGTTAAGAGTTTCCCGTAGACCTTGACCTTTCCATCCGTGCAGGCTCAAAGATGACGTTATTGTTTATGCTATCCTTACATCTCGCATTATCCCGTTCCAGGGTTATTGGGGCATGTTTATTGTCTTTGTTTGTTATCGACATCTGTGAGGTTGTAATGTCGGCTGCCTCCACGCCCTCTTCCCCCAGAGCACCGTTCGCCTGCCGCCATAACTCACTGCAATCAGTGCTTTGCTTTTATTGTCGTGGAATTTAAGGCGCGGTCTTTGTGACGCAATCGGGGGATTTTAGAGTTGCTTCTAAACGCGTTGCCTCTTGAATACAAACAAATCCACGATTCTGTTAGTGCTGGGTTTGAGGAAAACTCAATGAACCACTTGACGAGTCCTGAATTTGGACTGCACGGAAGTGACGGTGGTATCTTCCTGGTGTAAACCTGAACTTCTAGCAGTGTAACTAGTCCAAGTCTAGGTGTATAAATGACCAGTGGTGTGGTGTGGTCGTCACAACCAGCGTGCCCACTGCCTCGCCAAGAATTGAGAATAAACCTTTCATTTATTCAAAAGGAACTTTTAAAATCGCTTCATTTATTGTTCCCTAAATTTTTATCTTCATAGCTCTCTCTAACCAGTACTATTTGATACTAACAGTAATACAACAAACATCAAGTTAACAACTGTGACACCATGTTGTGTAACCAACACCATTTATTTCTATTTTTTTATGTCATTGTAATGGAGTTTGTGAAGCCACCTCACAACATTTTCTCTTCCCAGAAGCCAGGTCCCATATGAGGGGAGCCTATGAAGTGTCAATTATTGTGACAATTCAACTGACGATCGCAATGTCGTTGGGGTGGAGTCGAATATGTTGTCATGGAGTTGACGTCATTTAGTTTCTCAGACTCACATTGTACAGAGTAAATAGAAATTGTTGTGGACGTAATTACAACAAGAAGCAAATCCTTAAAGACCACTATTTGTTTAACAACGTAGTGAAACAATGGTAGTGAAGTGTATGTAATGTAGGCAGGGTGGATGGGGTGGGGGGGAGTGAGTGGTGGTGGAGTAGACATCTAATGTGAGTGTAGGATACAGGGTCGTACGAAGGGGGGAACTAACCCCGGCGCTAACATAAAAAAAGGGGGGGGGGCGCCAAAATGGTTTTTACACAAGAAATTTATAGTTAGATTAAACGATAGAATCCCATCCACTTCACAAAGACAAGTGGCGTCAAAATTATCTTTTTACTGATCACTTTTTTTATATACATTCAGGAAGTGATTTTCAGGTTTCGCCCCAGGCGCCGCTTCTTCTCGACACGGTGCTGCTGGGATACCATTTTAGATGTGGTTCATGGCAAATTTTATTTTCAGCAAAAAGGTGCCATGCTCCCTAACCTTAAAGAATGATAAATAAATTTAGTTTTGAGACTCAGGGAGATATTGTTATGGGTCATGTACTGTAAGCAACAGTCTCAGGGAGATATTCTTGTGCGTCATGTACTATAAGTAACAAGTCTCATGGGAGTTTTGTGAAAGACGAGATGCGAAAAAAATACTCTGTGGTAATCTAGTGCAAAAATCATCAAGTTTTTAATGTTATATGATAGTGACCTCAGGTTTCTGGTGTTAAATGATAGTGACAGCAGTTTTGTTTATTATATGATTGTGACATCAAGATTTGATTGTTATATCATAGTGACATCAAGTTTTTTTAAAATTTTATTTGATCGTGACATCTAGTGTTTGATAGTTTGTGATGATGACAACAAGGTAGGTAATGAGCAGTGACCTGATTGACTGGGAGCGATTACGAACTCTCCCTAAGAGACCTTTCAGACTTGATTGCTGTCTGGGTTTGTTATATTGGAGCTTTACATCAGCACTTCTCAACCAATTAAATATATATATATATATATTTTTAGAATTCTTGCTTGTTACCCCACTCCCTGTATTTAATGTATACTGCTCATATTATATTTATAAATTTATTTTTTCACAGAATTGCTGGTCCCCAGTAGATATCTGGTAAACCCCTGTATCCCATCCTTAACCCTTGAGTCCTATTTTATAGTCCTAAAATATTTTCAACAATGTCAATTCCCTTTTTTTAGAAAAATAAAATACATGGTAAAAAAAAGTAAGCATGGACGATGATTAATTCAGTCTATCAACAAGTCAGAGAATTTCCTGTTAGTACTAAACAATGGAGGTTCACGTGACCTTTCCTTTCACCAATTAGAAATGACTCATTTGTAGGCCATCCATGTATTTCCCTTAGATTAAGACCATGACTGGAATGTATTTATGTGTACGTTCATAAATTGGTACAGATGGCTTTAAAACGGATGGCTTTATCCACAATGGTTTATGGCTTTTGAGCGATTCATGACATTGATAGTGGGGAATGGGACAATGGTTTATGGCTTTTGAGCGATTCATGACATTGATAGTGGGGAATGGGACAATGGTTTATGGCTTTTGAGCGATTCATGACATTGATAGTGGGGAATGGGACAATGGTTTATGGCTTTTGAGCGATTCATGACATTGATAGTGGGGAATGGGACAATGGTTTATGGCTTTTGAGCGATTCATGACATTGATAGTGGGGAATGGGACAATGGTTTATGGCTTTTGAGCGATTCATGACATTGATAGTGGGGAATGGGACAATGGTTTATGGCTTTTGAGCGATTCATGACATTGATAGTGGGGAATGGGACAATGGTTTATGGCTTTTGAGCGATTCATGACATTGATAGTGGGGAATGGGACAATGGTTTATGGCTTTTGAGCGATTCATGACATTGATAGTGGGGAATGGGACAATGGTTTATGGCTTTTGAGCGATTCATGACATTGATAGTGGGGAATGGGACAATGGTTTATGGCTTTTGAGCGATTCATGACATTGATAGTGGGGAATGGGACAATGGTTTATGGCTTTTGAGCGATTCATGACATTGATAGTGGGGAATGGGACAATGGTTTATGGCTTTTGAGCGATTCATGACATTGATAGTGGGGAATGGGACAATGGTTTATGGCTTTTGAGCGATTCATGACATTGATAGTGGGGAATGGGACAATGGTTTATGGCTTTTGAGCGATTCATGACATTGATAGTGGGGAATGGGACAATGGTTTATGGCTTTTGAGCGATTCATGACATTGATAGTGGGGAATGGGACAATGGTTTATGGCTTTTGAGCGATTCATGACATTGATAGTGGGGAATGGGACAATGGTTTATGGCTTTTGAGCGATTCATGACATTGATAGTGGTTGATGGGACAATGGTTTATGGCTTTTGAGCGATTCATGACATTGATAGTGGTTGATGGGACAATGGTTTATGGTTTTTGAGCGATTCATGACATTGATAGTGGTTGATGGGACAATGGTTTATGGCTTTTGAGCGATTCATGACATTGATAGTGGGGAATGGGACAATGGTTTATGGCTTTTGAGCGATTCATGACATTGATAGTGGTTGATGGGACAATGGTTTATGGCTTTTGAGCGATTCATGACATTGATAGTGGTTGATGGGACAATGGTTTATGGCTTTTGAGCGATTCATGACATTGATAGTGGGGAATGGGACAATGGTTTATGGCTTTTGAGCGATTCATGACATTGATAGTGGGGAATGGGACAAACAAATGTGGAACACATTAGTGGTTTCCTTTCTTCGATTAGTTAAAACAATCGTCCCCCCTCCCCCTAGACTCATGAGTCAATTCAGAGTAGAGGCCAGGGTAATAAAAAAAGCAAGATCTATTATGAGATCAGGCCAATTTCAAGGAAAGACAATCAGTTTTCTCCAAGGGGTTAAAAAAAAACCAGTCTGTGAGGTCCAAATTGTATCATGAAATTTCATTTAACAAGTTGATACCTGGCTAGTTTTAATGGTGGGATGGATGATTGATGGTGGGATGGATGGTTGATGGTGGGATGGATGGTTGATGGTGGGATGGATGGTTGATGGTGGAATGGATGGTTGATGGTGGGATGGATGGTTGATGGTGGGATGGATGGTTGATGGTGGGAAGGATGGTTGATGGTGGGATGGATGGTTGATGGTGGGATGGATGGTTGATGGTGGGATGGATGGTTGATGGTGGGAAGGATGGTTGATGGTGGGATGGATGGTTGATGGTGGGATGGATGGTTGATGGTGGGATGGATGATTGATGGTGGGATGGATGATTGATGGTGGGAAGGATGGTTGATGGTGGAATGGATGGTTGATGGTGGGATGGATGATTGATGGTGGGATGGATGGTTGATGGTGGAATGAATGGTTGATGGTGGGATGGATGGTTGATGGTGGGATGGATGATTGATGGTGGGATGGATGATAGATGACGGGGTGGATGATTGATGGTGGGATGGATGATTGATGGTGGGATGGATGATTGATGGTGGGATGGATGGTTGATGGTGGGATGGATGGTTGATGGTGGGATGGATGAGTGATGGTGG